>JAMPIV010022782.1:0-216873 GCA_024509875.1 Oreohelix idahoensis | reverse complement strand
TTATCTCCTATTTTTTCCATCATCTCCGCCTCTCTACTTCACCTACTCATGACTCCACTATTTCGCTATAGTGACCTCCTTGTCCCTATGTCCTTCCCACGAAATCTGTTTAGCAATTTCTATATTTGCTTCTTCCTTTATATCTCTGACTTCGATCACGATTTGCTTGTTCTATCCTTCTCTGTCGTCTCACAATCCGTTCGTCATCTAACATTTTTGTCAGAACCATATCTACTTCATCTCTTGTTCCAGGAAAGTGTGTATGATACTTCCCTTCCAGTATCCGCCATACTACGGATCTACAGAGGTTAAAATCAGGCCGTGTTATGATGGCCTGTATCACCCTATCCAGCTCTATCATGCTTGGTTCATCCACTTTAATTATTTTCTCCCTCTTGTCATTTCCCTCTTCTCCCACTTCTTCCCTCAATTTTTTTACCATTTCGCATCTCTCCGTGGACCATACTTCCCTCATGTGACTCTCTTTATTTCTACCTATTAATCTTGTTCCCTCTCTGGAACTATCTCTCACCATTTACCTTATTCCCTAAATTTTTGGTAAACGGCACCAGTTCATCACCACCAGATGTCACAGCGTAATGTAGATAACTGTCACCTTCTTGGGCCTTGTCGCCAGTGATCGTATAGTGGAGTTTATCTGTTCTCTTTTCCTTTTGTGTGGGTGACAGTGGTGGGTGAATGGGGTTCAATTTCAACACGTCATCAGATTTAAACAATAGAGCAACAATCAAGACCCCAAAACGGAGTCACAATAATGAAGACATAGTCTCTAAAAAGATCCATAGTTCTTTATTTAGCCACAATGCAGGGTTTTAGGTTGACTTACATGATCTGACTTGTTCTTACATCTATAAAACCTCATTCATTTCGGGAGGGGGTCAGTCCCTTCTCGAGATTCTTTGCTGGGCGTCTGTATTAACCATTTACTGACCTACAGACCATTTCCTATGTCCTTCTTCTGCCCTTACTTTAACGGTCTTCGTTAATGACAGGCTTACCCGTTCTATTCGGTTCTGGGTTGTTTCACAATGTCGACTTCTTACTGTGGGACAGTCCGCCATAACCAGTTCAATTATTATCAAGTTGACCCTTCAGTTCTTTTGTTGTTCTTCATCTTCTTTCATTGGAGTGAAATGGAGCATCTTGTGGTTCGGGGGACATATTGTAACCTCTGACGTCATCACCGTTGCTCTGTATGACGTCGTTTTTTTAAGATCCATAGTTCCGTAAGCTGCATCGAGATTATTCTCTTCACTTCCTAGTCGGTCCCTTATTCTTTATTATTCCGTCATCTCAACCGTATGCTGCTGCTCCTGTGACATATACACATGAACTTATTAAAATATTAATATAATAAATATGTACACCATGGTGTCATCATCATCTACTCCGTGCTCCACTTAGAGCCTGGAGCTACCTCTGCTTTTAGTTCCCTGTGAACAGCGTTTGCTGTGGTGGTTCATGAATCTATCATTTTCATATGCTGAGGTTGCCAGTCTCTTATGAACCTGTACAACCACCAGCAAGTTAAACATTTCAAACGCAAAATATAAAATGATAAAATTGTCTGTGTTACAACTTGCCCCTATAATCGGGTTAATTTACAGACGTCTGGTACAGGTAGACTTCCAAATAATGTCATGCCACAGGTTTTAAGGCCGTCTTACAGTTAGTCGAGCATTACTTTAATCGTAACCCCACTATTATCCTGTATATAGGGTCCGAGGACTTTGTGGTTTCCAGTATTATAAAACTTATTTTTCTTGCTGGTTAATTTCAGAAGATCCTCAATACTTGGTCCAATCCTCTTCGATTGAAATCCCACTTTTCTTTGGTCCTGGCTTGTCTGAAGGTGTCGTCTCGACTCTGTGGAACACAGTGTCGAAGTCTAAACTTGTGCTACAATATAAGGGACTCTTCGCCCAAGCCCTCCCTACTTTCTACGCGGTGAAAGTCGCCAATCAAACGTTGTCTAGTTTAATATATTTTGTCTAAGCCAAACAGATTTAAATGTTTGACTTTAGTATATATTTTCTCTTCTCCCTTGCCCCCCCCCCCTCCCCCCCCCCCCTCTCCCCCACCCCCCCCCCCCCCCCCGCCTTTTTTAAATCTCATGAAATTCCGCATGACACAGGTAATTTCAACATTCTCCCATATAAGGCATTAACGCTACGACTTTTTAGATGACTCATGTCTGTAATTCAAAGTAAACCTTCAGTTTAATTTGTTATCATAAATGCTAACAAAACAGAGTCCACCCGCGGTAATGTTGCATAACATTTCTGCATACCGAAAGTACATTCGCAGTTTATCTTTCGATTAACCATACGAGAAGTATGGGTGCCAAGCTTGGTGTGAGCGACAAACGGTTGTCGTAAGAAACACAAGCGTGACAGATTTAAATTTAAAAAAAATATAAAAAAAACTAATGTGATAAATGTCAAACGATAAGAAAAGATGATTGAATGAGACCAACAAAAGCTGTAAGAGTTATTAAAAAAACGGTTTTATGTGGCTCTTGGGTTTAATGTCGACCTAGACGACGGTGGACCCAGGACATCACAGAGAGTCTGAACTTGTCTTTGGCTGATGCAGGTCGACTTGCCCAGAATCGTGATGCGTTCAGAGCAGCTGTAATGGAGACAACGTTCTGGAAAGAATACGTCACATGATGATGATGAATATTTTTATTCAGCGTCTCATTGAGTGAAGCTCTTAAAAAAAGAATGTAGTTTTTCATGCGATATACTACTGTGGCATTTCTTCTATATTTATCTCTTTGATATTACGTTAAATTTACATAAGTAGGAAGAGAGTAACCGATTATACACACGTTTGCAAACGTTTCAATTATTATTATATGAGTATGATATTCAGCTTATACAATACGTAACGAACATACGTCAATCAGGCCTAAAGGTCTTGTAAAGTTTTCTTTCTTCTTTCCACTCTAATGAAGTGTCAGTCTGTATGCTCTGTAAGGAAGAGTGGTGTGTTGTTGAGATCAGGCATGCCCCCAGTCTACCCAGCTGTAAATGGGTAACTCACCCTAGTCCTGAGTTAGGGAAGGCAAAGGCTCCAGGGGAAGCAGGCCCTAAACTTGGTCACTCCAACCGACGCAGGATGGTGTATGTATTAAGTAGAAGTGTAGAGTGTGATTACCGCGAATGGTGTACTGTTCGTGTGCTGACCAATATAACCACTCATACACATGTGTCTACAAGGCACCAATGCAGACTGCTGGAATCTTTGTTTACTCAATTTATTCAGACGTACACACTGGGACATACGAGTACATCATGGTATGTTGACATATCAATTTGTAGGTATACATAGCAGATCTGAAGTCATGACACATTCAGAAATAATGGGCAGTACATCAAAAGTTCAATGTCATGATATATTATGGCCGCATCCCCCTATCTGACTAAACGCGTCAGTGAAGGCAGATCGATAAATAACTAAAGTTACTTGACGTCCGTAGTTTGTAGTATATATTATGAAACCACGAAAGAGGGTTTCTAGCAAGATTGAGATCTCCCTGTCACTGTCCGATAATAGGATAAATAATCTGTTCTCTTGGCAGTGATCAAAACATATGATGACCGAAATCTAACATGGCTGCCTCCCTGAGTTGTCGTTCACTCATTCATAGGAAGGAGAATATAAGCCAGAGTTAATTTATAATGGGTATATAAATGATTTCATAAATGTTTCCATACAGCTCTACGGTGATCAGGTTAATTCACGTAGCCATAACCGCTGTAGGAAAGTCTGTCATCTTTGTCGATACAAAACACGACCCTAGCGATACGAAGCACAATGTTCCATCTAGGTCGAATCGACATGAGATCATCAAAATAGGGTCTGGCAATACATGGAGTCCGAATTATACATTGTACCGTACCTTAGGAGAGTCTCTAACATAAACTATAGTAGAGATACCATCTCCTTTAGAAGAAAACCACTTCCTGAATTATATTTCCTTAACAATCTACCAGCCCTTTGAAAAGTGCGTACCAGCCATTATCACGGTACATCGGAACTCATCACGACTTGTCAAGACAACTCATACTTCCGCTAGACCGGAATAATAAGAATCTAGTCCCGCCTACCCATCCAAAATATACAATATAGGACTGATTCTACTTGTACTAATAATATGTAATACATATGAATTCAGGCCATAAACATAATAAGCAAATTAATATATTTTCTGGCCCTAAAAAATAAGTACAAACGTAAGAGCAATCCATGCGCCGGATCAATATCAAGAACGATTACTCCTATAATCAAAAGTGTGAATCAAACATGGATTCTCTCGCTTTTACCATAGACAGCATTTTCATACACAAATGAATGAATGTCTATATTTTTTTCCATATTAAATAGCCATATCGATTTTTGTAATATGTGCGTCAAAATATGCACGCAACAGATTACCACACCCCTCGGGAAAAAAAAAATGGTACATTTTTTTTTGAAACACATCTAGGAGCAACATACAATAGGCTCACAACGCACCAATAACAATGCGCAGATGATAAGCATAAGTTTTATGACCTTAGAGAAGGTACTTCTCTAAGTATAAATATTTCCAGAGAGGTGTCACCAACGCATACTACAATATTAGCAATGACACAATTTCCACATTAGTTTATACATAAATTTCATCTAAGATATCTTAACATCATGATCATCAAAGACGAAAAACATTGAAAGATCAGCGTGAAATGGCTGTAGAGCAATCGCGTATCGCGTTGATCTCGCGCTCTTCAGATTTTTACTCTGAATAGCCGTAAGAGCTTTCTGGTCAGTTTCCACAATGAAATGCGCGCCCAGAAGAAATCTTTGCAGTTTAAGGATTGACCAAACCATAGCCAATAATTCACGGTCTAGGACCGAGTAATTCTTCTCTGCGGCATTTAATTTCCGAGAAATATACATCACAGGATGCAGAGTTCCAGAGTACTCTTGCATTAGTGCAGCTCCAATCCCGGTGGATGAAGCGTCACTACGAAGAATAAATGTCTTATCCTTAGAAGGCAATACTAGGATAGGTGAAGTAGAAAACATAGTTTTAACCTTATCCAAAGAGGATTGACATTCTTGAGTCCAATGGACTACATTAGGAGACCCTTTCTTTAGCAAGGAAGAAAGAGGTGACATAATGGAGGACAGATTCGGGATGAATCGTCCATAAAATTGTATTAGACCTAAGAGACTTCGTACTTGCTTTTTAGTCTTAGGAATAGAAATGTTAAGTATCTTACTTGTATTATGGTCTTCTGTTTTTAGGAACCCATGACCAACACGGTGTCCTAAGAAAGATATTTCGCTAAAACCAATACATGCTTTCGATGGTTTCGCTGTCAGGTTATGCTCGCGTAAGATAGACAATAGTTCATTTATACCATTATAGTGATCGTTCCAAGTATCACTGAAAAGACAGATGTCATCAAGATACGCAATGACATCTGAGCGATGAGATAGGATTCGACGCATCATGCGTACAAATGTTGCAGGGGCGTTCATAAGACCGAAAGGCATGAAATTCCATTGGAATAGACCCCTAGGCGTCGAAAAAGCAGTAAACGGTTTGGCGTGTTCGGATAGTGGAACTTGCCAATATCCCTTAGACAAATCGAGTTTAGTAAAGAAGTGAGAATTCGATAGTCTCGTAAGTAGCTCTTCTAGTAAAGGCATAGGTTCCGCATCAAATTTAGTCACTTGATTCAATTTGCGATAATCCACGCAAAGACGTATATTATTGTCTTTTTTTCCGTACTATAACCATCGGCGAAGAATATGCTGATGTGGATGGTTCAATAATTTTTAACTCTATCATCTCATCTAACTCTTTCTCTACCTGTGCTTGAAAATGTATCGGGATAGGATACGGTCTGACTCTTATAGGACTATGGTCAGTAAGAATAATGTCATGTTGAATGACATCCGTTTGACCAGGAATGTCAGTAAGGACATCCTGAAATTTTTCTAACAAAGTAGAAACTTGTTTCTGCTCTCCTGGAGATAATTCTGGAGAAATTGCAACATCTTTCCATGATTCATTAGAGTGAAGAGGAATCATTGGAAAAGGTAAATTTACATCCGAGAAACTCGTTTCCTCATCCTGTATTACTGACAGAGATGAGTACTGTCCATGTTGGACTGGAAAATCGTCCGTTGCCTGGAAAACAGGTTGTAAATAATCAGGACGTTCATGGAATTCCGTGAGCATGTTGATGTGGAAGGTTTTACGCTTCCCGTCAATATCGACGATATAGTCAACATCGGAAACTTTTGATATTATATCGTACGGACCTTTCCAAGAAATGAGAAGTCTATTTTCCCTACAAGGTAGCAAGACAAATGCTTTGTCACCTGGACAAAGTTGTCGCAAACATCTCTTTTTATTGGCAAATTCCCTTGCCTTCTGTTTC
The DNA here is from genome assembly GCA_024509875.1 of Oreohelix idahoensis. Classification (NCBI taxonomy): domain Eukaryota; kingdom Metazoa; phylum Mollusca; class Gastropoda; order Stylommatophora; family Oreohelicidae; genus Oreohelix; species Oreohelix idahoensis. The sequence continues at coordinate 210,409 of JAMPIV010022782.1, read as the reverse complement.
GCAAATTCAGAAGAAGCAGTTGCCAATTTGCATGCTTCAATAATCTTGTGTCTAAGTGCGATGACATATTCATAAGAGGATTTTGTGTCATCGACAATATTATCAGCAGTTATAAGATCATGAAGTAAGGACATGGGACCTCGCGGTTTCGCGCCAAAGACAAGTTCAAAGGGAGAAAATCCTGTATGTTCGTTGGCGACCTCTCTATATGCAAAGAGAGCCGCGGGTAAAACCCTATCCCAATCCTGAGGATGATCTTCTGTTATCTTACCTAGTAGGTTTTTTCAGAGTTCTATTCAAACGTTCCACCATCCCATTGGACATAGGATGATAAATACTACTCAGCGATCTCTCTATCTTCAGAGTCGACATTACTTGAGACATGGTATCCGATATGAGTTGGGTACCATGGTCGGATAATATTTTCTGCTGGAAACCCCAGACGAGAAAATATTAACCAAAGAGCATCTGCGACATCAGCAGTAGTTATGCTCTTTAGAGGAACAGCCTCCGGCCAACGTGTGCACATATCAACACACGTCAAAATAAAATGGTGTCCTCTAGCAGACTTTATCTTAAATGGACCAATGATGTCTATCGCCATTTTTTGAAATGGCCGAATGGGAATGTCTGCAGCCTGAATAGGTGCATCATGGCGTGGACCTCTGGATTTAATCTCTTGACATACTTTACAAGATCGACAATAGATTCGTATGTCCTTATTCACAGCAGGCCAAAAGAAAGATTGAAGAACTCTAGCTTTAGTACGGGAAAAACCCATATGTCCAGCACACTGCGAATCATGAGCGTGCTGTAAGATTTTAACTCTCATATTTTTAGGCACAAGGATTTGAGAATGAATGGACTTAGCGGAGTCTTGTACCATACGTACAAGTACGCCATTCTTCATCGTAATCCAAGATTTACGATTTGTATCCTTATTCGGATCACCTTTTGTTGCCAGAGTAAAGAATTTCTTTAGAGTAGGATCATCTTCCTGCTGTTTGATAAAGGAATCGTGGGAAATCTCCAAGGGATCATCTTGGATCTGCGCATCATTATCTTCAGAATGTGAAGATTGTGGCATATTAAGAGCTTGAGCCCTAGTGATTACTGCATTAGCAGATTGCATATTAACATTTTCCCAATTAGAAATTTGCTGTGGAGTGCATTCTTTCACTCCATGAATGCGACCGATGATAAGATCAGCGATCGGATTCGGCAAGAGACATGCTTGCACCTCTCCTGTAAAGAAAGGCGTAGCAATATTGATAATGGCAGTGGAGTACTTCTCCAATGTGCCACCAAATGTTACACATTTGATTATATTGCCTGTAGCTCGAGAAGGATTTACGAGTGATTGCCTCACTCCAATGGTAGTGCACCCCGAATCGAAAAGAATTGATACCGGAGTACCATCTATTAGGCCCCTATTAAAGACAAGAGCACCCCTTCCATTATGCGCAATTGACGCATGGAGAGCGGGAAGTGGGTGACCGCAGCTTAAAGTAGAAACTGTGGTTGGATCGAATAATGTTTTGCATTGCGAACACTCAGATGCTCTAGCAAAATCGAAAGCGGAATTTGCTACACTGTTGGAGTCTTTTTTATCATTATTCTGATTATCGGTGTCGTGGAACTCCTGTTGTGCAGAGTTAGCCTGGTAATAAGATTTACCATGTCTTTTGTGTTGTGATCTACCTCGGTTATAATTGTCTCTATAATTATTATTGCCTCTGTTATAACCCCTATTTGGGTTTGAATCAAAATATTCATGATCATAATCATCACGCTCGTTATATTGAGTATCCCTGTAATATTGTTTCTGTTGTCTCCATGAAGCACTTGGGTAGTTCCTATAGCTACTCCCTTTTCGAGAATTTCTAACATTATGGGTACCCCTCGCGTGTCGAGGACTATCAGCCCGATTCCAGTTCTTCAAAGAAGAACCCTGATTTGAGTGGTTATCTTGGTTTTGATACTTATTCCAATTAACCTTTTTATCAAATTTATTTTTAGCTCCTTGGAATTTGTGTGAGTAATTCTGATTATATTCTGTTGCCGAAGCAACTGGCATACTCTCTTTAATGTTAGAGTTACTAAGAATCATGTCAGGGTGTGCCGTGGCATACTGGTCACAATATTCTTCCATTTGCTTTATTGTACCAGGTTTACGCTCATGTAAGAACTCTAGGAATGATTTATTTACAGAAGACATGACCTTGTCTCTTAGCAATAAATCCGTAAGACCATCAAATGTTTTCTCTGTTTTGGATAATTCAATCCATCGTGAAAGTGTAATTCGTGCTTTTGAGATGAAATCTGAGAATTCTACACCTACCTCAGGTCTCATTGTTTTAAACAAAAGACGGTAACCTTCCTCAGACAGCTGATATCTCTTTATCAAAGCTGCCCTAACAGCATCATAATTATCTTTGTCGGCCTCTTCAACAAAATATAACTTACTCAGAGACTCCCCTTTTAGATTTTCAGACAACTGATTCACATACTGTGATTTGTCAACATTATGAGATCGACAAGCCCGTTCAAATCTAGAAAGCCAAAATGTTATGTCATCACTGGTAGGGTTAAACGCTGGTACCTTGACCTTGTACACAAAGGGTTTACCATTACCACCAGATGCCTGATTAACATTACTCATACATGTCAATTTTAATTTCTCTAATTCAAACTCATGTTCTCTTATTGCTTTTCTCTCTTCAGCTTCTCTATCTAATCTTCTCTGTTCTGCAGCAGCTTCTAATTTTTTCTGTTCTGCAGCAGCAGCAACTTCTAATTTTTTCTGTTCTGCAGCAGCTTCTAATTTTTTCTGTTCTGCAGACTTCTAATTTTTTCTGTTCTGCAGCAACTTCTAATTTTTTCTGTTCTGCATCAGCTTCCAATTTTCTCTGTTCTGCCTCAAATCTCCTTTCCTCCACTTGCATCTGCAATTTCTTAAGTTCAGCAGCAGTATCAGCTTCTTTTTCTAATCTTTTTTCTTCAGCTAGAGCTTTCCTTTCTTCTGCAGCAGCTTTTTTTTCTTCTATTTGAAGTTTTCTCTCCTCAGCCGCAGCTTTTTTTTCCTCAGCAGCAGCTTTTCTTTCTTCAACAGCAGCAGCAATTTTTTTCTCTTCTGCAGCTAATGCTTTGTCATATTGAGCAACAGCCCATTGTTCTAAGTCTTTTCCAGTCTTATCAAGAGATTTTCCTTGTGCAATGAAATAATCTAATGTAGACATATTGTCTTCTTAAATCAGAAACCTGAAAAAGTAAATAAATTACCCTCTTTCACGTTAATGAGAGACAAGTCTATACCATAGACTTAGTCTTAGTCCAAACTTGTATGGTTTATAATAACCAATGATAACTTGAGTACCTATGGACACAATAACTGTATCTCAAATACTGTGGGAGACAAGCCTTACAAAGGTCTTGTATACCTCAATGTAATCAAAGATCACTTGAGTACCTGTGGAAAAAAAATATTTCCCTTTACCAATCACTTTGGGAGACAAGCCTTACAAAGGTCTTGTACATTTTGTTTTTATAACAATAACAATCATAAAGTACTGATCTGTACTATACTATCAGTGTATACCACTATACGTCATATGTCAACTAAAGACATTACAAAGGACAAACAAGAAAAGACAATATGAACACATTTGCAGAGATCAAATTAAATTAAATAGGAGAAATGAAAAAAATGATCACAGAAACCGTGATGATAACTGCAATAATAAAATGACAAGACAAATAACGCCACAGTGTATAAACATAAGGGTGTAAAAAACTGAAATGAAAGGAAAGATGAGACCTACAATTATACAAACAAATCAAACAAAAATAAAGAACAGAAAAAAATGTTACAAATACAAATATGAAACAGTCGTCACAACTAACCAAATATTTGCAAACTATGTTGCATGCAAATTTCAATTAAGAAATTGCTCCCTATCGAACGCCAGAACAAGACCAATATCACTCGGTATTTCCTGTTCTAGTCACCTCCCATCCAGGCCCGCAACATATAAACACCTACACATATAAACAAATAACATGTAAGCATAAATAGCATATAGCATACAATATAATTTATGTCATGAATGGAATGTGTTGCAGGTATAGTGTTTGTAAAGCAGGCACAGTTTATTTTAATTCTAATAACTTGCCACTTTATTGAGTAATAGATTTAATTCTAAACTATTACACTGTCAATTTTTTCTCTTTTGAGCATATGAAGATCCAACGATGAACTATGCACTTTATGTTCAACAACACTGTGATTCTTCTGTACGTTGAGAAATGTCAACAATACTGCTCCAGATATTTTCTACACTTGATACCACTGTCCTGTGTAATACTGTCTGTACAGCGAAAAACTGTCAACAAGCGCTGACCTAGATACAGCATCCTATCGGTAATACAGGTCAAGCTGACATCGACTGTATAGCTGTCCTACTGGTGTTGATGTGTTCAAACAAATGTTCTTTCAGCTGTAAACTGTGATTCTCAACACAAAACTGCGTAAGCTGGACCCAGGAATCTGGCTCACCACTGTAAAGTTTTTCTTCTTCTTTCCACTCTAATGAAGTGTCAGTCTGTATGCTCTGTAAGGAAGAGTGGTGTGTTGTTGAGATCAGGCATGCCCCCAGTCTACCCAGCTGTAAATGGGTAACTCACCCTAGTCCTGAGTTAGGGAAGGCAAAGGCTCCAGGGGAAGCAGGCCCTAAACTTGGTCACTCCAACCGACGCAGGATGGTGTATGTATGAAGTAGAAGTGTAGAGTGTGATTACCGCGAATGGTGTACTGTTCGTGTGCTGACCAATATAACCACTCATACACATGTGTCTACAAGGCACCAATGCAGACTGCTGGAATCTTTGTTTACTCAATTTATTCAGACGTACACACTGGGACATACGAGTACATCATGGTATGTTGACATATCAATTTGTAGGTATACATAGCAGATCTGAAGTCATGACACATTCAGAAATAATGGGCAGTACATCAAAAGTTCAATGTCATGATATATTATGGCCGCATCCCCCTATCTGACTAAACGCGTCAGTGAAGGCAGATCGATAAATAACTAAAGTTACTTGACGTCCATAGTTTGTAGTATATATTATGAAACCACGAAAGAGGGGTTTCTAGCAAGATTGAGATCTCCCTGTCACTGTCCGATAATAGGATAAATAATCTGTTCTCTTGGCAGTGATCAAAACATATGATGACCGAAATCTAACATGGCTGCCTCCCTGAGTTGTCGTTCACTCATTCATAGGAAGGAGAATATAAGCCAGAGTTAATTTATAATGGGTATATAAATGATTTCATAAATGTTTCCATACAGCTCTACGGTGATCAGGTTAATTCACGTAGCCATAACCGCTGTAGGAAAGTCTGTCATCTTTGTCGATACAAAACACGACCCTAGCGATACGAAGCACAATGTTCCATCTAGGTCGAATCGACATGAGATCATCAAAATAGGGTCTGGCAATACATGGAGTCCGAATTATACATTGTACCGTACCTTAGGAGAGTCTCTAACATAAACTATAGTAGAGATACCATCTCCTTTAGAAGAAAACCACTTCCTGAATTATATTTCCTTAACAATCTACCAGCCCTTTGAAAAGTGCGTACCAGCCATTATCACGGTACATCGGAACTCATCACGACTTGTCAAGACAACTCATACTTCCGCTAGACCGGAATAATAAGAATCTAGTCCCGCCTACCCATCCAAAATATACAATATAGGACTGATTCTACTTGTACTAATAATATGTAATACATATGAATTCAGGCCATAAACATAATAAGCAAATTAATATATTTTCTGGCCCTAAAAAATAAGTACAAACGTAAGAGCAATCCATGCGCCGGATCAATATCAAGAACGATTACTCCTATAATCAAAAGTGTGAATCAAACATGGATTCTCTCGCTTTTACCATAGACAGCATTTTCATACACAAATGAATGAATGTCTATATTTTTTCCATATTAAATAGCCATATCGATTTTTGTAATATGTGCGTCAAAATATGCACGCAACAGGTCTATTATATTTGGAGATGCGCCCTAATAAAACCGACTAGGTTGAACCAAAACGAGGCAAAACTTTATTTAAAAAAGAAAAAAAAACGTAACGAACTTAGATATGTACAACTAAATATAATCCTAAATAAGAAGGATATCTGGGATTTATTTGTTTCTCGGTATGTCAACGTTTTTATTTATTTATTCTATGATTTCCCGCAGAACCCCTGCGGATGAATTGCGGAACCCATGACTTTAATATATATATATATATGTCACGAGAGAGTTGATTATTATTTAAATTATAAGATATCCTGGACAAAAAGTTGTATCAGGTGATACCAGGATAGTGCCGGATAAGAGACTGGTCTTATAAGAAATACCCCTTTTCTGAAAAGAATAAGGGTGTATCGACATCAAAGGTAGGATCAAGCTGTATAAGTTTCTAGGTATGTTGATATTATATGATCCTGGATTCCTATGGGCTCCCTCTCAAAATCCTCCTATGATTATCTTATTATTATTATTATTTTTATTATTATAGACTCAGCTAGGGGTATTAACTAAAGTATCTACCAACAAGAACTTGAACTCGACTTAAATAATTAAGTAAGTCTGCTGGTAAATATTTACAATTTATTTTTACAGTTCTTATTTTCTTCTTGAAAATCTTTAACGAAAAACAAACTTCAATTACAAAATTAAATAAATATGCACTTGAAAATTGTTCAACAAAATTTTTCAAAGGTCTCTGAATTCGTAGGAGGTTATCACTATATTGACATCACTCTTGTAGAATATCTAGGCTATATCTTTATATTACTGTTCTTTCACTGTCCTTTTATTTTAAATTATCACTGGCTATAACTATGCCCCAACATGGGTCATCATTTGATTACTGTCTCTAATCTTGGAGTGACTGGCATACTCTACAGTGGCCTTGTTTTTCACTCATCTGTAGAATAAAGCTGGTTCCACTTTGGTCCTGGGAGTAAAGTTAATGATCGTCCTCCAGGCAGTAGGTACTAGCTGATTGGCCCTCTGAACTCAAAAGGCACTTGCATCAGGAGTTCCCTCTGTAGTGGATGACTTTATTACGTGTAGTTGGGTTTACAGGATATAACCCTCAGGGACATACAGTCGAGCTGTTAATGGTTGTAATAGTCTGCTCTCAGTTACAATAGGCAAAGTCACTATTCACTAACACTTTTTTGCGCTCGCTGTAATTTTCAAAATATGGCTGGCCTATTAGTAGTATAGTAGGCGCAAACCGAGGCGGCTTCAGGCGGAGGGGCATGACTTTTATATAGCAATATACTCGATCGATTTCAGGCGGAGGCGCATGACTTTTTATATAGCGATATATTTTAGCTGGGGTGACTTCCTCTGACGAGCAGCTGGCGTCCTGGTAGGTTGTGTGTTGTGTATCACAATATATATTTTACAACATTTAGTTATATATTACAGCTAGTTATACGATATATTTAGACATACAATAGAAAGACGATATTTATGTTACAACATTTATACATATATATCACAACAGGAAGACGATATATTTAGACTACAGTTAGACATATATTACAACAGGTATATAGACATAGATAACAAAGATGTTAGTTAATATAGTTTTATTTTATATTCAATAGTGTTTTGTAGTAACAAAACAGATAGGGGCAAATAGCAATAACAAACAGGAGCATATATGTACAGTATATTTTAACATTATATGAGTATATATATATATATATATATATATATATATATATATATATATATATATATATATATATATATATATATATATATATAATATATATATATATATATATATATATATATATTGGAAAGACAGTGTGTATTCAAATATGATCACAGATTGGGATTATACAATATTTACATAACAAAGGGGTTATAATAATTATAGCACCGGGGTACAGCTGCAGACCAGCCCTTGAGGGGTGTCGTCACATTGTCGTCATTGTCATCGTAAAAATAGAGAGGTGCGATGTTGTGTGTGTGTGATATGGTTTTTGGGGTGGTAGAGAGATAGTATTTGGGTAGGGAGATGTATTGGATTTGTGTTGTATCTGTGTACAGAGATATTTTAGATGTTGAGGGGTGATGTGGTGACGTTGTCGGGATGCACCTGTCGTTTGATGTAAAAGTAAGACAAAGAGTTGCGGTGTTGCTCGTACGTGTATATGGCAGAGTTGTGTGTTCGGAACCCGATATTTTTCCCGCCCTGTGCGTGTTGTGTATTGAGGACTTCTAAGGATGGGTTTTTGTCTACTTTGTTGTGGTGTTTGTTCAAGCCTTTTGTTGTTGTCTTGTCGTAGTCGCCAAAACAGTGATAAGTCTTGCTACAGAGGGAAACCATCCCTCTGCCTTCGTATTCTAATTTAAAAAGGCCCGGTGTCCGTCTGTCGTATAATTTCTGTTCGCGGCATTTCTGACAAACTACGCGCGTCCTACCCTCGCTAGCTACAAAGTCGGCTCTATGATCGGGACATACTTCGGCGGGGAACCACTGGTGTTAGGTACTATAAAACATCTGTCGCATAGCGGGCTTAACAACGTCCGCTAAGTTGTCTGAACTAACTGCCAAGTAAAGGCTAAATTTACAAGCTTATTTTCTTTGTGAGCGTTAGGAAAGGAAAAAATAGTTTTCTAAATTAACATATATATACTCATATAATGTTAAAATATACTGTACATATATGCTCCTGTTTGTTACTGCTATTTGCCCCTATCTGTTTTGTTACTACAAAACACTATTGAATATAAAATAAAACTATATTAACTAACATCTTTGTTATCTATGTCTATATAATAATAATAAATTTTTTAAGCGCCAAACACGGCGCATAAGGCAGAAACCAGTGCTCTCCAGGTTGTTCGTTGTGACGCCACTCCTCTTAGCTCTTGCACATTATTTAGGCCCAACGTTCTTCCTTCTCTTATTATTGTTCTTCTGAGTGTTTCTTTTGGTCTTCCTTTTTTCCGCTTACCCTCAGGAACCCAAGTGAGCGCCTGTAGTGGTATTCTGTTGTTTTGCATTCGTAGGACATGACCGATATATGACCATCGTCTTTTCCTTATATAGTCGGAGACATATTTCTGCCTAGAGTCTTCTCTTATTTGTCGATTAGTCTTGAATTCTTTCCAACTGATGTTCATGAGTTTTCTAAGACATTTGTTCTCGAATGTATTCAGCTTGTTCTCCAATGATTTTGTTATTTTCCAACTCTCACAGCCGTATGTTAACACTGAGATAACATTTGAATTAAACAGACGAAGCTTGGTATGTATATTCAATGATCGTAATTTCCAAATGTTAGATAATCTATTGAAGGCGCTAGCTGCCAAAGCAATTCTAGTATGGATTTCTCTTGTTGTGTCACCATCCTGAGTCATTTTACTGCCTAAATAATTGAAACTTTCAACTTTCTGTAGTCTATATACCTGTTGTAATATATGTCTAACTGTTGTCTAAATATATCGTCTTCCTGTTGTGATATATATGTATAAATGTTGTAACATAAATATCGTCTTTCTATTGTATGTCTAAATATATCGTATAACTAGCTGTAACATATAACTAAATGTTGTAAAATATATATTGTGATACACAACACACAACCTACCAGGACGCCAGCTGCTCGTCAGAGGAAGTCACCCCAGCTAAAATATATCGCTATATAAAAAGTCATGCGCCTCCGCCTGAAATTCCTCCGCCTGAAATCGATCGAGTATTTTGCTATATAAAAGTCATGCCCCTCCGCCTGAAGCCGCCTCGGTTTGTGCCTACTATACTACTTCTGAGACATCGGCTAAAACATACATGTGCCAGAGTTCACAATAAAACATGATTTCATAAAAAATCTCAGACCTAAGGGTCTTTTGTGTTTGGATATGCGCCCTAATATAACCGACTAGGTTGAACGGGACGCGCCTCGCCAAAACGAGGTAAAACTTTATAAAAAAGTTGTGACTGCTGTTTGTGACTGTGGCAGACGAAAAGGTAACGCTCGGACACGTCCCGTGTTTCGGTTATATCGTTCTACTGTAAAACTGACTAAATGCCATTTCCATTCCTCCCTCTTTACCTCTAGTTTAATAACAGCCCGCTTTATTGCTATAGTGGTTAGTACACTGGCTTCCTAGCTCGGTGGTCCATGGTTCGATCCCCAGCTGTGGTGGGAATGATTTAGACCACAAACGGCTCCGGGATCGACCCAGCCTCATGAATTGGGCTCCAGAGCAACTTTGGGAAGAAGGTTATGGGCGGCCGGCCTGATGCTAATCACATCACACCTAGTGTGCCGATGGTCGAGAAAATATGGGCCTCACACCGCATTCCCAATATGCCTCAATGGGCATGTAACAGGATCCTTTACCTCCTTTACCTTTATTGCTATTGGTAGATGGTTAGAGCGCTTGCTTCTCGAGCCAAAGTTACCTGGTTCGAAATGACAAGGCGTCTCGCACCAGTTTACCCAACCGTAAATTAGTACCTGACTGTTCGTGAGTTAGAGAAGGCAATTGCAGCGAGGAAGGGAATTGGTAATCCCACCTCACAAAGCTATGACGTTGTGTACTAGTGTCTCTAACACTTCACTCCCATACGGCAGTAGCATCTGTTACGGAACTACGTGTAAATAGACTATCGAGAGCTGCCAACTAAACTCTACATTATCCAGGACAATAAAAGCGTTGCATTGTAACGTATCTATTTCTGTGAAGAAGAAAAAAATCACACAAACGACCTAATGGGTAAACACCGCCCGTGTGAAACCAACCGTAGTTGTGGTCAGGTGCGGTCCGTTTTACTTTTCCCTTTCTCGTTAATAAATTAATTATATTTTTTAAATCACCTCGTCGACCTTGAACTAGTTTGTTGTAAAACGCGTTTAACGCCGTGTCATCTGTACGTCGGTGTTCCTCATCGTATTAGAAACTTAAATTGACGTAGATAATGCTCGTAGTACCACAGAAAAACGTATGCTGTGTTATGACGAAACGGGATTTATACATATTCTATTTTATAATTGGACAACAACATCGTTACACGTTTTGCTAATTTCGCTGACGTCTGCAGTCTGGGTCAGGACTTCCTTGAACTATGGCGACTGCTGGTAAGCTAATCACATTTTTTAAACAAGTAATTCATTAATTCGTTTCACCTTTTTTTACTCTTTACCGAGCATGGAGTCTACTGTAAAGCTGGCTGCCTTCCAGGTAGCCTGTGTTAAAGCTCCTGTGATCTTATAGCGGTAGTTTCTGTAGCAGTTAGTTTGACATGATGATGTTGCCAGCCTTATACACAAGCTCATACTAGTTTCTATGTTATGTCTGAGTAAGCATTCATTTTTTGTCTCCTCGCCGCAAACGGCTCCTGGGAGAAGAGAGCTGGAAACAGAGGTGAAAATGATGAGGAGAACGTGGAAAGAACTTCAGATGATGGCACGTGACAGGAGGACTTGGCATGTGTTTGTTGAAGGCATGTGCTCCTTTGGGAGTGGAGGGTTATGAATGAAACGGCTCCTGCGTCGACCCAGCCCCAAATGGGTACCAGAGTAACTCTGGAAAGGTTAAGGCGGCTGGCGTGATGCTGACCACATCACCCCTAGTGTGCCGATGGTCGAGAAAATATGGGCCTTACACCATATTCCCAATATGCCTCAATAGGGCGTGTAACGGGATCCTTTTACCCATCTCTTACAGCGTTAATCTATAAGTCTTTTTCTTTTTGGCAGAAAAAGGGGGGGGGGCAGCCACAATTTCGGGTACCTTTGATTTTGAGATTATACGCATGTGCTACTGGTTTATTTCATAACTGTTTTGCTCTTTTTTTTAAATTTATTTTTGTTTTGTATATTTGTCCTGATTTATGCCCGGTTACTGAGGGTTGTGGAGTTGGCCAAACAATTTTCCCCACCTGAAATTTTAGAAGTTCGACTCCGATTACAGTTATTTTAGTTTTTGCTAGTCAGGGGGTAAACAATTGTAGTGAAGCGTTAATACTACATTCTCCTACGGCAGTATCTGCTATAGAACTATCTTTTGTTTTTTTTAATTTACATCAAATGTGCTTCACTTAGATACTAAAATTCTAAAAGAAAACACCGGAGTTTTATGGTGCCGTTCGGAAGGTCCTGGGTTCGATTCTCCGGTAAGCCACTCACTTCTGTTGTTTTTTTTTTTCTGTTGTCTAGTTTTCTACTTCTTTATACCTCACGAATGCCTGAAACATACCTTAATGTGTGTAATATTTATTTATTTACTGCTACGCTATTTAGTTTATTACCTCCTTTTCTGCGCGCACTTGTAACAACTAACAAAAGACGCAGGCAACTCACGGCTTCTGCAAAGCAGACGTGGCTACCTACATTCGTCGAAGTCACATGCGCGCCCAAACAAACCGGAAACTCAACATGCTGTCGTTGGAAATTTGTCACTAATGAAAAGAGACGAACTTGGAGAAGCAGGGCTAGATCCTTCATCTCAAGATGACGTCACCGGCTTCTATATAAGGTGCATGCCAATCATTGCACGCGCATGGTTTTCTTGGACCATTTGTGTGCACCGTATGTAATAAACAACACGGTTTCAAGTTGCTGGTAATTGGTTTAATTACGTTTATATGTCCTGTAAATATTTATTGTTAATAATAGTGATTTTGTCATAATTTTTATATTAGCATTTGTTTTTAATAACGCATCTGTATTTGTGTGCTGTCATGACGATTATGTTTCACCCATTAACATATTTGTATGTTAAGTATAATAAAACATAAACATAATCATCACTTTAGGGGCCGTTCACAAATTGTGTTACGTAATTTGAGAACGATCCCTTATTTTGAGCTCAATTGTCTCTTTATCTCCTCAGAACCCCACCCACCCCACCCCGAAACCACAGGGGAGTATGTTTAGTACGATAAAAAACATAAACATATTAACATAAACAAAAATAAAAACACGTATTATTATGTTAAATATTTGTCAGTGTCATGTATTTTCAACACGTTTCGTTTTTTTAGTTTATTACCTCCCTTTTTAAAAATGTAAGTTGAAAATAGGTACACAGAATATGCAAGATATTTCCGGGTTGAAAATAGTCGTCTGATGTAGGGCCCAAACCTGAGACAGTTGTAGTAATGTTTGTGAGACACGTCAGGAATTCCTAATGGCTGAGAACGGGATCGTGTAACTGCAACAAGAATTTAAGTTATAGAATAGCCCATATACTTCTTGTCTGCGATTGTTTGACCAGATTCCGGGAAACTATTTTCAAAAGCGTTTTATCTTGTGAATTTTAGGCACAGCTGCCGGCTGAGTATTTCACATTTATAATAATGTCTGTTTGATTTTTTTTTTTAAGCTTTCAACTTTTCAGGGCGGAGCAGTTAAAACACGTTGTGTCTTTTGAGTGACTTTAGTAAATCAGTAACACAACTAGATAAACGGTATGGACTTTTAAGAAAGATAAAAATGAAGGAGGGTGCATGTCAACTTAAAAGTAATAGCACTTCGCGTATTCAAACCAGGGACCATTCGATGTATGTCATTGCCACGATGTGAGAGTGAATTTTTGTTTGTTGTAATTTAAATGTTGCCTACTTTTGGCGAAGCGCTCTTCATTCAACCTAGACACTGAGTCCGTCGGTTATATTATGACGCCTGTTCAAATATGAAAGACCTCGCAGTCAGGAATAAGTATGTATGAGTGAACAGTGAAAGAGAACTGGAGCTCAATCAAAGTGCATTATGGGATTATTAATTCTGACGACACTCCACGCAACTTTGGAATCTTAGACCCGCAACGATCCAGACTTGTATAGACTCAGTCACCTCAACAACATTCATATTTACAATTATAGACCAAAAAATCCACAAGACAACAGCCATAATCCGTGTCAAGTTCAGGGAGTAAACAGGAAAATCTGATACGCTACGCAGTCGCCGGCTTTGTATTTGCTGTGTAATGTAACTCAGATCTTTTGCTACATTAACCCATCTCTTAACAGCGTTAATCTATACTTTTTCTTTCTTCTTTTTTTTTTGGGGGGGGGGGGGGGGGGAAGGAAAAGGGGGGGGGGGGGGGCATTATTTCGGGTACTCTTGATTTGAAGATTACACGCATGTGCTACTGGTTTATTTCATAACTGTTTTGCCTCTTTTTGAATTATTTTTCTTCTTTTTTTTTTTTTTTCATTTTTATATCTGTAACTTATTTTACGCCCGCTTCCTTACTCAGGGTTGTGGAGTCGGCCAAACAATCTTCCGACTCCTGAAATTTTAGAAATCCGACTCCCAGTCCCGACACCGAAAAGTTTTTTTTTTTTTTTTTTTTTTTTAAACTAGTCTGGGGGGTATAAAATTCGGAGACGGAGTCGGGACTTTTTTTTTTTTTTACCGACTTCGACTCCATAAAAAAATGACCGACTCCGCGACTCCGACCATCACAGTCCTGCGCTTACTCTGTCTCTTCAGCGCTTTTAGTATGTTCGATGTTGTCGTGTATGTCTATTGTGTATTGTGTTTTTTTCTGGTACTATCATTAACTGTTCGTGTAGTTCCCGGAGGTATTTGTTTGGACACATAAATAATAGGATTACTACGCTCTCTAGCGTGTCGTAAGAGACGATTAATTTGAGGTTGTGCACACGGGGCTGGTAAGCTCATAGTGTAAAAACAAATGCTGCATAAACCAACCGCTGGAAACGCACATTAATATAAGTTGGACAGTTTCAGTAATGGTTCCAGAGTCGGCCCTAGGGATTTTTCAAAGTGGTGCGAGATCTCGTGTCATGGCGCTCCCCACTACTCAGCCCCCCCCCCATCCCCACCCCTCTTTTCCCCGGGTGCAGTATTGTATGTATTTACAGGAGACTTTGTTTTATGCTTTTGAGTTGGACTACTCTCTCATTTCTGCATGTGATCTGCTACTGTAGCATTTTACATCATAAAACATTTATGTTTTAAAAAAAATTTTTTTTTTTTTTTTTGTAGGTAAATTTTTGTTTGTTCATGTTGAATGGGTCATTTTCTTGAAATTACATCCCCTTGATTTTTGCAACAGTTCAGGGAAGAGACAGGAAAATCTAATACATTGCACTGTTCGCCGGCTAGTGTTTGCCGTCTCATATAACTCATATTTTTTAACTGTATTATCCCATCCAGTACCACATCTTATCCATTTTTTTCTTGGGTCATCCACTATTTCTGGTTCCTTATAGTTTGAGATTATTCGCATGTGTCGCTGGGTTATTTCATAACTGTTTAGCTTGTTATTTAATTATTTGTTGATGTATATTCTACCGTTTACTCTGACTCCTCAGCGCCAACATTCATTTCTCAGTTCTACGAGAGTTAGATCTCCGAACCTTGATGTAGTTATTAATTAAAAACAAGCAAAAAAAATTTTATGAACACTTGTTATATTACTTTTAAGGAAAACATCCCATTCATTCAACCACTGTATACATTACAGCTGCTCGAGAACTGACTGTGGAGAGACGTGTTATTTTTCTTCGGTATAAACGAGCTCGGATGGTCATAAGCAGCTCTAAAACAAAATCCATGGTGATATCACGAGAAGAAAGAAGACATCAGATTAAGCTGGGAGAACAGGTCCTGGAGCAGGTCGACCACTTTAAATACCTTGGAGCTATTATAGACCGAAAGGGGGGTATCAAAGAAGAGTTGGACACTCGAAAAGTAGCGGCTGAGAGACTTTTTCAGGCAATAAATCGAGGATTCCTCAGCAAGAGAGAGATTGGTAAGAAAACGAAGATGGCTGTATACCGCTCCACCTATGTCCCAGTCTTGACATATGGATGCGAGTCATGGGCAATGACTACAACCCACAAAAGCCAGATCCAAACCTCAGAAATGAGGTATCTGAGGAAGGTGGTTGAAGTAACAAGAAGAGACATGGTACGCAACCAGACGATACGTCAAGGCCTAAAAATCCCACCCCCTGCAGACCCAAGTAGAACAGTCCCAACTAAGATGGTTTGGCCATGTCTGCAGAATGGGAGAAGATCGGCTACCACGACAAGCATGGGAAACAAAGAGCCAGGGATCCAGACCCCCAGGACGACCCAGAGTCCGCTGGGAGGACAACATTAGACAATCTTTGAAGGACCGAGGACTAGAATGGAACCAGGCCAGGAGGAAGACAGCCGATAGGATAGACTGGCGCTCTCTCTTCCAAACCTCTACACCTCACGGTAGAAGGGGAACGACTAAGTAAGTAAGTATAAAAGAGCTCTCCCTCTATATTGTATAAATGTATTTTTCTACAGTTTGTTTGGAGACCTTAAGGTATGTAAAAACCCTTCTCGACAAAATATTTTTTTCAACTGTATTATAATCATGCATTTTTGACAAATAAGCCCATCTAATATAAAAGTATGTAATATAACAATGAATGACAAGTGTGCATACATTTTGATAGGTTTAAATTCTGAATTTTCACATTTTTTTCTCGTGTAATGTAAGATTTGTACTGACGTGACTTTTAACTCCGCATTAAATACACACACAACACACAAAACTGACTTCTGTTCTGCACATCTTGTTTTAAGTTGTATAATTTTCGAAGGAAACGACATGTGATTGAAATAATAATATTGTCTTCGTTCTTTCCATCCTGCAACCTAAGTTACCAAAGGGGCACCATATTTGTTAATACAAGGTACAAATATTCGAGTTTAAAAAATCATAAAATGTTACACAATTTCAGATGTTATAAAAAGGTTGTTGCTGTCATTTTCGACGGAGTCATCTGTCAAGTTATTTGCCTATGTTTTATCATAAGTATAATTGTGTCTTTACCTGCGATGTCAGGTTGATTAGGGATTGTCTTCCCTTGTTTATTCATTCATTGTGTTTTGACCTTTAGGGTCAAAGGTTGACAGTTCGGGCGTAGGCCTATGGGAAGGTTTTTTAAGCGGGAGAGAGTTATACTTCCGGCGAGCCGGGAAGGTCCTGTTTTTCTGAAGGGACCAGGAGTCCATTGTTTTTTTCGGGGAGAATCTTCGAAGTAACTGCTATGGCAGTTTTCCCCAGTGAATCTCTGTGCGTCGGGATGACGACAGAATTCCTTGTTATGTTCTGAGGATTCATTTTCCAGGTAATACCGACCTTTATGCATTATTACGCTTTTCGGTGGCAGAACATGTAAAAGGATTACTTAGTGTGAACTGCAGCTCACCGATCCTATATATTTCAGAACTTATATATTTGTGCTCGGGGTAGCCATCCAAGACTGTTAGTCTTTAGCTTGTCCAGAAATCCAGTGACGAAGATATATTGTGGGAACCGCAGATTGGCGGGATTTATGTCTACAATAAGCATTACTGCAGGGTTGATGATAACCTATTTAACAGAAGTACACAGCCGACGTCAGAACGAGGCCTGTGCTTTCGGCTATTATACTACAGCCTGATAATGTGCAATTGGCGGGGAATGCCAAGTTGCACCTATGTGTCAAAGTGACTAAGGCATCTGACGCGTTTAGTCAGAGATGCCAAGGGCGACGCTACGAACTGTCATTATTGAAGAACTTTGCTATTGACCATGCACGTCTATTCCGATGTTTACCTTTTTGAATGCCAACTGTATACCTATCGATTTCCGGTCAGCATGACCTTGTTACACTGACTGTTCCTGTTGATACTATGTGTGTTCTCGTCATTAAATGTTTTGAAACATGCCTGCAGTGTCCAAGCATCCTTGATTACTGCATGTGAGAGTATGGTTTGCAGGGTCTACATCTATACGAGCCTAAACACATTCGCGCCTTCATTCGCACCCACACCCAGTTCATCATACGCTCGCACTACACACCTAAGAACAAGTATACTGTCTTGGGCCAGTGATCACCTCAACAAGAGAAAAAGACAGTTACATTTCTGGTGGACCAGTTACGTGGGCTCTTAAGATACATTTCTTGTCGCCAATGTGGCCTAGAAACTTACATTTCTGATGGACCAGATCTGTGGGTTTAAAAAGAACAGAGCGAGCATTTGACATTATTGTTGACATTAATGGATCCAGAAATTTACATTCCTGGTTGGCTGTTACATATATGATGTCTCCAGTTTTGTCCAGAAATTTACAAGAAGGACAAGTACACATTACACTTCTGATCTGTGGGTCTAAGCTACACACGGGACAGCCGTAACACACAGCGCTAATTCTACACTTGCAAGTTTTGGCTACAACAGGACAGAAATAGGTCATCAACGGTTGACCTAGATAAACAGTGCGGGCATTTATATTATAATGCTACATAAACCACAACAAGACAAGTACTGAAGTTAACATCTAGGCATTTGCTACGTGGACCATAACTGCATAGAAGGCGGGTTCCTATTGTGAACAGTACTGCTGGTTGTTACACGTTTCAGTCAACAACAGACTTTTCTATGTCCGAGCATTCAAGCTACATTGTTCGAGGTCAAGTGTTTGTAAACAGTACGTGGAAATTGTAAACATTCAATGTGCAAGTCCTAATTCGAGAAGGTCATAGTAACTTTGGTTCGTGAATACCACTTTATGCTACAGTGGATTTGACGTTCAGTGCGCGTTTGACATTTTGTTTCTGTGTTCGCAAGGAGCAAGAAATTTATTTTAGTTTCAGCTGTGACTGAACTTGTTCTGCAACACATTGAAATTGATTGCTATATGTTTATGTTACTTCTACTGTTTTTGTGTATTTTTCAGCGGGTTTTCGGTTGGTGGGTCTTACAGTAAATATGTCACTTAATCGAGGCTTACTGTAAGCGTTCTGTAGGTGCAAATTTTCTTAATTTGAAAATTTGCTCGTGACAATTGGTCGCTATTGATGTTAGCTGTGATGTAACTGTACTTAACGTTGTTTTTGTAATATTTTGTCTGTTTTTCAGTTTTGATTTTCGATTTGTTTTGTTTGTATTCTGTAGGTCTCTCCTTTCTTTTTTATTTCTCTACACATTTTTGGTTAAAACAGTGTTGCCATTTGTATTGTTTTGTATCTTTGTCTTTGTATTTTTTTTTTTTTTTGTACTACATTACTGTCATGCACAGTCTACATACATATACTTGGTCATGTATTGGTATTATTGATAAGGTAGACTCTTCATATAGAGTTTGTTAATAAAATATTATTATATAAGATATTTATACAAGTTCTTTGATAAAAGACTTGTTATCTACAAAGATTGAGACAAGGTGAAATACATATTCAAGTTCTTTATAAAAAAAGACTTGTGCCCATAGTGAGTGGGATATAAGGGAATTTTTTTTCCACAGGTACTCAAGTGATTTTTTGGTTACATTATAAACAAGAGGACCATACAAAGTCTTTGTCTAAGACTAAGAGAGTGAAATAAAGTGAAGTGAGTATACAAGTCTATCATTTCAGACTTGTCTCCCATTAAAGTGGGATAATTTAATATATTTACTTCTGCAAGTTACTGATCTCATTAGACAAGATGTCTACATTAGAGTACTTTATTACACAAGGGAAGGCCCTTGATAAAACTGGTCAACAGTTAGAACAATGGGCTGTTGCTCAGTATGACAAAGCATTAGCTGCTGAACAAAAGAAATTGCAGATGCAGGTGGAGGAAAGGAGATTTGAAGCTGAACAAAAGAGATTAGACAAAGAAGCTGATGCAGAGGAGAGGAAAGCTCAAGCTGAGGCTGAAATTAGAAAAATGGAACATGAGGAAAGAAAACAGAAGATGGAACTTGATGAAAGACTCGCAACTTTGGAGTTAGAGAAATTGAAATTGGCGAGTACGGGTGCTCAGCAAACAACTTCGAGTACGACAAAGGAGTTTGTTAGTAGGATTAAATTGCCTCATTTCAATCCTTTAAAGGGTGACGTAGCAGATTATCTAGATAGATTCCAATTTTTGTGCGATACGCATAACATAAAAAAGGAAAAATATGTTGAACAACTGATGCCATTTTTTACAGGTGACACAGTGACTACTCTTATGACAATAGTCGAACATGAGAGGACTAATTATGATGTTGTCAGGGCAGCATTGCTAAAAAAATACCAACTAAAAGAAGAAGACTATCGTCTTCGTTTTAGGACAATGTTGCCAAAAAATGGAGTAGATTTCTCTGATTTTGTTACAAAGATACGTCGTACATTTACACGATGGGTGGAGTTGTCTCAGACTGAGAAAACATATGAAGGTCTAATGGACTTATTATTGCGAGATAAGGTTTTGTCATCTGTTAATGATTCTTTTCTTGCATTCCTTCATGAGCGTAAGCCTAAAAACTTAAAAGATATGGAGGAATACTGTTGTCAGTATGCCACAGCACATCCCCATGCTACAGTTAGCAATTATAAAGTGAAAGAAGGGTTGCCAGCTGCTTCGGCAACACCATATGGCCCTAATTTCAAAAAAAAATTTCAGGGTGCTCAACAAAACTGGAATAGGGGAAGTAATCAAAATTACACCCAGAAGCGGAGTAATCCAACACATGATGGTTCTTCGTCTATGTATTGGAGACAAGATGGTAGTTCTCGTAATTTTAGTGGTAATAATTTGAGACACTTTCGCAAAGGCTATCCAAATAATAACTATTCAAATTTTCGAGGTAATCATTCTCGACGTCAAGATTATGACGATGGTGAATTTAGAAACCGGGATTCAAACCGGAATGATGATTACAATAGGCAATATGATAACAATTACAGGGGAAATGATAGTCGAAATAATTACAGGGGAAACGATAATCGAGGCAGACCTAGATTTAACAAGAAAAGACCTTTCCAACAGGCAAACTCTGCACAACAAGAGTTTGATGGAGCCTGTAATACAGTAAATGATAGTGGTAACTCTAGGGCTATCACTGGTTGTGCTTTCGATTTTGGGAGAGCAACTGAATGCCCCAATGCTTAACATTGTTTGACTCATCGACTGTATCTACGCTAAGTTGTGGTCACCCTCTTCCTGCTCTACCTGCTACAGTTGCGCATGATGGGAGAGGATCTCTCATCTTACATAAAGGTCTAATAAATGGTAGGCTAGTCTCAGTACTTTTCGATTCGGGATGTACTACCGTCGGGGTTAAGGAGTCTCTGATAGATCATTGCTGTGCCACTGGAAAAACAATCAAATGTGTTACATTTGGTGGTACTATGGAAAGTTATCCTACTGCTATTATTAGGATTGACAGGAGAGGTCCGTGCATGTCTTCTTCCTAATCCTATTGCGGATCTTATAATCGGTCGTATTCATGGGGTTAAGGAATGCACCCCGCAACAAATTTCTAGTTGGGAAGAAAGAAACATTCAAACGGTCAATGCAGTGGTGACAAGAGCTCAAGCTCTTAATCCCCCAACTTCATCTGATAATAGTAATGAAGTTGATAACCAAGACGAGCACTTGGTGATTTCCCATGACTCGTTTGTTAAACGTCAAGAAGAGGATCCTTCTTTGAAGAAATTCTTCCTTCTTGCAAAGAAAGGGGATCCCAATCAAAATACGGATCACAAATCGTATATCACTATGAAGAATGGTATATTGGTACGAATGGTACAACACTCGGATAAGTCTATGCACTCGCAAATTCTTGTGCCTAAGTGTATGAGAGCCTTAATTCTTCGGCATGCACACGATTCTCAGTGTGCTGGACACATGGGTTTTTCCAGAACTAAAACTAGAGTCCTTGCGTCCTTCTTTTGGCCATTCGTGAATAAAGACATCCGAATTTATTGCCGATCTTGCAAAATTTGTCAAGAGGTCAAGTCTAGAGGTCCGAGACATGCTGCTCCTATTCAGGCTGCAGATATTCCGATTCGGCCGTTTCAGAAAATGGCTATAGACATCATTGGTCCGTTCAAGATTAAGTCAGCCAGAGGACACCAATTTATCCTCACTTGCGTGGACATGTGCACGCGTTGGCCAGAGGCTATTCCTCTGAAGAGCATATCAACTGTCGATATCGCTGATGCTCTTTGGCTCATATTTTCTCGTCTGGGATTCCCCGGAGAAATACTGTCGGATCACGGCACTCAGTTAATTTCGGACGTTATGTCTCAGGTAATGGCTACGCTAGACATTAAAAGGTCTCTCAGTAGTATTTATCATCCAATGTCCAATGGATTGGTAGAACGTCTTAACAGGACACTAAAGAACTTACTTGGCAAGATAACGGAGGATCATCCTGAAGATTGGGACAGGGTTTTACCTGCAGTCCTCTTTCCCTATAGAGAGGTTCCCAACGAGCATACAGGGTTTTCTCCTTTCGAACTTGTCTTTGGTCCTTGTTACACGATTTGATAACTTCCGATAATATTGACGATGATACACGTAATATATGTTTATATCTTTAGTTCATAACTGCAGGTCTCATTATTTCATTATTTGTTTGTATGTTCTGATATACGCCCGCTTATTCCCGCTGCTCTACATCGATGGTTATATTTCTCAGTTCTACTGCAGTTAGCTCTCCGAAATTCGATGTTATTATTAACTAAAAACAAGCAAAACAATTTTTTTAATGAGAACTTTAAATAATACACGATTTACACGAAAAATATCAATTTCAATCTCTAACGGGTTATAATTAGTACATACAGTGTTTATAATTTTAGATATGAAAATATTTTACGGACTATACTGTATATATATTGAAAGTTTCAATTATTTAGGCAGTAAAATGACTCAGGATGGTGACACAACAAGAGAAATCCATACTAGAATTGCTTTGGCAGCTAGCGCCTTCAATAGATTATCTAACATTTGGAAATTACGATCATTGAATATACATACCAAGCTTCGTCTGTTTAATTCAAATGTTATCTCAGTGTTAACATACGGCTGTGAGAGTTGGAAAATAACAAAATCATTGGAGAACAAGCTGAATACATTCGAGAACAAATGTCTTAGAAAACTCATGAACATCAGTTGGAAAGAATTCAAGACTAATCGACAAATAAGAGAAGACTCTAGGCAGAAATATGTCTCCGACTATATAAGGAAAAGACGATGGTCATATATCGGTCATGTCCTACGAATGCAAAACAACAGAATACCACTACAGGCGCTCACTTGGGTTCCTGAGGGTAAGAGGAAAAAAGGAAGACCAAAAGAAACACTCAGAAGAACAATAATAAGAGAAGGAAGAACGTTGGCCCTAAATAATGTGCAAGAGCTAAGAGGAGTGGCGTCACAACGAACAACCTGGAGAGCACTGGTTTCTGCCTTATGCGCCGTGTTTGGTGCTTAAAGAATTTATTATTATTATTATTATTATAATATATATATATATATATATATATATATATATATATATATATATATATATATATATATATATATATATATATATATATATATATATATATCACATGGTTACGATTACTGAGTATGAAAATTCTTTGGGATAGAGTCTTATTTTTCCTTCGGTATTGAAGAGCTATCCCACTACTTTTGGGAGATTTCCAATTTTTTTCTATCAAGAAAAAAGGACAAGTGTGACGTCAACGTTCTGGTTTTGTTTTGTTTTTTTAATGTTTAATATAGACATATAGGATAACAGTAAATTTCAGATAAGGAATTGGGACCCAAGACGCATCAAAAGTGAGGAATGCAGTAAGCGACCCATAGCTTGACTGCCTGCGTCAGGGTCAGCGAACCAGAGCTGACCAAGACCCTACTCCCCCTCCGCGTGGTGGTCCTGGAAACAGGCTGCATCACTGCAGTCTGGCTGAGGAGTAGGGATCGAAGAGGGAAGGCAAACCCGGTCCCCAAAAATGCCGTGCGGAAGTCGGATGTGTCGGCCGAAAGGCGCAAATACCGCAGCTTCGCTGTAAACGGATACAACGCAACCAACGTCCTTTTCAGGACGAACGAAGAAGAAGAAGAAGATAAGGAATTTTTTTTTTTTTTAATTTTAAATGGTGTGCTTCATTTTTATTTTTGTTCCTAAACAAACAAAAAATTTTTGTTTTGTTAATAAATAATATAGACATATATGATAACCGTAAGTTTCACATAAAGGAAAAAATTTAACTTTTAAATGGTCTGCTTAAGTTTTATTTTTGTTCTTTAAAAAACAAATTTAAAAAAAATTTCTGCTCCTCCCCAGGTCGGCTCCCGGTGCTAGTGCGCCGCTCGCACCGCCTAAGAGCCGGTCCTGGGTGGTTGCATGCTCCATTAGAAATGAAAGTGAAAATAACTATCGTCAAACCTAATCTTAGTTTTGTTTCTATTGCACGTGCAGCATGTACGTTTTACCTTCTTGACACATACGTGCAAAACAGGCATGGAACAATACATTGTCTCCCTATTTAAGAGCCAGAATAAGCTGTAAGTTAACAGCCACATTACATTGTCTCATTTTTAAGATCCACAGTAAATTGTCTCTCTATGTAAGAGCCACAAAACATTGACTCGCTATTTAAGACCCACAATAAAGTGTCTCGCCGTGTAAGAGCCACAATAAATTGTCTCATTATTTAAGAGCCATATTAAATTGTTTCAATATTTAAGAGTTACAATAAACTGCCTCGCTGTTTAAGAGCCACAATAAACTTGTATAAATTTGATCACTATTTAAAAGCCACATTAAACAGCTTTTAAAGAGCCACAATAGATTATGCGTCTGGCTATTTAAGCGCCGCATTAAACAGTCTCGCTATTTCAAAGCCACGGTAAATTGTCATTTAATAGCCTCAGTAAAATTGTCTTGCTATTTAAGACCATAGTAAATTATCACTTAAGAGCCACATTAAATTGTCTCAATATTTAAGAGCTACAATAAAAAGCCTCGCTGTTTAAGAGCCACAATAAATTGTAGTGCTATTTAAAAGCTACAATAAATTGGATCGCTATTTAAGAGCCAAAATAAATTGAATCGCTATTTAAGAGCCACAATAAATTGGATCGCTATTTAAGACCATAGTAAATTATCATTTAAGAGCTACAATAAATTGGATCGTTATTTAAGAGCCACAGTGGGAGCCGCGCTGGTGTAATGGTTACCACACTCCGCTGCCGATCGGGTGATCCAGGTTCAAGCCCGGGCGAGGTAATTTGAAGAAGTCTCGTCGACCGGGATTTGGACTGGAACAATTCGAGCCCTGGCGAGGGCATTTGAAAGAGTGTCGTCGACCACGGACTGGAATAACATGAACGGCTCTTGAGCCGACCCAGCTCTAATGGGTACTCTCCGGAAGACGGCAAGTATCTGCCTGAATGGCGAGAGGACACCTGTCAGCTTACAGGGAAAATAGGATACTCACGTAAAATCAGTCTCAGGCTAAACATACTAACCTGAGATTTCGCCTCGAGTAATAGCGGGCGCACGTTAAAAGAAAAAAAGAGCCACAATAAATTGGATCACTATTTAAGAGCCACAATAAATTGAATCGCTGTTTAAGAGCTACAATAAATTGGATCGCTATTTAAGAGCCACAATAAATTGGATCGCTATTTAAGTTACAATAAATTGGATCACTATTTAAGAGTTACAATAAATTGGATCGCTATTTAAGAGCCACAATAAATTGGATCACTATTTAAGAGCCACAATATATTGGATCACTATTTAAGAGTCACAAAAAATTGGATCGCTATTTAAGAGCCACAATAAATTGGATCACTATTTAAGAGTTACAATAAACTGGATCGATATTTAAGAGCCACAGTAAATTGGATCACTATTTAAGAGCCACAATAAATTGGATCACTATTTAAGAGTTACAATAAATTGGATCGCTATTTAAGAGCCACAATAAATTTGATCGCTATTTAAGAGCCACAATAAATTGGATCGCTATTTAAGAGTTACAATAAACTGGATCGCTGTTTAAGAGCCACAGTAAATTGGATCACTATTTAAGAGCCACAATAAATTGGATCACTATTTAAGAGTTACAATAAATTGGATCGCTATTGAAGAGCCACAATAAAGTGGATCGCTATTTAAGGGCCACAATAAATTGGATCGCTATTTAAGAGCCACAATAAGTTGGATTACTATTTAAGAGCCACAATAAATTGTCTCGCTATTTCAGAATCGCAGTAAATTGTCTCGCAGTCTAAGAGCCACGTTAAATGCTAGTAGGCTTCCTTATCTTGTTTTGAATCATACTCACCAAGTTCCATGATGACAAGACTTCAGACATTATGTTATCTATTTCCCCTATTTTCTGGAGCCTAGGTGGGGCGAATCATGCGGCTCCTATGCAGGGCTCAGTCTTTGAAGCGCCCACTCCTCCAATAAGCGATTTTGTTGTAATATGCGGTAAATAATAACGGGCAAATCCTGTAAGGTGAATCAACATGCTTCATAACTAGTATGTCATCTAACAAGCAAAAGAGAACCAACAAAAACTTCTGAACCACCAAGCACCTCAATGTGTTTTTTAGTCCGCCTCTATCCCTCTTGCTCTTGAGATTCCCGAACAAGTACTGTCTTGTAGTGCTATCAACAGGTTTTCTCACTGTGTGCCTTGTCAATCGCCTACATTTTCTCATCAATTGCTCCTATCTATAAGCTATTGAAAAGTCTCGTCCTATTTTTAACTGTGTACATCATCACCCCTAGTGTGCCGATGTTCAAGAAAATATGGGCCTAACAACATATTCCCAATATGCTTCAGTGGGCGTTTAACGGGATCCTTTACCTTTACCGTTTACATTCTCATTTGTATCCATTGGAATTACATGAATCAAATGTCACATAAAGGATCATTAGCTGTTATTTGACAAGTAAGCTGTATTTGTTATTCCTTATTCCCTAAAAAAACAAAAATAAACTAAAATAAAGTCTACAATGACTAATGCACTGACATTACAATAGACAGCAAAAAATTGCTACTCTCTATGTAATGATGAATAAAGCAAAAAAGTGCTACTCTCTATGTAATGATGAAAAAAGCAAAAAAATTGCTACTCTCTATGTAATGATGAATAAAGCAAAAAAATTGCTACTCTCTATGTAATGATGAATAAAGCAAAAAAATTGCTACTCTCTATGTAATGATGAATAAAGCAAAAAAAAATTGCTACTCTCTATGTAATGATGAATAAAGCAAAAAAATTGCTACTCTCTATGTAATGATGAATAAAGCAAAAAAATGGATCTCACGATTAGTTATAATGTCCCCATCGAGGCCAGCTCCTTGACGTGGAGATGGGGCTCAAGTACAGCCATCAGCGGCTGAAAAACCAAGACTGGCCAGGCCCTCCTACACTCGAGCAAGACCACAGTCTGCCCTAGCAAGTCAAGGTGCTGAAGACGGAGGCAACCAGCCAAGAGGCGCACCACAGCAATCAGGATGCCACGCACATGCGCTATGGAAGTATGCCTATATCTGCAAAACGTTATGGCACTCGCCCTGTGACGGACACCCAGGCAGGCGCAGTGCCGGGCCCTCTGTCTTGGAAGGGCCCAACCCCTACTACTGGGGGTCCTTCTCAATTGCCCCGTGGAGCCAGGAGGCATGAGAATAGAGCTACTGGCCAAGCAAAGAAAAGACCATTTAAAATAATGCACTGGAATGCTGAAGGCGTCAATAGTAAAAAAGACGGCTACAGCAAAAAATTAGAGCTCGAAAATATCTTGAATGAAGAGCAAGTAAATGTATGTTGCTTGCAAGAAACCCACCTCAACAAGGACATAGCCTTCAAAATAAGAGGCTACCAGTGCTACCGATCTGACCGAATAGACAGGCGAAAGGGTGGAATACTGACACTCGTGAGGAATAACATCAGTGCATGTCAGCTTGAAACATATATGGACGGGGCGGAATACCAGATGCTTCATCTCAGGACAGAAAGTTCAGAATTCCACCTGCTCAACTACTACTGTCCGAGCGACCGCCCACTGGCACTAGATACAATCCCAGCAAAAGAAAGACTGATTGTATGCGGAGACTTCAACAGCCACTCACAGAGCTGGGGCTATGATCACATGGACAGGAGAGGCGAGGAGCTTGAAAACTGGCAGGATGACAATGGGCTTATCCTGATTAACCAGCCAATCGACCCACCAACCTTCTACTCGAGATCATGGCACACCACCTCTACACCAGACCTGGCATTCCACTCACCCAGCCTGGAGTGGAACACCACACGCGTTGTAGGGAAACAACTTGGAGGCAGCGACCACCGGCCAGTCTTCCTAATTGTGGAAAATGAACTTGTCAAGGAGAGCAGCACTCTCTCTAGGTGGAACTACAAGAAGGCAGACTGGACAATGTACCAGCACCGTACTAGTATACTGGCTAGAGATCTGACTGTAGACAAAGACATCAATAAGCTAGTCGATGATTTCAGCAGATGCATATTACAGGCTGCTCGTGAAACAATACCTAGAGGGGCTCGTAAGCACTACAAACCATATTGGAATAGTGAACTAGAGCAGCTGCACAACGACGTGGAAACATCTCGAAAGCAGGCAGAGACCAGTCCATGCCAAGAACACCACAATAACTACCAGCAAGCTAAGGCCAAATGTCAAAGGGCCAAGTTGCAGGCCAGGCGAAGAAGCTGGAAGGAGAAAACAGAGTCCTTGAACTTTGAAAGAGATACGAGGAAACTGTGGAAGCTGGTAAAACAACTTAACGATGAAGGTACAGAGAGAAACTCAAGGATTGCTCTGTACAAAGATGGAAACATCCTCATGGGAAAACAGGCAGCTGATCACTTTGCAGACTCCTTTGCTAAAGACAACAACATCGAAGTTAGCCCAGAGAAGCAACAGGAGACTCGTGAGAAACAACAATACGCAGGACGAGATGGAACCATACCTGAAGTTATGGAGGCACCAATCACATTCAGAGAACTGGAGCTTGCAATATCCAAATTGAAAAATGAGAAAGTCGCCAGGAGTTGATGGAGTGTCCAATGAAATGATTAAGAACTTGGGAACCGCAGCAAAAACAAAGCTGCTGCAGATCTTCAATATCTGTTGGAACTCAGGCAGAGTTCCACAGACCTGGAGGGAAGCAATCATGATACCACTCCTAAAAACCAGGAAAAGACAGTTCCACTGCCTCCAGCTACAGACCAATCAGCCTTACAAGCTGCCTCTGCAAAACAATGGAACGTATCATCAACCTCAGGCTACAGTGGTACCTTGAAAGTGAAAACCTTCTTGTACCACAGCAGGCGGGCTTTAGGCAGTGTTATTCCACCGAAGATCAGGCAACTTACCTTTCCCAAGAGATTAAGGATGCGTTCCAAGATAAGAAACTGGTACTAGCAGCATGGATAGATCTAAGGAAAGCATTTGACAAGGTTTGGAAAGAAGGGCTTCTGAAGAAACTGAGAAATTGTAGAGTGAATGGTAAGATGTACAAATGGGTGAAAGCATACTTGCATAACAGAAGAGCCCGAGTACAACTAGATGGCCTCAAGAGTAAGAAAATTCTACTGCGTCATGGCGTCCCTCAGGGAGGGGTTCTGTCCCCCACACTTTTCTTAGTCTTCATCAACGACCTGGTTGCTGAACTACCACATGGAATGAAAGTGGCAATGTACGCTGATGACCTGGTAATATGGTGCACAGATGAGCATGCAACAGTGGCCACCAAACTGCTACAAAGAGCTATAGATGCCTTAACCTCATGGGCAAATAGATGGTGTGTCAGCATCAATACAGACAAGTGCAGCACTACGCTCTTCACCCTCTCTCCCAAACAAAAAGCTGGTGTCATCAAGATAAACGAAGACCTCCTGAGAGAAGATAAACAACCCACCTATCTCGGAGTTACATTCGATGATAGGCTGACATGGAAGCAGCACATCAACAAAGCAGCAACAAAGGCCAGGAGGAAGTTAGCCATCCTGAGAAAACTAAGTAGAACCACATGGGGAGCCAGCGGGAAAATACTTAGTAAAGTTTACCAGCAGGGCATACGACCACACCTGGAATATGGATCAGCTGCGTGGTGCCCAGCATCAAACACCACATTACAAGAGCTAGATAAGGTGCAAAACCAGCGCTTAGGGTCATCACGGGGGCAATGAACACGGATGGGTCAGCACAGAATGCAGTAAAGAATGGAGGAGCAGGGTCACCATGCAGTGGATACCGTCTCATTGTGGAATACCAGGAAACGAGAGAGCAGATGGACTGGCTAAAGAAGGTGCTGCAGACGAGCAACCGGATGTACCAGTTACATACCATCAGAAGAAAAAGATGATCAAATCTATCAGAAAGCCACCAACACCAACGCAGGATGACTACCAAGCTATGAACAGATCAGAACAAATAGTCATTCTGCGCCTCAGAACAGGACACAACCGCCTCCGCAGCCACATGTATACAAAATTCAAGATTGGCAATTCAGCCATGTGTACATGTGGACAGGCACACCAGACTGCGGAGCACGTACTGCAAGATTGCCCCGAATATGATATATTGAGGCAAACCCACTGGCCCAGAGAAACAACACTGGAAGCAAAACTATATGGACCTCTGTATGAACTACAAAAGACAGGGAAGTTTATACAAGAAACAACATTGTAGATATAGACAATATAGTTCAAGCCAACGAACAAAAGAAGAAGAAGAAAAAGTTATAATGTTAAATGTAAAAAAAAAAAGGTAAAGGTAGTCCCATAGCAGATACTGCCGTGGGGCAGTGAAGTGTTAGAGACTTCAACATGCTAGGTCCAGAATTGAGAGGGTGGGGGTGACCAGTTCCCTTCCTCGCTGCCTTTTCCTTTCTAACTCGAGGTCAGGCACCCATTTACAGCTGGGTAGAGTGGAGCGTGCCGGTACCGTGAATCGAACCCGGCAACTTTGCCGCGAGAGATCAGTGCTCTAACCACTCCGCCAATCAGACGCTCAATGTTAATGTTTTATGTAATGAAGCGGCAGTTGATTCTATTTATTTTGATGTTTGTTTGATATAAATTAGTTGGATATGGAGTGAATGCCATAATTATGTAAATATAGAAAGTGTTTTTTTTTTAAATCACCATGTAGTTGATATTAGGAAGAAGCAAGCCACTTTATTTGGGAGTGGAGGGTTATGAATGAATGAAGCCACTTTATTTGGGCATGTTATAAGAAGAAGAACGCTGGAATATATCGTTGCAACAGGAAAAATAAACAGAGGAAGATAAAGAGAGCAGATACGGGACAGTTTGATATCATGGGCATGGAAAGAAGTCAACAACAAAATTGATAAATAGTTTTAGAGACCGGAAGTTGTGGAGAGGCATGATCGTTTGCATCACCAGGCATGTACTTGAAGAAGTTTCTTATGTCGCCAGTTCCACATTGGTGATATTGTCATATCATTACAATCTTTATGTTCTACGCGAGCACCCATTTATGAAAGTCTGTAGCTTTTTTGGTTGTTGTTGTTCCTCGTGTTCTCCATTCATCTTATATGTCGTTATTTTCGTTTTCCGTATGTTCCATTATGTTCCACTTTACCTATATTTAAGTACCGTTCATTCTGTTCCCCTTTAACTTTATTTAAGTACCGGATGTTCTATACTGCAAGTCACAGTCCTGTATGTTCTTCCTGCAAGTGGTGCTCCCGGCGACGGACCCTCCCAGCTGAGGTAGCAAGTTAGTGGCCCTTCGCAAAAAATCCCTCTAGGGCTAGAGGACCTTCTCACTCGCGGCAGTAAATCACCCTGCCATTTAGCAAGCCTGGTATATTATGCCATTGATGAGCTTTCTGAGTTGGTGGAGCCCTCTGGTTTCCAAGAAAGCCCCGGAAACACCACCCCAAATAAAGAGGAGGAAAAGAGTGAAAGCTCGAGTCCCCGGGGGTTGAAACAAGCAATGTTCGTCTAATCTGTTATATATGTATATTTGTGTCTGTGTAGATTATGCTTAATCAAGCGTAAACGTGAACTATTTTTACCATGTACTTTACAGTTGGAAGTTGGAGCAGTACCCTACTAGTTGATGACAGTGCTCATTGGATAAATCCTAGACCAAGACGATATCAATAAAGGAAACGTTGACAACACGTCCTAGAACCGTCGTAAATCATTGTAACGGATATGATTGTACCGGTGCTTCTGTGGGTTTTCATCCATCCATCTATTCAAGCGGCAATTAGCGAAGTCATCAATACCGTCTGTCCGGACAACTGCAACCATCATGGCGACTGTCACATGACGAAGTCTGTAGTCTTCTGTGAGTGCAACCTTGGCTGGGGAGGAATTGCATGCGAGATACCATGTGAAAGGTACTTATAGATGTGATCTTGTCAGTGTGTACACAATCAGTGATTTATCTACTCGTTACCCTTCAGTTCCCCAAGGAGCATAGGCCTTCAAAACATTTATACCAAGTCCTGTTTTGTCCTATCCGCTCAAGGTCTTTCCATGTTTTCGTGATTCCCGTTGAAATGAAGAACAGTGGGCAGGGCGTTCAATACCGCTTTAAAAATAATTTAGACATGCAGTAAAAAGGGGAGTAAGGGTTAGTTTGGTTTGATTTGGTTTGGTTTGGTTTGGTTTGGTTTTAAGAACTATCTTCATTGCACACGGACAACTCCATCAGTGCTGCGATCTCCTCCCTTAGATCACACAAGGACGATCTCAGCACAGTGCACGAACTCCGTAGAACCCGGGAGAATCCGAATGTGTGTATATAGGTATCACACATTCTATAAATATATTTGGGGGGTAGGTTTCTAATTTTTAAATGTTGCCAGGGCAGCGGCCTACTCTTTACGATTACCAACTGCCGTAGGATGTTTAACGTGCGCATCTTGCACACAGGACCTCTAATCTTTTTCGCCCTTATCCGGGAAGGCTGGGCATCCGTTCTTACTACACAGGAGACCAGGGTGGAGTATGACATCATTAGGATGACTGGTTCTGAAAAATATTTACCATAAATTATATTACTCTACTGGGGAATCGAACCCGGTATCTCTAGAATTCGAGGCGGACTCCATTCTTCTTAGCCACTCCGACCCCCAAGGGTAAGGGTTAGGGTTTGGTTTAACAGTCTTAAACCTAATCCTGAACTGTAACCTTAATCCTAGCCCTAACAACGTGTACGAGATATTTAGATGGCTTCTAAGATCACGCCCCTCTGTTCTTCAATTCAACCACTGATCCCTGTCATTTATGTCTCCCAGTTGTCTTCTCTATGTGTTGTTCCAGGGTTAGAGATGTTGAGGGAGGCAGGGAGAACGCATGGAGAACTGGAGATGTTGAGGGAGGCAGGGAGAACGCATGGAGAACTGGAGATGTTGAGGGAGGCAGGGAGAACGCATGGAGAACTGGAGATGTTGAGGGAGGCAGGGAGAACGCATGGAGAACTGGAGATGTTGAGGGAGGCAGGGAGAACGCATGGAGAACTGGAGATGTTGAGGGAGGCAGGGAGAACGCATGGAGAACTGGAGATAGAAATGAAAGGGATAAAGAGGACATGGAAAGGCCTTGAGGAGAGAGGACATGGGTGAGAACTTATTGCAGGATGGTAGGAGTGGCTAAGTGTTCGCCTCAAATTCTAAAGGTACCGGGTTCGCTCTCAGCACTGGGAAGATAACTGATGGAAATTTTTTTGTTTTCAGAACCAGTGGTTCATAATGATGTAATTTCCCCCCCCCCCCCCCCCCCCCCCGCCCCCCCCCATCTCATGGGTAGTGAGATCAGATTCCTAGCCTTCTCGGATAAGGATGAAACAAATAGGATATACCGTATGCGTTGTGCATGTTAAAAATTCCTCTGCAGTCGGAAATTATAAGGAATAGGCCACACGGCCGCTGACCTGGCAAAATTTAAAAATTAGGAAACCTACCCACCACAAAAAATATTTACAGAATGTTCGATTTCTGTAAACACACACTGGGATCCTCTCCGGTACTACGGAGTTCGTGCACTATGCTGAGATCCTCTTGTGTGATCTAAGGGAGGACATCGTAGCGCTTATGGAGTTATCCGTGTTCAATGAAGATGGTCCTTAAAACCAATCGTATTAGACGCCTACGTTCCTTGTGTAGTTGAAGAGTAATAAGTACTACTTACTTACTTAGTCGTTCCTCTTCTACCGTGAGGTGTAGAGGTTTGGAAGAGAGAGCGCCACACTATCCTACCGGCTGTCTTCTTCCTGGCCTAGTTCCATTCTAGTCCTCGGTCCTTCAAAGATTGCCTAATGTTGTCCTCCCAGCGGACTCTGGGTCGTCCTGGAGGTCTGGATCACTGGCTCTTAGTTTCCCCATGCTTGTCGTGGTAGCCGATCTTCTCCCGTTCTGTAAACATGGCCAAACCATCTTAGTTGGGACTATTCTACTTGGGTCTGCAGGGGTTGGGTTCTTAGGCCTTGACGTATTGTCCGGTTGCGGACCATGTCTCTTCTTGTTACTTCAACCACCTTCCTCAGATACCTCATTTCTGAGGTTTGGATCTGGCTTTTGTGGGTTGTAGTCATTGCCCATGACTCGCATCTATTCGTCAAGACTGGGACATTGGTGGAGCGGTATACAGCCATCTTCGTCTTCTAAGCAACTTCTCTTTTACTGAGGAATCCTCTATTTATGGCTTGAAAAAGTCTCCCAGCTGCTGCTCTTTTGGTAGCCAACTCTTCTTTGATGCCTACTTTCCGGTCTGTGACAGGAGTAATACAAGTAAGTAATTGCGTTAAATAATGTATGAGAGGTTTGTCAGGATGACACGATTAAATGTTTGAAACGCACGCAAGAGATGGTAATAAGCCATTCGTCACGGCATCCCGATGTCTACAGAAATAGCCCAATTTACGATGCATAAGGACTGACGTCAGACGCTCCCAAAATAGTTTTTATATTGACAAGAATTGTGGAATGGGGTTGCATGTTGTTCAAATCCATGACATACATTCACAGTTCTCCCTTCCCTTTTGCATATTTGAATTATTTGTCTTTAATGTGCTGAAAATTTCTATCTGACGAAAAAAGGCAGTTAATTTATTCCCTCATTCATTCATTCCCTCATTGATTCATTCCCTCATTCATTCACTCCCTCATTAATTCCCTTAACCATTCCCTCATTCATTCATTCCCTCATTCATTTCCGCATTCATTCATTCCCTCATTCATTCATTCCCTCATTGATTCATTCCCTCATTCATTCACTCCCTCATTAATTCCCTTAGCCATTCCTTCATTCATTCATTCCCTCATTCATTTCCGCATTCATTCATTCCATTTATTCCCTCATTCACTCATCCCTTGATTTATTCATTCCCTCATTCACTCATCCCTTCATTTATTCATTCCCTCGTTCATTCATTCTCTCATTCCTTCCTTCATTCATTCAAGAATCATTCAATACCCTTCAGCTCCTCAGGGATGACAGGCCTTTAAAAAATTGGCTCCGCCTTCTCCTGTCCTGTTCCATCCAATCACTGTGATGTCTTTCCATGTCTTCTTGACCACAATCTAGGATAGTTCTCCATGTCCAATACAAGGGAGCCGCGCTGGTGTAATGGTTACCACATTGCGCTGGCGATTAGGTGTTCAATGGTCAAGCCCGGGCGTGAGCATTTAAAGTAGTGTCATCGACCGGGATTTTGACTAAATAACCTGAACGGCTCCTGAGATAAACCCTCTGTGGATGGGATGGAGCGAAGCTCCTGACCGGGTTGGAAGGAAAGTCCACAGGCTCCCTAGCCTCGCAATGACATCTCATTGGGCCGAAGGGCTGAAAGCCCAAGTGCCGCTGGTTAAGAAAAAAATGCCCAATACAAAAAAGACTCCATTCACTACAAAAGCGTGCCGTGCGTCTATTCTCTGACAATTTCCAAACACAGTGTGTAGATCTAAATTACTTACTTACTTAGTCGTTCCCCTTCTACCGTGAGGTGTTGAGGTTTGGAAGAGAGAGCGCCAGACTATCCTATCGGCTGTCTTCCTCCTGGCCTGGTTCCATTCTAGTCCTCGGTCCTTCAAAGATTGTCTAATGTTGTCTTCCAAGCGGACTCTGGGTCGTCCTGGGGGTCTGGATCCCTGGCTCTTTGTTTCCCATGCTTGTCGTGGTAGCCGATCTTCTCCCATTCTGCAGACATGGCCAAACCATCTTAGTTGAAACTGTTCTACTTGGGTCTGCAGGGGTGGGATTTTAGGCCTTGACGTATCGTCTGGTTGCGGACCATGTCTCTTCTTGTTACTTCAACCACCTTCCTCAGATACCTCATTTCTGAGGTTTGGATCTGGCTTTTGTGGGTTGTAGTCAATGTCCATGACTTGCATCCATATTTCAAGACTGGGACATAGGTGGAGCGGTACACAGCCATCTTCGTTTTCTTACCAACCTCTCTCTTGCTGAGGAATCCTCGATTTATGGCCTGAAAAAGTCTCCCAGCTGATACTTTTCGAGTGGCCAACTCTTCTTTGATGCCTCCCTTTCGGTCTATAATAGCTCCGACGTATTTAAAGTGGTCGACCTGCTCCAGGACCTGTTCTGCCAGCTTAATCTGATGTCTTCCTTCTTCTCGTGATTTCACCATGGATTTTGTTTTAGAGCTGCTTATGACCATCCCTCTCTTCTCCAGCTCTTCCTTCCAGACGTGCAGGTTGGATTAGAGATGTGCCTCTAATTTAGCAATCAGGGCAACATCAGCAGCAAATGCCAGCTCTGAAATACAGACCTGTTTCATCTTCCATTACCCCACTGAATACTTTCTTGTTCTCTCCTTACATGCCTTGATGACATCGTCCATGAGGAGTATGAACAGATAAGGTGACAGGATATCACCTTGTCTTACACCAGTGGTGGTCCTTAACTCTTCTGACTTATGGTTTGCTGTCCTCAATTAATTTCTGCAAGACGTGTAGAAGCTCTGTATAGCATGAATCAGAGGTGCTGGAATGTTCTTCTTTGCCAAACAGTCCCAAAGTTTGCTCCAGGGGACCCTGTCAAACGCCTTTTCCAGATCTATGAAACAAAGATGGATCTCACTCTTATACTTAAGGGCCTTTTCACTCAGCTGTCTGAGTGTGAAGATTAGGTCTTGAGTACTTCGGTTTGCTCGGAATCCGCACTGGATCTCATCCAATTGTGGCTCAGCTAGGCGTCAGAGTCTCTGCTCTAGGATTCTACAGTAGGTTTTACCTGGAACACTGAGAAGGGATATGTCTCTATGGTTTCCACATTGTCGATTGTCACCCTTTTTGAAAATTGGTGTTATGATGGCAATCTCCCAATCCTTTGTATGGTCTTGTTGAACCACGCTGCCTGTAGGACCTTTAAGAGTAATAGGTCGCCTGATGCTCCCATGTACTTAACCATTTCTGGTGTTATACCATCATGCCCTGCTGCTTTGCCCATCTCGATTTTCTCCAGTGCTGCCTTCACTTCTTCCATCTTTATGTCATCTTCACCATCATTGGTTTTCTCTTCTGTGCTAGTGGTTATCATTTCTGATGCTTCACCATGCTCACCATCCAGGAGTTCTGAGAAATATTCTTTCCATCTTTCCATTACTTACTTCGGGGCAGTAAGCAATTTGTCTTGCTTGTCCTTTATAAATTTGAGAGGGCATTGTTTTTCCTTCCTCATGTTCTTTAGGGTCTTATAGAACAATTTCTGGTTTTCTTGTGCATCTTTTTCTAGCTTTTCTCCAAATTCTTCCTAGGACTTCTGTTTTGCTGCTAGCACCTTGTTCTTTGCTTCTGTTTTGAGTGTCACATATTCTCTATATTTCTCCATTTGTCCTGTTGTGTTTTTAGCTCCTAAGTATTGTTTCCATACCATTTTCTTCTCTCTTATTTTCTCTTTGACTTCCTCTGTCCACCAAGGTGTCCTCTTTCTCTTGTTCCCTAGTCGGACTTCACCACATGCTTCTGCAGCAGCTGTCTTTATGATGTCCTTTGAGCCAGAGGGTTTCCAAATCATCAGATGGTTTTTCTGTGTTGCTCACCGCTGCAGCAATAAGCCCCTGATATCTGGTCTTAATTTCTTGCTCTCTCAGCTTGTAGGTCTTAATGCTCATTTCTTCCGTTCGTTTACTTGGTTTCTTGTGTGATGTTGGGCAGTTCCTAGGCTGAGCAACTCTTTCAATTGTTCTTTTGACTGTAAGCAAGAAGTGATCACTTCCAATCTCTGGCCCCCTCTAGCATCCCGGACATATTTGAATGAGCTCCTCCTAACAATGGCATAGTCGATCACTGACTTCTCATTCTTTGTTGGTTCACATCTAGTGTATGCATGTATGCGCTTTTGACGGAACTTTGTGTTTGTAATGATCAGATTCTGCTCACTGCAGAATCTAAGGATATAAATTAAGATCTCAAAATCCTGCCCCTGAGAAAGAGCCTTCTGTTCAACAAAGCTAAATTTGTTCACAAAATACTGTCACAGAATGCTCCAACATATCTCTGGCCAAAGTTCAAATACAGGTAAAGATGCAGTCAACGCCCTAACAGAATACTAGTGCCCTTGTAACGAGCAGTGAATGACTGGCCCTTGTTGAATACTTTTGTAATTAAGAACTCTTCCCCATCTCACGGAATGTATGATTATCATCTCTATTTAACTGGACAATTAAAAAAAATATATACGAAACGACATAGGAGAGATTCTGTTTTTTCGTTAATCCCAAAATGGATTTGCTGTAAATAGAAAGTGCGGATTTCTTTCACTCCTGTAGAGATGTTATTTTTCTACACTTGACCAGTGTTTTCCAACCTATTTTTCCATGACGTAACCCCTGATCTATAACAATGCTTACAGGCCAGAAAATTTAGTAACAAGGAGAGCCACTCAAATATTGTTAATTAATGTAAATTGTAATTTAAAGAAAGCAAAAAACAATATATATATATACTACTTACTTACTTAGTCGTTCCCCTTCTACCGTGAGGTGTAGAGGTTTGGAAGAGAGAGCGCCAGACCATTCTATCAGCTGTCTTCTTCCTGGCCTGGTTCCATTCTAGTCCTCGGTCCTTCAAAGATTGTCTAATGTTGTCCTCCCAGCGAACTCTGGGTCGTCCTGGAGGTCTGGATCCCTGGCTCTTTGTTTCCCATGCTTGTCGTGGTAGCCGATCTTCTCCCATTCTGCAGACATGGCCAAACCATCTTAGTTGGGACTGTTCTATTTGGGTCTGCAGCGGATGGGATTTCAGGCCTTGACGTATCGTCTGGTTGCGGACCATGTCTCTTCTTGTTACTTCAACCACTTTCCTCAGATACCTCATTTCTGAGGTTTGGATCTGGCTTTTGTGGGTTGTAGTCATTGCCCACGACTCGCATCCATATGTCAAAACTGGGACATAGGTGGAGCGGTATACAGCCATCTTCGTTTTCTTACCAACCTCTTTCTTGCTGAGGAATCCACGATTTATGGCCTGAAAAAGTCTCCCAGCCGCTGCTTTTCGAGTGGCCAACTCTTCTTTGATACCTCCCTTTCGGTCTATAATAGCTCCGAGATATTTAAAGTGGTCGACCTGCTCCAGGACCTGTTCTCCCAACTTAATCTGATGTTTTCTTTCTTCTCGTGATATCACCATGGATTTTGTTTTAGAGCTGCTTATGACCATCCCTCTCTTCTCCAGCTCTTCCTTCCAGACTTGCAAGTTGGATTGGAGATGTGCCTCTGATTTAGCAATCAGGGCAACATCATCAGCAAATGCCAGCTCCGAAATATAGACCTATATATATATATATATATATATATATATATATATATATATATATATATATATATATAATATATATATATATATATATATATATATATATATATATATATATATATATGTGTGTGTGTGTGTGTGAGAGAGAGAGAGAGAGAGAGAGAGAGAGAGAGAGAGAGAGAGAGAACCACATAGTGTCGTGTAAAGGAAAGACACGTGATCTATTTTCACACTGTCACATAGCTTTGCCAAACAAGCTAGAGTGAAGAGGTCGCTACTGTACGATTAAAATCAACTGTGTACACAGTTAGATCAAAAACCTGCTTTTAATCCTCCACTGTGGAGCCGCGCTAGCGTAGTGGTTACAACACCGCTCTGGCGACCGGGTGATTCAGGATCAAACCCGGGCGACGGCATTTGAGGATTTTTCGTCGACCGGGAATTGGACTGGATTAACTCGAGACCTGGCGAGAACATTTGAAGGAGTGTCGTCGACCAGGGATTGGCGGCTCCTGAGCCGACCCAGCTCTAATGGGTACCTCCGAAATCGGCGAGTATCTGCCTGAATGGCGAGAGACACCTGTCTCTGTACAAGAAAAAGGGATACTTACGTAAAATCTATGTCAGGTTAGACATTAGCAATAACCTGAGATTTCGCCTCGAGTATTAGCGGGCGTACGAAAAATAAAAAATAAAAAATCCTCCACACTGTAACTTTCTCTTTTTTTCCCCTTTTTTTTGAAAGAAGGAAACGGTGGAGCCTTTTGAAATAAGGTTTTTTTTTTTTATTTTGCTTAAGGAATGCTAAAAAATCTGTAATTGAACCTTGCAATGAAGGAGCGCCATTAATAATTAATAAACAAAAACTAACACACCGTTTAAAAAATAAGGAACCACAAATTTAAATTTTTTTTAAAAAGTACTAATTTCTCATGATACAAGGACAAAATCTCATGATACAAGGAAAAAATATCATGATACACGGAAAAAAACAACGAATTTAAAAAAAAAAAAAAAAAGTAACAAGACTTGAAAACCCCAAAGTCTAATTGTTGCTGTTGTTGCACTAGGGCTGCTGAGCTTCTTGGTCTTTAGCAGCCAATACCAGGTTGAAGACTCCTTGGTATTATCTACACTGTAAGGGAGCCGCGCTGGTGTAATGGCTTCGGCGTTGTACTGGCGACCAGGTGTTCATGGTTCAAACCCGGGCGTCGGCGTTTGAAGAAATGTTTACGGCCGGAAATTTGACTGAATAGCCTGAACGGCTCCTGTGATAAACCCTCTGTGGATGGGAAGGAGCGAAGCTCCTGACCGGGTTGGAAGGAAAGTCCTCAGGTTCCCCAGCCTCGCAATGACATGTCATTGGGCCGAAGGGCTGAAAGCTCAAGTGCCGCTGGTTAAGGAAAAAAAAAAAAAAATCTACACTGTAAATCTAGGCTTTTCCAGTGGCTTTTCTGACATTCCGAATCGTTTTGAGTTGAAGTCATGAGCTCTAGTTTCTCCAGCTTGGCTTGCATTTATACGATCGTCACATCTGGTCCCAAGCTAGGATTAAGAAGTGTGTGGCATACTGTGCATTCCCCGCCATCCAGAGGGGGATGTGGGGGGGGGGGAGTGGGGGGGCCCTCTCCAACTATGCAGAACTAAAATACTGTACTCTGGTTCTGGGCTCTCCCAAGGAATTGTCACGTCCTGCACAGAGCCACTTCTCAGCTTCCTCTGCCTATCACCGGCTCCAAGGTTAGATCCTTCTGCATGCAGTCAACCAAGTCAAAGAATTACGCATGAGGCTCAAGTGACTTCTCCAAGCTTAATGTGCAATGCTAGGTTCTCAACACGTTTCACCACAGAGGGAATCCCTGGAAGTGTGTGGATGATGTCAAGAGTCAGTAATGATGTAATTAGCCTCACAGACATAGGTTTACTCCCACGTATGTATATTATAGCATTGTGCATAGCTGGTGGGCATATAAGGATGACTCCAGATATTTCTCCATGCATACCAAAGTCTAATATAAATTGACACCATCAATTGCAATCAATTGCAAAGTAGAATAGAAACTTGATAGTAACACGAAAATGAAAATAAAATGACACTAAATACCCTAATTATAACCGACAATTAGGTTGAACAGGGTAGAACAAGATGTTGAACGAGCGAAGGCAATGAAGTTCAGCTGATGCTAGCCCGCTCTCCTCCCATCACTTTTCAACAAAAACAAAAGGAGAACCGTAAGTGGACATTCAACACACCGGACGTGCCTGATTAATGCCTTCCAGAGCCCTAAGCACTGAAAATATTATGGTTCCTCCTTATTTAAAAAAATGTGAAACAAAAACAATGATAAAACATTAAGACACAACTTTTGTTTGTATTATTTGAATTCAGATAACAACCACATTATATTTACTCTCAAATGGCTCAGTTTTCTATTTTCTTACTGTGAATTTCATAATTGGGCCGAAAAATTTAACAAACAGTAACACATCTTGTATTCTTATTATAGCAAAATCCCTATATTTTACATTTTTTTCAGTCAGCACTGTTGTTCAATACCAATGTTACCATAAAACAAATCCAACTACAATACCAATGTTACTATAAAACAAATCAAACTGTAATACCAATGTTACTATAAAACAAATCAAACTGTAATACCAATGTTACTATAAAACAAATCAAACTGTAATACCAATGTTACCATAAAACAAATCAAACTGTAATACCACTGCTACCATAAAACAAATCAAACTACAATACCACTGCTACCATAAAACAAATCAAACTACAATACCACTGCTACCATAAAACAAATCAAACTGTAATACCAATGTTGCCGTAAAACAAATCAAACTACAATACCAATGTTACCATAGAACATATTAAACTACAATACCAATGTTACCATAAAACAAATCAAACTACAATACCAATGTTACCATAAAATAAATCAAACTACAATACTAATGTTACCAAAGAACAAATAAAACTGTAATACCAGTTTAACCATGAAAGAAATAAAGCTGCCCGAACCTCCAGATCGAAGTAAGGTAAAAAAGAATCCCATTAGATGCCCATTGAGGCATATTGGGAATATGGTGTTAGGCCTATATTTTCTTGACCATCGGCACACTAGGGGTGATTTGGCCAGCATCACGCCGGCCGTATTAGCTTTCCTAGACTTTCTCTGGTACCTAATTCGTGAGACTGGGTCGACCCCGAAGCCGTTTGCGGTCTAAAAAATCCCACCTCAACTGGGGTTCGAACCATGGACCACGGAGCGTGGAAGCCAGTGCACTAACCACTGTGCTAACCACATCGAAGTGGTCACATTTAATTTATTCAGCGTTATAATCGGGCAACCTGAAACTGTGCACAAACTACAGAACTATAGCTCTTATAAGCCATGCCAGCAAAATACTTTTACAAATCATAATGAAAAGGATGCAACAAAAGCTAGAAACAGAAATAAATGAAGTACAGGCGGGTTTTCGACCAGGTAGAGGCACTAGGGATCATATATTCAACATGAGGATCATCATAGAAAAGTGTAGAGAATTCAACGTTGACCTACATACTTGTTTCATTGATTACACAAAAGCTTTCGATTGTGTACAACATCAGCAGTTATGGGCTATTATGAAAAATATGGGATTTCCAAACCACCTTATACAACTCATCGCACTGCTGTACCAAGAACAACAGGCAGCCGTAAGAATAGAGGGGGAAACATCAGAATGGTTTGAAGTACAGAAAGGAGTAAGACAAGGCTGTACCCTTTCCCCTTACCTGTTTAACATTTATGCCGAGAATATCATGAGAAACGTAAGAGATGACCAAGAACACACAGAGTTTGACTCATTTAACATCGGCGGGTACCAGATCCCGGAAATCAGATATGCTGACGACACAGTCCTCCTATCGACCAACCCAGAAGGACTTGAACAATTACTTCTGTCCACCAAAAAACACAGCGAGGCCCAGAATCTATACCTAAACACCAAGAAGACCAAAGTATTGACAACAGACAAAGTAAAGACCAAACCAGAAATTGAAATTGATAACGAAGAACTGGAAAGTGTCAATGAATTCGAATACTTAGGATCAATCATTAACAGCTCTGGCGACTGTGCAGTAGAAATTAAAAGAAGACTTGCAATTGCTTCACATAAGCTAATACAGATGAAAAACCTATGGCAAGGCACAAGCAAAGAAACAAAGTTACAACTGATCAGAGCATGTATATTCCCAGTAGCAACATACGGCTGCGAGACTTGGACACTCAATAAAACAGTTGCAAAAAAGATTACATCATTCGAAATGAAATGCTACAGAAGGATGTTGAGAATACCCTGGACAGAAAAAAAGACCAACAGAGAAGTACTGCACTCACTAAATGTACAGGAACATTGGCTCCTAAATACCATCGCAATAAGGAAGCTGAAATTTTTCGGTCATATAAAAAGACATAATAGTCTGGAAAAAACAGTGATGGAAGGCATGGTCCCTGGAAAAAGGGGAAGGGGTCGACCTAGACGACGGTGGACCCAGGACATCACAGAGAGTCTGAACTTGTCTTTGGCTGATGCAGGTCGACTTGCCCAGAATCGTGATGCGTTCAGAGCAGCTGTAATGGAGACAACGTTCTGGAAAGAATACGTCACATGATGATGAGCGTTATAATCAACAATTAATTTTAATTTTGTTAAAAATATATTTGTTTGTTTGTTGTTGTTGGTGCTCATGGTAGCCTAGTGCCCTAAGCAATGCTTAAGGTGATTAGTGGATAATCCGGCCCTGCAGCACAGGTTCCAGACTAAGCATAGGATTCGAAATAAGA
The DNA here is from genome assembly GCA_024509875.1 of Oreohelix idahoensis. Classification (NCBI taxonomy): domain Eukaryota; kingdom Metazoa; phylum Mollusca; class Gastropoda; order Stylommatophora; family Oreohelicidae; genus Oreohelix; species Oreohelix idahoensis. Next base: position 165,937 of record JAMPIV010022782.1, on the reverse strand, counting down.
AGACGAATATGTGAGAAAATATCCTGTCCGCTCGTCGTTTCTGACTGCTTGGATTCTTAACCTTTGATCTTCGGCCGCTGACTGAACAAGCAGTCGACACCTGCTGCCGCCTTCGTAGGGTAGCCACCAGCTATCTCCACTTTGTTCCGTCAGCGATCACCCTTCGTGTGGTGACTTAATTGTGGTTCTCTGCTTTCACAGTTCTCGGTCCAGTTGCTCTCAGTTGGTTTCGCTTCCGTCCTCCTTCTAGGGTAAATAACAACAATTTTGGTGATGGTGTCAGTGTGTTCTCTGAGGATCTTGCCAGCCCATTTCCAGCGTCTACCCGCCCGCTATAATGGTGTTCATGTCTGCTTGATGGCTACGACTTAACAGTTCTATGTTGGTGATGGTATTCGGCCAGAAATCTTCATCAAGAACTTTGGATTACAACAACGAAAATTCTCCGCTATTACACTTTCATTTTCAAATCGAACGAATGCCAACAGCTTAGCTATGCTTGTTATGCCCCGTGACTTATCAACTTTGAAAAGAAAATTAATATGTTTTACGTCTCAGACAAGACATCTTCAGTGTCACATGACGTGTTAAACGTAAAGATGAAGGTAGACATATAGCAGGCACTGCCGTAGAAGATTGGAGAAATAGAGACCCTACCTATAAGTAGGTAGACCACGTGTTGTCCCCTGTGGTCTCTGGCACGACAAGAAAAGAATAAACCTACTGCACCCCCAAGCGTGTCGTACCAGGCGACTAATATGACTTTCTGCATGGGACTGGCAACCTCATCATCAATATATATAAAATCCCAGCTTTTTCTGTCAGTAACGCTAAGTGGTGCAACTTTAGTTGAAAGTTAGACATTAATTGTATTGTTTCCCTTATATGTACTCTCTCTTTTCCCAATTTTACCAAAGAAAAATGCGCAAATGACGATGTGCACAAAAATATATTTATAGAATGTGTGATCACGTATACAGTATATACATTGGGATCCTCGCTGCTGCTACGTAGTTCGTGTACTGTGGTGATGCACAGTGCTTTTTTTTTTTTAATACTTTTGAATAAGTAAAACTGCTGTAAGGTATTGGTGCTTTTGAATTTAATTCTCGTCTTATGACAGGCTTTTACACTAGTGTAAAATAAGTTCTTACAGAGTCCATTACTGTAGGAGCACGTATACGCTTGATGCAGGTTTCCTGTGAAAGTACCAGCTACACGGGTTGCTCCATGCTCCGTTAGGAGCAGACAAGGAAAATGGTGATGATAAAAAGGTAGGGACTAGTAATTCCCGTACACTGGGGTGTGGCGTATTTCCGATGTTAAATGAGACAAGAATCCAATGAACGCTGGTGTTTAGTTGTGTTGGACGGTCGGAAATGCTATGAGGTATGGCCTCCGCCTTTAATTCTAAAGGTACCGGGATCGATGGTCTAAAAACCAAACCAATACTAAAGTTTTGGCCATAATTTTGTTACGATTAATGGACATTTAAAAAAAAAAATTACTTGAACAATTTACATTGCCAATTTTGTGACGCATCATACTTATCATCATCATCCCTATCAATTTTGTTTTCACTTGTTTGGTGCCTGCACCAGAAATCATCTCTTGAGTTTGATATTGTGGTTTTCCTAGTAATTTGTTTCATGAAAGTCATTATATATTAAAATTTTCGGTATTTACTTAGTAAATTAATATAAAGCTTTGCACCTGTGATTCAATCTATATACTTCAATCAGCTTGTAATTATTACTTAACTCAGCTGTACACGAGCATAGCGCATGGAACCCGTTACAGATGTCGGGGGGGGGGGGGCACTGAATAAAGCTACTGCACCTTACATATCTTGCAGTTCCATGCAGCTCAGGAAGGTTCTGCGCGTGGTTAGCTGCCTCATAACATAAAATGCATACATTTATATATATATATATATATAATAACAATAATTCCGGCACATGCACAGATACGAACATACACAACTTAAATTCTCCAACGCCCGCAGAGTGACAATGATTAGGTCAGATATGAAAATACTGCTTCACGAAAACATATATATAATTTAATTCAAAGAAAGAAAACATCATTACGACCAATAAAAAAGTTCTACATGACCTGTCCATTATTCTAAAGTTATTCTGAGATACAAATTTAAATACGGGAATCACTAGCCCCTACCTTGTTATCATCACCATCTTCCTTTTCTGCTACCCGGAAGAGAGGAGAAAACGTCGAAAGGAACACCAGGAAAATATCCAGCTGAGGGCTTTCATCTCAGGGCCGCTTTCCCATAGTCAGTTATGACTGAAGGGGCAATCATTATCATTATTATTATGTGGAAACACATTGAGCTGAGGGCACAGAACACAAGAACTTATCGTGAATTTTTGTAGACCAGTTCTTTATGTCGAGCTGATAGGTGATGATGATGATGATGATGAAGATGATAATGATGATTATGATGATGGTGTTGATAATGATGGTGATGATGATGATAATGATGCTAATGATGGTGCTGATGATGATGATAATGATGGTGATGATGATGATGATAATAATGATGAAAATAATTATGATGATGATGATGATGATGATGATGATGATGATGATGATGATGATGATGATGATGATGATGATGATGATGATGATAATGATGACAATAATGATGATGATGATGATGATGATGATGATGATGATGATGATGATGATGATGATGATGATGATGATGATGATGATGATGATGATGATGATGATGATGATGATGATGATGATAATAATGATGATTATGATGATGACGATTAAAATGTTTACTAAAATATTTTTTGAAAATTGCCCAGGTATCTGCTGTAACAAGTTAACAACGGGTGACGTGCAGACACTGATATATTTATTATATGATAGAAATCCGAAGACTACAATTAAATTATATGGACATTTACTTTTGTCATTTATAGCAATGATTCTTAACGTTGGTCATATGCCCCCCAGAGGGCCATGCCATATTTCTAGGAGGCCACAGTAAGACGGTAAAGTAGCTTTTTTCTAACTAACAGCGACTATTGGGAAAGAGGGGGGGGGCCCACAGAGATAAATGAGGCTCAGAAGGGGGCCGTGAGCAAAAGAAGGTTGACAACCCCTGATTTATAGTTCATAGTTCATAACCCTCCACTCCCAAAGAAGCATAGGCCTTCAACAAACACCTGCCAAGTCCTCCTGTCACGTGCCATCATCTCAAGTTCTTTCCACGTTCTCCTCATCATTTTCACCTCTGTTTCCAACTCTCTTCTCCATGTGCTTCTTGGTCTACCTCTGCCTCTCTTGCCCTGGGGGTTCCAGAACAAGAACTGTTTTGTAATGCTATCAACAGGTTTCCTCAGTGTGTGTCCTATCCATCGCCTTCTTCTCATCTCTTGTTCCACTGGAACTGGTCTAGTTCTTGTCCTCAGTTCCACGTTGGTAACCTTGTCATACCATTTTAATCCCTCTATTCCACGCAAGCACCCATTTATGAAAGTCTGTAGCTTTTTGGTTGTTGTCTTTGTTGTTCTCCATGTCTCAGAGCCATACAATAGGACTGACTTCACATTTGAGTTGAAGATTCTTATTTTCGTGTTGGATCCTATTTCTCTTGATCTCCATATATTTCCCAATGCAATGAAAGCTCCTCTTGCCTTTTGTATTCTTATTTTGATATCACTGTCTGTCCCTCCAACTTTGTCTATATTGCTGCCAAGATATGTGTACGATTCTACATCTTGTATTGGTGTTTCTTCAAGTTCAACCTTGTTATCATTACCTGCATTTCTTCTCATTATTTTTGTCTTTTCCCTGTGAATTTTCAGACCCAATTGCTGTGACCTCTCATCGAGTGTTTTCAATTTGTCCTGCATCTGATTACGGTTATGGGACAGAAGAGCCAAGTCATCGGCAAAATCCAGATCATCCAACTGCTTTGTCAGAGTCCACTGGATTCCATTTCTCTTGTGTGTGTCCGATGATTGTCGTAAATTTCCGATAGGTGATTAAGAACAATGTTAGGTCCCGTCTGAATAGAACTGACAAAGGTGATGACTCAGTGTGAGATAAGGTAAACAGATAGATTTTCACTAGTGAGTTGGTCGAAAGGTAGAGTCTGTCCCTGGATTTGAGAAGCTACTCTAGTCCAGCCTATCGGTTACGACTAAAATTTGTTGTTCAGACAGTTCCCTTTCTATATTAATATGTATATATATCCACCACTCACATACACACACCCAGATAAGTGACGACAATTAGACGCACAAACGTGAAAACTATAGTAATGGAGTATGGGTATTGGGACTAGCTGACCGACACAGGTAATAGTTTTATGTTACTTTTATTTATCATAAAGGAAAACTTCACAACATCTATATGCAAAATATCATAAAAATAAACACAAAGGTTAAAAATTAATACAGAAATAGACACGTAAGTGCCAGTCCCTCTGTTGAAAGGAGATCCCACAAGAAGAAATTAATTAACCCCCCAAAAGGTCAAAAGGATTAGCCCTTGTGGTATAGGATTTTACTATACTGTAAAGAACAGAGTTTCTACGTTAATTCTATTCTGAAATGAACAGTATTAGCAAAAACAAAGTAAGAAATAAACAAAGTGAGTACATGGATTATACGATAAAAGAATTACTCATTCCTGCTTTCTCTCTTTCCATACAACCGTGGCCACGTTCATTCGTTCTTACCTAATTGTTGATTAGCAACGTCTGGAACAATCTTTAGGACACACATAGCTAATCCAGTGTTATTTTGGCAAGGTAAACCCCAGCTCCTCAAAGACTGATTAAATCCACTTCTCCGGGGAACGTTTACTTCGTTACGTTTATTAGGATTTCGGTTTATGTCACATTAATTAGTCCAGGTAAGAAAATTAACCGTGCTTACAGGGTCAGTAGCTTGAGATTTCCATTTTACATAAAGGAATGTCAGGTCGGTAAATTCTCTCAATATAAAATTCTTTGCCACACTGCGAATGGGCAAACGTCAGGAAATGTTAATGTTTGACTATGTCGCCACAACGGGCTGAATGTAAATGAAATTGGGAAAAAAGAAATCTGGATAGCTATAGGCCCAGTCAAAAAGTTATTCTTAATATTATTTGGGTTGGTACTCTGTCTCTTTCTGGGTGTAAACAAGAGGCCAGACAGTTCACCTTGAAGACCCAGTATTATATAATAATTTTCTGTTGTACTGTTGGACTTAGATCCGTTATTCTCAGATTTATATGGAAGCCGCTGGTAGGTTTTCGGTATGTGACCCAGTACTAGATATAGGAAGAAAAATAAAAAATACTTAACCACAATATAGTATTCTCAAACCCATCCTAACCCGCGTAAAATACCATATTATTATCCACTTCGGTTATTTAACGTTAATTAGAAACTACAAGCTTAGAGCTTGTCTTATCGTTTATAAACAGAAACCCCGTGAAATAAGCGCTAGTCATTGATAAAATTACTCATGAATTAGAAATAAATGTATATTTCGTCAGTACTCATAATGAATTGCGCATTTACTAGTTGATTGAAATATCTCTTTCTGGTTACTAGCAATTAATTAAATTAACGCTACAGCCGGAACAATTTTGCTATAGATTATTTTCATTCTACTAGTCAATTTACACCACAAAATCCTAGTGAAATATAATTGACGGACCTTAACAAGTAAATCACTCTACACAAAAAATCTTAGGAAAATATAATAATGGACTTAACAATTAAATCACTCAAACTTCTAGTATAATATTTACCTCAAACACAGAAATTAAAACAATCTCCAACGAAAACTAAGAAACTCAATTAACACAAATGGTTCTAGAATCGAAGCTAGATGTTCTGAAATAAATCTGTGGGTACTGAATAATGGATTTTAAAGGCAGATATATATATATATATATATATATATATATATATATATATATATATATATATATATATATATATATATATATATATATATATATATATATATATATATATATATATATATATATATATATATATATACTGAAGCACATTAAAAAGGCACCACCTGTATAATCCAGGAACAGAGTGTGAAATGTAAATATAAGTGTGTACAAGTTTACATATTTGGAATCTTTATTCATTTTCCTATGAATCCATGCTAGTCATTAATTTGTACATTTGATTGTTATGAAATTCATTGCATTCTGTGCAGGCAAGGGAGAAAACCAAAAATACAAAAAAATGCACGTGCGTTATCCTGCTGGAGAAGCTGTAAGGCTGGATAAATTGTGAACGCAGGAGCAACCAGTGCATCTAGAACCTCATCTCGATATGTCACAGCATTAACATTTCCACGGAAGACGTGAAGAGGCAAGCGATGGTGAAAACTGAATCCTCCCCAAATGTGAATACTGCCACCTCGAAATCGGTTGACACAGCAATCTGCAAAGCGCTCTTCACACCGTCGCTAAATCCGCATACGTCCATCTGCAAAGGATATGTTGAATCTGTTCTCGTCTGTGAATAGGACAGCATTCCACTGCAGTCTAGTCCATCTGATATGTTGCTCTGCCCATTGCAGGCGCTGCTAACGATGTCTGTGAGTCAAGTTTGGCCCAAAATAAGGTCGTCTTGCAGTAAGGCCTGTATCTCTGAGTCGTCGTATGACTGTCATTCGAGAGACTTGCCCATGTCTACCCACTATTGCTCTTGCTGTTTGACTTGCCGGGAGAGTACGATTCCTTAGGTGACTCAGCACAATATGACGATCTGGCGCAGGGGTAGTAACTCGTGGTTGGCCACTCCGAAGTCTATCCCGGGCACTGCCAGTGGTTCCGTAACGTTCATTGAGACGTACAATAGTGCTGTGGTGGCAATTCATCCTTCTGGCAATGGCCCGCGAGCTCATTCCGGTCTCCAACATACCAATGGCTCGTTGGCGGTCGTTTTCAGATAGTCGTGGCATTTCAAGCACATGTACTGGGTGTTTTGTCTCAACGGCCTTTTTATACCGAGTATACTGCCAGAACGCGTACACATTTTCAGGGTCATAGCTGTTGGGAATCGTGTTGCACGTGTAACTTTCATCGTTTTCATGTAGTCTGTACACACACCCGTGGGTTGAATCTTGCACTTTCCATTCCAGCAGCCATTCGCTTTCTACCTCATGGTAAACACGGGGAAAATCCATTCCCACACTTTTTTTTGCCAGCTTCTCGGCATCAGTATATATAATAGTGGTGCGTTTTTAATGTGCTTCAGTATATATATATATATATATATATATATATATATATATATATATATATATATATATATATATATATATATATATATATATATATATATATATATATATATATATATATATATATATATATATATATATATATTAAAATGGTAGAAATTCACTAGCACTTGCTAGTTTTGACACCTTCGCCCAGATTTCGGGTATTTCTTCGTTCGATCTGCGAATCAAAGTTAAAATTGCCACCTTTCCCGTCTTGCAGACTCTGGCAACGAGCGAAAGGTCTCTTTGATCACGTCTCGTCCGCAGTTTAATTACGTTCACGAACGAATGGATGTGGGGGGATAACTGAGATTGATTATCTCCCCTGACCGAAGTAACTAACAAAGTACGACTTTTGAATAATCGCCCTTGATTTACTTCATTAGCTTATCTACCCCTTTTCTCACTACGTGCATCATAAGCTGATCTGTCAAAATTTCAACGGTTAGATTTTAAACATTCCTAGTGCCTGTAAGACAATAGAGAAAAGAAAAAAAAATAGGCGTGGCTTACAATTATGAGTTTGACAGATATGAAAGTACGAAGGTTCTGCATTAACAAAACGTGCATAACTCATAACGAAGCAAGGTGCAATCCAGGTGGAAGCAGAGACGTGTAGATATAGGTACTCTATGTTACATAATCTCTGTCACAATTATCTCATAACACAGTCTATTGCTTGTAAGAAAAGAAATGGAGACAAGAGGCATCCCTGTCGCACTCCCGTTCTTATCCCAAACGGTTCTGTAAGCTGTCCTTCGTGAAGAACTCTGCATGTCATGTCTTCATATGTTTTCTTTATTAAATTAATGATCTTCAGGGGAACTCCATAATGCCTCATCAATTTCCAAAGTGATTCTCTGTCTACACTGTCAAATGCCTTTTCGTAGTCCACAAATCCGATGTATAATGGTGAATTCCATTCCAGACTTTGTTCAACTATTATTCTCAAAGTAGCTATCTGGTCTGTACAGGATCTGTTTTGTCGAAAACCTGCTTGTTCATCTCTCAGTTTCTTGTCTATGGACTCTTTTAATCTCTCAAGGATAATCCTATTTAATACTTTTCCTGGCACTGATAGTAACATTATTCCTGTATAATTTGTGCACTCTTGTAAATTTCCCTTCTTAGGCAACTTAGGCGATATCCTTCCTTCCATTCTGCTGGTATCTCTTCCTTTTCCCAGACTTTACCAAGTAATTTATATAACATCTCTGTAGCCGTGTGGATATCTGCTTTGATGGCCTCTGCTGGAATGCCATCAGGCCCAGACGCTTTTTCATCTCTTAGAAGCTTTATGGCTTTCTATATTTCTTCCTTCGTTGGTCTTTCACCGTTAATTTGTAGATCTTCTTCTGCTGGCTGGATGTCCGGGGGTTTAGTGGAGCTGGTCTATTGAGAAGGTCCTCAAAATATTCTGTCCACCTCTTCATTTGCTCTTGTATATTGCTGAGCAGTTTTCCATTCTTGTCTTTTATGAGGCAACGGGTTTGCTATTATTTCCCTGTTAGCTTCTTTGTGCTGTTATACAGTTCTCTCATATTTCCATTTGGCTGCAGCATCTTCTGCCTTTCTTGCCAACTCCTCAATATACTTCCTCTTGTCTCTTTTGATACTTCTTTTTACTTCTTTGTTTGCTTCTGTGTACAATTCTTGAGCCTTGGCTTTGGAACTTCTGGTTTTGCATGTGTTTTAATCTGCTTTCTTGTTTTTTCTGTCTTTTATCTTATTGATGGTTTATGTTGTTATCCATGCTTTTTGTTGTAGTTCCCTTTTCCCCAGTATTTCTTCACGTGTCTCATTCCATACAGTTTTGATTTGCTGCCAATAGTCTTCTGTATTCTCTACATCTGCCAGCTGTTGGAGCACTTGGAATTTGTTGGATATTGTGACCGCAAATTTGTCTCTTGTTTCTTGATTTCTTAGATGTCCTACATTAAATTGTTGTCTATAATTTTGCATTGTTGCATATCTCTTGAGTTTCATTTTTACTTTGGCTATCAGAAGGTGGTGATCTGATGCCACATCTGCTCCTCTATATACCTTTACATCCTGCAATGATGATCTAACCTTCTTGTTTATGCATATATGATCAATCTGATTTTCTGTTCTATGGTCTGGTGATATCCATGTTGCCTTGTGTATTCTCTTATGTGGAAACATTCTTCCTCCTGTAGCCAGTTGATTTGAAGCACAGAAGTTTGAGAATAGTTCCCCATTTTCATTCATTATTCCTAGCCCATGTTTTCCCATGACTTCTTCAAATCCAGTGTTGACTGTACCTATCTTTGCATTCATGTCCCCCATCAACATTGTGATGTCTCTTCTTTTTACATTTTCCATAATTTCCTGTAGTCTAGTATAAAATGCTTCTTTCACAGACTCTTCTTTGTCATTAGTTGGTGCATAACATTGGATGCCATTTACATTTATTTTCTTTTTAGCTGTTTTAAAAGTAGCTGTTATTATTCTGAATCCAACAGCTTCCCATTCAATGAGTGTTTTATGTGCTTCTTTAGATAACACAAGAGCTACCCCTTCACTGTAGTGTGAACTTTCATCTTCATGTCCTGAGGACAGCACCAATTCACCTGTGATGAGTTTCTTCTTGTCTACCCCCTTCCACTTTGTTTCACACATTCCCAGAACCTCGATTTTATATTCCCACATTTCTGCTGCTACTAGTGCCACTTTCCCTTGTTCGTTTAATGTCCGAATATTCCAGGTGCCAAATCTGGAAGTTCTGCTAGAAGAAAGAAGGTTAGTCAGTAACACAGACTCCCTTCGGCTTTCTCTGTGTAGCATCATACGCCTCCCATCGAGAGGACCTACCCCTGTCTTGGATGACTGTGTTTTATTTTCCTTAATTGACTTGTCCATATTTGTTGAAGTTTTTTGTGGTTTAAATTTTTTACAGGATGTGGTAACCAGCCCCATACCCAACCCTCCTTAGTCGCTTTCTACGACAGACATGGCAGAGAACAGTGTTACTATTCTTTGCTTCCCTTCGGGCCCCGGTAACATACGGGTGCTGATTTATAGTACAAGTCACTTTATTTGTGTCAAATAGGTTAACATGGCGGCCACAATTATTGTAAAAATTGCTGTAAGTGTGTGATTGTCATGTCAACAATACTATCACAATGACATTGACATTTTATTTGGGGAGGGGTGGGGGGGGGGGGGGGGGGGGGGGGGGAGAGAGAGAGCCATGACGTCGTTAAGTTCTTCAGTTACGTTATACGTATTTTAATGACATACTGTCTAACGTCATTGTTAAAGGTGAACGGCTACCTCTTGCGTCAGTTAGATGACCTTCATCTACAAGCAGGGAATGAAAAATGGTTATGATGTTATTTTCTAATTGGTTGTAGGTTTGTCTGTCCTTGAATCAAGTCTGTGACGCGGACGACGAAGGGCGTAAGTGTGAACGACATGATATAACAACAAACAAATTTATCGAACGTGTATTAAGGTTAACTTCTGTGTACTAGCGATATGAACAGCTGACGTCTTTCGAAGACCCCTTTTTTTGACATTTGCCCTACTTAATACCTTTACCGTAAGACTTACTTCATTCCTGGCAACTTCATGAGTAATAATATTGTACCAATGAAATGTTCTTTGAAGGTGCGCTTAATAGCAATGTATTCTTGACTGTTATAATTTTTAATATAATTATTAATTTGTAAATACAAAGGAAATAATTATTTGCACTATGCTTATTATACTACATTAGTTAATTGATATTTTTATATTTATTATATTTCTAAAAACTAAAATAAACACACACTAATAAAAATCATAAATGGTTATGATAATACGTATTGCTCTTTAATTGTTTCCCTTGGTCAGCGGAGATAGAAAGATTATATCCCTTGAAAAGATGAATCAAGTGGAATTTTTTACGCGAACCTGAAACTGTCTTGGGAACCACGGGCGTACCGTGTGTCCGATCTTCCATGAGACTAGACCATACTGAACATCGAATAACAAAAAAATTCCTATCAGAGAAGTGTAAACCGAGTGGCTTCTGGCGGCACTGGTAAACTAAGCGATATGAACAGCTGACGTCTTTCGAAGACCCCTTTTTTTGACATTTGCCCTACTTAATAGCGCCTTTACCGTAAAACTATCAAACACGACTTACTTCATTCCTGGCAAACTTCATGAGTAATAATATTGTACCAATGAAATGTTCTTTGAAGGTGCGCTTAATAGCAATGTATTCTTGACTGTTATAATTTTTAATATAATTATTAATTTGTAAATACAAAGGAAATAATTATTTGCACTATGCTTATTATACTACATTAGTTAATTGATATTTTTATATTTATTATATTTCTAAAAACTAAAATAAACACACTAATAAAAGTATCATAAAATGCATATATTTAATAATACGTATTGCTCTTTAATTGTTTCCCTTGGTCAGCGGAGATAGAAAGATTATATCCCTTGAAAAGATGCAAGCAAAAACGTGGAATTTTTTTCTCTTTCAGAATTTTACAAAATATTTTAAAATAACTTTGTTCAGATTCAACTAAATGGGTTCCAAGCAGAATTTTCAGTCACCTAAATGGGTTCCAATGGAGCCGATGTAGCGCAGTGGTTAGTGCACTTGCTTCCTAGCTCGGTGGGCATTGTTCGATCCCCAGTTGAGGTGAGATTTTTTCAGACCGCAAACGGCTCCGGGGTCGACCCAGCCTCATGAATTGGGTACCACAGCAACTCTGGGAAGGTTAAGGCGGTCGGCATAATGCTGACCACGTCACCCCTAGTGTGGCGATGGTCAAGGAAATATGGGCCTAACACTATATTCCCGATATGCTTCCATGGGCGTGTAAAAGGATCCTTTACCTTTCTTTAAATGGGTTCCGAGCAAGATTTTATGTCAACAAAATGGGTTCCAAGCAAGATTTTCACTCAACAAAATGGGTTCCAAGCAAGATTTTCACTCAACAAAATGGGTTCCAAGCAAGATTTTCACTCAACAAAATGGGTTCCAAGCAAGATTTTCAGTCAACTAAATGGGTGCAAGATTTTCAATCAACTTAATGGGTTCCAAGCAAGATTTTCAGTCAACTAAATGGGTTCCAAGCAAGATTTTTAATCAACTAAATGGGTTCCAAGCAAGATTTTCAGTCAATAAAATGGGTTCCAAGCAAGATTTTTAATCAACTAGATGGGTTCCAAGCAAGATTTTCAATCAACAAAATGGGTTCCCAGCAAGATTTTCAATCTTCTAATTGTGCCACAGTTGCTGACAAGTTAATATGCTGGCTGTTATGTATCCTTTGTCGTTTATATTTATTTTTTTAAACATGTATTCTTGCTGGCGTAAAGTAAATTGTTACATAAATTTAACGTCATGTGTCCGTTTTAAAGTTCAGTTTCTCGAAGGCATAATATCAATTCATTCATCACCTCTCAGCTCCCAAATAGCAAAGACCTTCAACAAATTCATGCTACCCTGTCCTGTGCCATCAGCAAAAAGTCTTTCCATGGCTGCTTTATTTCGTTCATTCCGATTCACCATTTCTCTTCTCCGTGTTTTTATTTTCTGTTTCCCTCTCCCTCTCTTACGCTGGGAATTCCAGAAGAAAAACTGCCTTATAAGGCTTTCCTGAATATGTGACCTATCAATCTCCAGCACCCTATTCTCAAAAGGCATTACGAGCCAGCGACAATTGATGAATTAAAACTCGAGAGGATTTTACCAAATTTACAAAGAATTCTCACAAAAATAGTGAAAAAAACCATCGCAATAATAAGAAAAATTATGAAATAAAAAATAGGGAAAAAAGTGTAAACTGTGGATTCGAAAATAGCTATCATGTGCCCATAATGAAGACAGGACTGTAAGACTGTAATCTGAGTAGTAGTAGACCACTTAAGTCATAATTGACTATGGGAATGTGCTCCTGAGGTGATAACCCTCCGCTGTTTTTTTTTCCTGTGTTCCTTTCGGCGTTTACTTTTCTCTTCTGCTTGTTGTAAGAACTTCTTTTCACCCAATCTGAGGTGGCGCCATAGGGAGCATCGCCACTTGGTGCGATAGGCGGCATCATCCTCTCAGGCTGCTGGATTTATATGCAGTGCCTTCATGAACTGTAGTTTCCGGGGAGGTCTCTGAGGAGTAGAAGAAAGAATGGGACAACTGTTCCCTCAAACCTGACATAAAAGGCTAGCTATGGTGTAATACTTCAAATGAAGTGATAAAGGAATGATGTGGTGGTGGTGATGATGATGATGTTGATGATGTTGATGTTGATGATGATGATGTTAATGATGATGAAGATGATGTTGACGATGATACTAATGATGATGATGATGATGTTGACAATGATTCTGATGATGATGATGTTGATGAAGATGATTTTGATGATGATGAATATGAGGATGTTAATGATGATGATGTTGTTGAGGATGATGATGATGTTAATGAAGATGTTGATGATTATGATGTTGATGATGATGTTGATAATGATGCTGATGATGATGATGTTGATGATGATGGTGATGATGATTGTGATGATGATGTTATTGATGATGTTGATGATGATGATGATGATGATGATGATGATGATGATGATGATGATGATGATGATGATGATGATGATGATGATGATGATGATGATGATGATGATGATGATGATGATGTTGATAATGATGCTGTTGATGATGGTGATTTTGATGATGATGTTCATGATGATGAAGATGGAACTATGATCCGTTACTGGATAAAACATGTGATGCTTTTTGTTTAAACTGGAGTCTAGAAGACCAGAGTCCAACATTTGTTATGCGCTCAGAACAGTTATTTTCTAATGCAGAGTTTGTACATTTATGATCTAGAATAACAAGCTCATTGTCAATATCTAAATCATTTAGTTGTTTTGTTAAGAGTCCACTGGCAGAGTTCTACGGCACGCACCTCAAATAGCCTCTGACAAACAAGCCCTGCTCCCGGCCTTCATGTGTGGCTCAATTTGAGCCCGGCGGAACTGTTTCCTCTAACGGGAGAAGGGGCGAAGGCGAGTCACTGGCGCCTTAAAATCAGTAGCTTCGGGCAGATAGGGCTCGTTGTCTTTGGTTGGTAGCCTATCTAGGAGAAGGTAAGATTCTGAGTTCGAACCACCGCTGCCTTACGGGAATATCCGTTTACGGGAAAGGCTTCAGGAGTAAACACTAAGGATAAATCCGGAGTCGGAGTCCCTTAGGTAGTCTAATGTTGATTCGACATTATTCTGGCAACTCCTGCGACGTGGCTGGTACCAAACTGTATCGGCTACTGCCGTTCCTTGGACCTACCAACTGCATGGAGAGGGGGAAGATGCTGCAGGGCAACAGCTTGATCTCCATATCACTGTGCCTAATCTCGCGCCTTGGAGAATAGGACATAGTTCTTAAATATCTGGTGGTTGATGTTCTTGTTTTCACAATTCAATCTATGACCCGTAGGAAGAACAATGATAAGATACTCACTACTCCAGGTCATGTCTCAAATGGTTCTATCAATTGTTCTTCGTGAAGAATTCTGTATTTTCATGTTTTCATAATATTAATAATAGCCCCTTCAGTCATAACTGACTATGGGTGTGCGCCCCTGAGGTGACAGCCTTCAGCTGCTTATTTTCTTGGTGCTCCTTTCGACGCTTTCTCCTCTCTTCCGCTTGTTGTGTGAGCTTCTTTTGGCCCAATCTGAGGTGGCGCCGCAGATAGCATCGCCACTTGGTGCGATTGGCAGCTTCATCCCCCCAAGTTTCTGGATTTATGTCCAGTGCCCTCATGTCTCTCTTACACACATCTTTGAATCTCAGATGCGGTCGCCTAACTGTTCTTTTGCCATCTGACAGTTGTCCGTAGAAGATATCTTTCGGGAATCCACCATCTTCTATGCGGCGGACATTGCCAAGCCAGCATAGTCTGCGCTGTCTAAGCAGTGTATACGTGCGTTGCAGGCCAACACGTGACAACACCTCGACATTTGTCACTTTTTCTTTCCACGAGATGCCGAAAATGTGGCGTAGACACCGTAAATGGAAGGTATTGAGCCTTCTTTGTTGCTTAGCATAGGTTGTCCACGTCTCGCTGCCATACAGAAGTGTGCTGGTAACATAGGCGTTATATACCGCAGCTTTGGTCTTCATTGTGAGTTTGGAGTTTCCCCAAACACGCGATGTGAGGAGGGCAAAGGTAGCTGCAGCTTTGCCAATGCTGCTGTCAATTTCTGTGTCCAGAGAGAGTTTGTCATTGATGGCAGACCCCAGGTATGTGAAGTGGAGCACCACTGCCAACTCATAGTTATCGATAGTGGTAACTGGTGCAGCACCCACATCCTGACTCAGCACATTTGTTTTCTTTAGACTTATTGTGAGGCCAAAGTCCTTGCATGCTTGAGGGAAGCGATTCATCAAGCTCTGAAGCTCCTGTTGGCTTTGAGTGACGACTGTACAGTTATCAGCAAATAACAAGTCTCTTATAGTGACCCTTCTGATTTTTGTTTTTGCCTTCAGCCTTGCGAGATTGAACAGACGGCCATCTGTCCTAGTGTGAAGATATATTCCTTCAGTTGCATCTCTGAATGCATGTTTCAAGAGTGAGGCAAAGAAGATCCCAAAGAAGGTTGGAGCCAGGACGCAGCCTTGTTTAACGCCACTGCATATGTCAAAGGGCTGTGATGTGCTTTCAGCATATTGGACTGTTCCCTTCATGTCTCCATGGAATGTCTTAATCATGTCCAGCAGTTTAGCAGGGCAGCCTATTTTCATGAGGATTTTGAAGAGTCCATCCCTACTAAGAGCCACGGTAGAACAGTGGTTAGTGCACTGGCTTCCTAGCTCGGTGGCCCATGGTTCAATCCCCAGTTCAGGTTGCATTTTTAAGACCACAAACGGCTCCATGGTCGACCCAGCTTCATGAATTGGGTACCAGAGCAACTCTAGGAAGGTTACGGCAGCCGGTGTGATGCTGACCACATCACCCTTCGTGTGCCGATGGTCAAGAAAATATAGGCATAACACCATATTCCCAATATGCGTTAATGGGCGTGTAACGGGATCCCCATCCCTACTAACCAGATCAAATGCCTTTGTGCGGTCTATAAAGGCGATATATGGTCTTTTCTGCTCTCTTGATTTTTCCTGAAGCTGGCGGAGAAAATATCATGTCTGTTGTTGATCTACCAGCTCGGAATCCACACTGTGACTCTGGATATATGCGCTCTGCTAACGTATAGTCGCATTTAGATGACTCTGGCAAAAACCTTACCACCAATACTAAGAAGAGAGATGTCTCTGTAGTTATTTCAATCACTTCTGTCTATTTTATTTTTATACAGTGTTACAATCTTGGCATCTCGCATGTCTTGAGGAATAGTTGTCTCTTCCCAGCAATGGTACAGCACCCTATGCAGGGGATGTAATATCGTGCTCTTACAGCATTTGATTAAATCGTGAGGAATCCCATCACTGCCTGGTGCTTTGCCAGAGGCCAAGCTATCAGTGGTCTTACCGAGTTCTTCCGATGTTGGTTCAACATCCAGCTCCTCCATAGTTGGCAGACATTTGACAGCATCAAAGGCTGCAGGCGTGACGGTATTTTCTCTAGCGTAAAGCTCAGAGTAAGTCAGAGGTCATGACGCTCAATGTGAGCAACCCTGAGCCCATATCAGTAAGGAATCAGCACCTGGTACAGACAGACACCTTCACATACCTAGGATGCATAGTAACACCAGACGGCGGGGCAGGCAAAGACATCAACATCAGAATGAATAAGGCAAGAACAGCCTTCTTTAGCCTAAACAACATCTGGAAGTCCTCCCAATACAGCACAAGCACAAAATTAAGATTATATCAGAGCTGTGTGCTTTCTGTGCTTCTCTATGGTGCGGAATGCTGGAGAGTTACAGAGAAGGAAATGTCGAAATTGTTCTCTTTTCACACAACATGCCTAAGAAAAATTCACCGAATTTTTTGGCCGAATACCATCACCAACCAAGATATGCTTACTCGGAGAAAGCAGGAGGACATGCACACCATCATAGCTGGCAGACGCTGGAGCTGGGTTGGCCATGTCCTCAGAAGAGACCCCGATGCCATCACAAGAACAGCTTTGCTTTGGACCCCTGAAAGAAAACGAAAGAGAGGCCGACCAAAAACAACCTGGCGGAGGACTGTGGAGGCTGAGATGCAAAGAATGAACCAGAGTTGGGGCACTGTACGAAGGATGGCCGCCGACCGAGCAAAGTGGAATCAATTTGTTGTTGCCCTACAAGACGCCACTAGGCGTGATGGCCACTGACTGCTTTAACGGTCGGCGGCTAAGGATCAAAGAAGAAGAAAGCTCAGAGTAGTGCTCGACCCACCTCACCATCTGCTTACACTTATCGATTAGCTTCTCTCCGCTGGTGGTTTTTGCGGTGCCGTTTTACTTTTTTGGGGGACTTTATAACGTCATACATTTGTCTAGTGTTGACTGTTTGCGCTGCGGTTTGGATGCTCTCACTGAGCTGGAGCCAGTAGTCATTTGCACAACGTCGAGCAGTTTGTTGAACATTGCTTCTCGTAGCCTTCAGGATCTGTAATGTTCTATCACTCGGTGAACGTTTGTACTCAATCGCAGCACTGTGCTTAGCTTCAATGACAGGTGTCATCACATCTGATAAAGCATCAAACCAGTCATTTGACTTCGCTGTTTTCTTACCAAAGGTGGCAAGTTTAGTACTTTGAATGATGTTCCGCGGGTGCTTCCAGTTCTCTGTAACAGTATCACCATGTTGTAGGCTAC
The DNA here is from genome assembly GCA_024509875.1 of Oreohelix idahoensis. Lineage (NCBI taxonomy): Eukaryota > Metazoa > Mollusca > Gastropoda > Stylommatophora > Oreohelicidae > Oreohelix > Oreohelix idahoensis. The sequence goes on along the minus strand of JAMPIV010022782.1, from coordinate 147,854 downwards.
TGAGCACTTTCTTGAAGGTCGCAGTAAACTGAGTGATCATGACAGTGTCTGACATCTTGCTGGTATCGATGCGTGGTTTCCCTTTATGTCTGACACGATGGGGTCTTCTTGGTTGTGCTCTGATTTTGCAGCAAACCAAGGAGTGATCTGTATCACAGTCTGCACTAGGGTACGAGCGCATGGAGAGCACAGACCTGAGAAGTGGCCTTCTGACGAGAATCAGATCCAGTTGATGCCAGTGCTTAGATCGTGGGTGTCTCCATGACACCTTAAGCTGTGGTTTTGTCTGAAAGTAGGTGTTGGTCATGCAGAGGTCATGATGGACACACAACTCCAAGAGCCGTTGTCTAATTGCATTCATCTTGCAAATACCAAACCTGCCCAGACATGAAGGCTGTGAAACATTATCGGCACCCACTCTAGCGTTAAAGTCACCAAGGAGAACAAGCTATTCTTGCCTAGGTGTGCTTTTGATGACTGCTGCTAGATTCTCGTAGAACTCGTCTTTAGCTTCTGATGCAGAGTACAGAGTAGGAGCACACACAATGACAAAGCTGATGGGACATGAGCTAGTTTGCAGGCTTCTCACCTGGCTCAACTATTTTAGTTAGCTATTTTTTGACCACAAAACATACTCCGTGTTCTCTAGTTTTATTAAGGTTTTCACTTGGCAATAAAATGTGTAGTCCTTCTCGCTCACCGTTCCGTTTAAGTTCGTCGTTGATCACGACTGTCTTCCTGACATCGTTTATGTCCTTTAGGTTTTCGGATAGTCCAGTCAACATAGTCCGGACGTTCCAGAATCCCAATCTGATAGTTTGTTTATTGTTATTACTTGTTGTTTTGTGATAAATGCTTGGTGCAAAATTTTCTGTCCACAGTTCGGGTTTGACCCTAATCTCCATGCACCCAATGGGGAAAGCAGACAGTAGCGAGACAACACCTAATTGACTGGGGGCTGCCCAGCTTGAAGTGGTGGTAGCTGTCCAGTGAGATACTAGACCTCTCCCACTATCGCAAGTAGCCCGTGGCGCCATGCCCTACGCCAATTGTGCAAAATGCTTATGACCGGTAACTGCTATTTCCCGTGTTTTGCCGACACCTATAGGGTGAAGCTGGAGTGTCCTCTCCAGGGCGCGAGCTTGGGAATAGTTATATGGAGATCAAGCTGTTGCCCATGCAGTATGTTCCTCCTCCCCACGCAGCCGTTAGCTCCAAAGAAACGGCAGTAGCCGATACAGTTTGGTACCAGCAACGTCGCAGGAGTTGCCAGAATAATGTCGAATCAACATTAGACTGCCTTAGGGACTCCGACTCCAGATTTATCCTCAGGGTTTGCTCTCGAAGCCCTTCCCATAAATGGATATTCCCGCTGGGCAGCGGTAGTTTGGTTTCAGAGTTTTACCCTCTCTTAGAAAGGCTACCAACCAAGGATCACGAGCCCTCTCGGCACGAAGCTACTGGTTTTAAGGCGCCAGTGATTCGCGAGTCATGTTTTCACATGCCTTCATTATTAGGGGAAGGTAGATACTGCCATAGGGGAGTGAAGTGTTAGAGACTTCATTGTACTAGGCCAGCATCGAGAGGTGGGGTGAGCAGTTTCCTTCCTCGCTGCCTTTTACTTCCCTTACTCAAGAGAAAAAAATTAAGTAGCCATTTACAGCTGGGTAGACTGGAGCGCGCCGATACCGTGAATCAAACCCGGCACCTTTGCCACGGGAGACCAGTGCTCTAACCACTCTGTCAACCGAACGCTCATTATTATGTAGTGGTAGTGTAAGCGAAAATACTTCTTTCATCTATACTGGGACAAAGGACAAATAAAACTCCTAGGTTACGGGCACAAGACTTTCGTCTGGGACAAAAGGATAAAAACAGGAACAAACAGAAAGTGAGAACTAAGCTAAATGCATAAAAATGACTAAAAATGATACGTCAAGTAAATGGAAATATCCGATGTCGCTGTCTTCGATTCCAGGGTGGACAAAATACCAACTCGAAAGGATCCGGGTAATAATCATTGTTAGGTTAATGAACTTAACAGGGGAATGCAGTAGACCATCATCAGTATCCAATGTGATTCTCTGCCTAAACTCTTGAATACGAATTGTGCACATTTCAATTAATTTGAATTTTCTTGTTTCAGGCCGTGTGTGCATGGTATGTGCGTGTTTGCAGGCCAAAAGCAAATGTGTCTTTGTTCGGCCGGATATAAAGGTGATATGTGCGCGGACATTGGCTATGATATGAGCGCACTGCTGAATCTGGCTAAACTGATCACACCCAATTCTGTCAACTCTCTGTCACTTGTGCTGGTAAGCTAAATGTGTTCACTTTGAAACTACCTGCAAAAAAAAAAATAATAATAATAATAACGCACATGTACAAGTAAACCGTTTATTGAATACCGTTTTTTTTTTCATGACGGACAGAAAAATTATAAAATATAGATTTTCTTCCTTTTTTTCTTCGAACCGTTCCTCATATCATCTTCTCTCCTTCTACTTTTTACTGTTGCTCTTCTTCTTCTTCTCCTCCTCCGTTTCTTTTCCTTCCTCTAGTCCTCTTGTTCTTCTTTATCATCCTCATACTCTCATTCTTCCGATAGCTGCCATTTTGAACGGTGTCAGATTGATCTGTTCTTTCATACACTTTTATGTAATAACTCTCACCTGTCACAAGTGAAACTAATTAAGTTTTACATTACTAAATCTGATTAGAGGAAAGACAGCCTCGGATTCCCAAGACATGTGTCAAGTTGCTGTCACGTTATCTATTCCTCTCCGGACGAGCCCCCTTACTTTTCAGCTATGAAAAGTCATAATGTTTCTCCGTCAGGTTTTCTCAGCTGTGTCCCAACCATGTCTCCGTGGGTTCCATGTCAATGTTTGGAGTTTTATGGTGGTTGACTATTTCCTAAATCTAAGACCATTCCATTTCTTATGGGGATCTTCTATCTATTGTCTGGTGGGCTATCTATTGTCTGGTGGGCTCGCTCTTGTTTGTGAAAATTTTTCAGTAATGTCAGCTCCGACAAACACATGGAATAAAAGAACTGGAGACAGAAATGAAAGAGATGAGGAATACATGGAAAGACCTTGAGCGGTTGGCACGTGACAGGATTTGATATGTGTTCGATAAAGAGTTGTGCTCCTTGCGGAGCTAAAAGGTACTGAATGAATGAAGCTCCGATACAGATTTTGCTATACCTGAGGCACACTTACAATAGAAGATGGAAGATGGCAGTGGTACAGGTAGTCACATAGCAGATTACTGCCCTGGGAAGTGAAGTGTTAAAGACTTCACCTATACTAAGTCTCAACTTTATGAGGTGGCGGTGATCTGTTCCTCCCTCGCTGTCTTTACCTTCCGTAAATAACGGACAGACTCAAATACCCATCTTTACAGCTGGATACACTTGCAGCGTATGACCATCTGGTTTTGTACCAGATCTCTGTGCTCATCCTCATTTATATCATTTTAAAATGGTCTTTCTCTTTGGAATTCTGGTCTAGACGTTCGCCTCTGTGTGCCTCTGGTCTACCTGTACCTTTGTTTCCCTGTGGAATCAGGTCCGTGTCTTGATCATCAGGTTTTTAATGTAGTTCATTTGTTTGCTAACATCACGTGAATTTTTCAACTGACAAACATGTGTCATCACAGGACCCAAGTGAGCAGGTTCAGGCCAATATTCAGCGCGGCTCCAACAACTGTACAGGCAATTTTGTATGCCAGAATGGCGGACGATGCGTGAATGGCCACATGGGAGGATATAGGTAAGATGTTTTTGTTCATCATCGTCATCACCCTTTAACACCTTATGCTAAATCTTTCTGCACCGTGCCATCACCTGAAGGTCTTTCAGTGTCTTCGTCATGTCCTTCATGTATGCCTCCAGTCCTCCGCGTATTTCTTGGCCTCCCTCTATCTCTCTTACCCGGGGATTCCAGAACAAGGACTGCCTAGTAACACTATCAACAGGTTTCCTAAATGTGTGTCCTATCCATTTCCAGCTTCTTCTTTCTCATCTATTGTTCCACTAGCGATATGCTGTGAAAAACTGCATACATGGACGAACGGAAACATGACAAAGCTGAAATGTGCAGGGCTGCTGCACACAAAAGCAGTGATAAACGAGACAAAATATGTCCGTGCCTTATGGTTAATGAAAGCAGAAGAAAAGTTGAAGAAGAAGGACTACCCAGAATTGTTCTGTGGGACCTACACCGAAGTTGTGGTACGGCTTGAGCGTTTTGTTAATACTATGAGCTATGTCGGTGGAAAAATTATGCTTCTGGGAGTTTCAACCAAGCTGACCAAGTGATGGGGCCGGGACAGGCCAATCAAAGAGAGCAGAACCGGCTCTTCCGGTTTTTGGAGGGTTCAATTAGACAAAGCATGCCTTGAAAACGAAAGCTGCGGAAACTGTGAACGTGAAAAATGCCAGCCATAACCGGAAGCGAATGTCCCGGTTTGATGGCAGTCAGATACTTTTATATTTACTATCCATACACGCCAAGCTCTCTTGTCCTGAGCCACCCGTTCAAGGTCTTTCATTGTCTTCTTTATACCTTAAATATATGTCTTAATTTCTCTTTCTCCGTGTATTTTTCAGTCTAATTCTACGTTGCCTGTGGATTCCAGAAATAATGCTGCCATCTAATGCTATCAGCAGGTATCATCAATATGTGTCCTATCAAACTCTAGCGTTTTTTTCTCACCTCTTGATCTACGTCTATTTGTTTCCATCAGTTCTACACCGGTGATCTTGATATACCACTTCAATCCTTCTATTTTACGCAAGCACGCATTCATGAAAGTCTATAATTTAAAATACTTTCTATTTATGTTCAACAAAACATGAACTATTGTTAAGTTTGTATTTTAATATGGTCTATTCACTTTCATCTTGCAGGTGCCAATGTGATACAAGTCATGTCACCGGTAACTTTTGCCAGTATACCTGCCCAAAACCTTGTCTTAATGGAGGTACTTGTGTGCGTCTTCGGCGATCCAAAAGCAAAACGGACATCAGGGACGTTCTGTCCCTTCCAGAAACGGAAGCGATCTATCGCTGTATATGTTTGGAGGGTTTCGCTGGCGAGAGGTGCAGTAGAAATGTCAGGGCTATTCTTAAAGTGAATGCTTCTTCAGGCACCTGAAATAGATAGCTGAACATTTCATGTTGCAGTTTAGTTTTGTGTGTGCAAAAAGCTGATATCCATTCTGTTAAAATAATATTTTGAGAACGGAATAGCATTAGATGATTAAACGTTTGAGCTTTATCTCGTTTTGTGTCTAGTCTACACAATTAAGACATCAAGGCGAGCTCCAAGTCATGATGTGTATTACAGAGTTTTAGAAGAGTAATGTAACAGGAGTGCTAACAATGTACTGTAAGGGGATGTTTACAACTTCAGACTGCATTATCTCTCCTATGTGAATTCTGTTTTCAAAGGTTTTTGTGTACTCAGGGATTTTTTGTCACGGAATGGGCGTCCACGTGTGAATATGAATTGGATGCTTAAATATTTGATGAGAGGATTCAGAACTGTTAACACTTAGAGTTCTCAAAATTGTTAAAAATATGCTTTCGTCATAATTGTTAATACAACTTGCCGCCACAAATGTTAACATTATGTGCTGTCAGAATCATTAACCCATAGTGCTGTCAGAACTGCTAACATTAGATGCTGTCGGAACTGGCAACGCTGGATGCAGTCAGAGCTGTTAACAGTGTGCGCTGTCAGAAGTATTAACAAGGAGTACCTATCAAAAGTGTTAGCTTGTGAATGCTGCCAGAATTACTAACAGGAAACCATGTCAGAGATGTTAACACTCAGAGCAGTCAAACGTATTAACAATGACTCCCTGTCAGACTGTCAGTGATGGAATGTCTTCAGAACATTTAACAAGAATTTCCTGTTAGAATTGTTAACATTGCGTACTATCAGAACTATTAACAATGAGTCGTATTTGAATAGTTAGTTTTTGAGTGCTGTCACAAACGCTGAGTGCTGTCGGAATCATTGAAAACTGGGTTCTGTTCAGCGGCCAAGACATACGGGAATTAAAAGAATTGAGAAGTGTATTATGACAGACAGGGACAAATGAGACGGAGCGAACGAGGGAAGCAAAGGAAATTATAAACTGTCAGATAGATTTAAAAGCTAAATAATGCAACGAACACGATTTAGCCTAGCGTAATAATGGGGGCACGTCTCATGGAAAGAAAAGAAAACAAATAAAGAGGTCAATAGAAAACCTATGAATGAAATGATTATTAAGGAAAGTCAAAATTAGACAGCTAAAATATGTTGGTCATGTAAAAAGTCATAACACCTTACTGAAGACCAACAGAAGGCAGAGTTGAAGGTAAACGCGCAAGAGGAAGACAGCTCTAAAAGTGGGAAGATAACATCAACAGATGGACAGGAAAGAATATATTAGAGTGCAGCATCAAGGCAAGAGACAGAAGACGTTGGAGATCCATTGCAACCGGCCTTCGATGTGAAGATGGCACCTGATGATGATGAATACACGCAGTGAAACTCCATTAATACATGAAGATTATCGCATAAACAGTTATTGACTAAGACAGCTCGTGTTGTGCTTGTTTTCAACGGAAGAAAAAAAACTGATAAACATTTATTTTACATTTGTGTATTAATAAAGGATTTTGTTTATATGCAGTTGTTGAATGAGATCGTGTGAAAATAATATATACTCCATTATTGGGAACGTGTTTGTTCAAAAGTGTGTTCAGTTGCTGGAAATAAAAGCTCTCACGGATTGCCTGCCCTGCTTTGCAGTAGTGGTTCAACAGTGACCAAAACGCAAGAGTATCTAAACTGGGTCATCAAAGGTGTTTGCCTTTGCACAAGATTATTCTTGGCAGAGATGTAGATAGAAGTGTAATGACGCTTCTATCCGAATTTAGTATTCACAAGATAATTCAGAAGTCAAGAACTATGCGGCATAGGGCTGAGCAATGGTTAACTTAAATCTGTCCGTCGCTTTCTGTGAAGAATTAAGCAATGTTTTTTAGCCCGTTCAAGTCCCCAACTGAGTTAATTCAGCGAATTTCCACTTAAAATGGTATAGCTCTGTTTAGAGGTGAATATATGTCTAGATGTATATATGAATATTACATATTCTGGCTCATACGTTTGCTTTCATACATGTAATAATTGAATAAACAACTATTGTTTAGTTTTAAAACAACAGGTAACGAATTTAATAATCAATTAGTATTAACAGTTTAAAATAAATGAAATGCTGGTGAATTTTCTATTGGAATCAAATTTTCTCGTCATGGAGATTTAGGGCGCGGATATAGTTCAGAAAATTATGTCCGGTTGCTGGTGCCTTTTTGTTAGCACTTAGCTTGTATGAGCGAGTCCTGCAGCCTTTGTTTTCGTCACTTCTTTTGTGATGATGACACATCACAGTCTGGTAGCTTCTTTCCTCAATCGGTCTGATCGTTTAGTACCAGGTGTGACGGTATTGCCTCCCCTGCTTTGCAGTAGTGGTCCAACAGTGGCAAAACTCAAGAGTATCTAATATGGGCTTCAAAGGTATCCACCTTCGCACAAGATTACTCTTGGCAGAGATGTAGATAGAAGGGTGATGAAACTTCTATTACAAAGGGAGTCTTCACGAGATATTCATAATAAGCAAGAACAATACTACTTTGGCTGAGTATGTTAACTCTGTAATTCTGCCGACACTTTTTTAAAAGATTTAAGCACTTATTAATTTCAACTCTTCAAGCCCCCAACCCTGATTTACTCAGTGGAATTCTATTATTCTAGTATAGCTCTGTTTAGAGTGTGTGTAGTAAGTTGACTGAGACGAACATGCATAACTTTAAAATGATTAAATCGAAGTTAAATTTGTATAATTACAAATAACAAAATTTAATAATCACTTAAGTTTTAACAGTTGGAAAATAATTTGAATAGTTATGGATCAAGAAATGTTATCATCACGGTCGTTATGGATTGTGAAATGTTACAAGAAGTTCAAGTGGCAGCGTAGATTTGAACTTAGCTGCCAATAACGGTTCTGCTCTTTCTTATGGGTTGGTTCTTTTCACACTGCTCACGCTCGTCCCTGGTCAAGGTTGTCGGGTGTAGCTCGTTTCCCAGAAATGTCAAGGAGAGTCTACCACGTGGGTCTTTCGCCTTAAAGCTTAGGCCACGGTTCCCTTCTTGTTCCAGACATAGTAATTTCTGCTGGTACCACCAATAACTATGGTAAAAGAATAGAACGAAACGCTCTTCTGAGTACTGCGTTTTCCACCCCATAGTTATGGGTTCCTATCTTCCCATACCACCATCCCATTTAACTCAGAATTTACCCTCGATGAGAATTAGATTTAATCCCTCGGGATAACACTTTCTTTACATTTAAATAGAATAGCTTTCACAGTTACTTTATATTTAAATGGAAAGGTTAATAATACAGAGTCTGTTTACATATATACGTATCTCCAATGATTGAAAAGTGTGCAAAATATAAATTGAATATGTTTTCATTTACGAGGGGGTTCAGAAAGTAATGCACCACATCGTTTTTCTCAGCTAATAATGAAGATAGAAGCATGAAATTTTGCACACTTCAAATATGGCATGTGCCAATTGTGTGCACCAAATTGCACCGCAACCGGCCAAATAATACGACTGCCCTAATTCGTTGAAATGGAGCGTGTTAGCAACTTGCGTTATAAGCAGCGAATTGTGATAGAATTTCTCGTTGCAGAGAAGGAAACTGTTGTGAACATTCACAAGCGTCTATGTGATGTGTATGGACGTTTTGCAGTCGACAGGATACAGTCAGTCGCTGGGTTCAGAGAATTAAAGAATCAGGAAGTGGAGATACGGAGCTGCTTGATCGGCCGCGCTGTGGACGTCCTGCTACAGCCACCAACGCAGAAATGTTGAAATGCGCTGAGGGCATTATTCTTACTGATAGGCGAATCACTACTCAACAATTGGCCGTATGTTTACACTGATTGAAAAGTTTGAAACTTCAATTAACTTTAAAATGAATATTTTCACATAGACATTTACACTGGTCTAAAGCTTGAAAACGTACATTAATTTTAAAGTGAATATGTTTATATGGAAATTTACACTGCTTTGAAAATGTAAGTATTATACTTAGAATGTACATCATTTCTTTCATCTTTCCCTCCGTGCCCCATATGGAACCTGGAACTACTTTATGCTTTTAGTTCTCTTTACGAAACTAGCAATAAAGCAATCACCAGCCCATGCAGTGGTGGTTCGTGAATCATCATTCTATACGCTGAGGTTGCCAGCCTCAAATGACTTTGACTTCCACTAGCGAATTTTACATATTAAAATTCACATGGTAATATATATATATATATATATATATATAATATATATATATATATATATATATATATATATATATATATATATATATATATATATATATATATATATATATATATATATATATATATATATATATATATTTATATTTATATTTATATTTATATTTATATTTATATTTATATATATATTTATATTTATATTTATATTTATTTATATATATAAACGAGGTAGCTTCAAAAAGTTCCCAGAATTTGTGTATTGTATAGGAATAAGTAACACTACAATTATTTACATTACATTTCCTTCAAAATAGTTCCCTTCGGCAACTACACACTTTTGCCAACGTCCATACAGCTGTTGGAAACATTCCTGGAACCCATTCTTTGACACCTCTCTCAGCTGCTTTGTAGCATAGATGATAACGTCCTCAGCATCCTTTCAGTGCCGATTTTAGTCGATGGAACAAGAAATTAATCAGACGGTGTCAGGTCGGGAGAATATGGAGGATGTATCAGGGCTGTCACATTGTGCGTTGCGAGGTACTGCTTCCCAAGTAGGGATTGATGTGCTGGCGCATTGTCATGCAGCAGAACCCAACTGTTTTTCTCCATTTTTTCTGGGCGTTTCCTTCTGATTGCATCTCTTAGGATATCAACGTACATTTCCTTGTTTTTCCAACTTCTGAGGCTATTTCTCTACATTAAGTCTTCTGTCAACACGAACAACGTTCCGAAAGCGCTCAATGTTTTCATTGTTTATCGAGGTAAGCGGTCGTCCACTACGTGGATCATCATCGACACTAACACGACCTTCACGGAAACGCTTGTGCCACTCAAAAACTTGCGATTTCTTCATTGTGGTATTACCATATGCTTTATTAAGCAAGGTTACTGTCTCTGAGGGTGACTTCTCAAGCAAAACACAAAATTTGACATTTGTACTTTGTTCAATCAAGGACATTTTCAACTCCGACGACGCTACGTGCACACCGCACAAAAAAACTTCTGTAACTTCTGTTCGAGAGTACATGTGAAGGTTACATCAGCCATGTCATTTCCTCAAGGTCACTACCAAGTTATAAAACTATAATCTCCATGACATAATCACTCATTGAAACATGAGTCGACTATTCCGAGAACTTTTTGAAGCTACCTCGTATATGTTAGTTTACATGTTAGTAATAAAACACGAAATGTAAATCCCAACTTACGCCAATCCTGGCTCACAGACTTTTTGCTCAGATGAATAAAAGAGACTTGAATCGGCCTCTTACACACGTCTGGGGTGTCGGTAATTTAATAAGTTCCATCTCTCACTTCGTGTGTCATCCTTCAGTTTCCTCGGTCCCGGTTTCCTTATTTAATCTGAAAGAGATTTCCTGGGCTATGAAAGTCCGTCCAAAATTCTCCAATAAAAGGTGCCCGGTATGTTAAGAAGGAATTCTGAATTCTAATTCTTCCCTGTAGCAAGGTCTGGTATCTTGGCTAGCGAGTTCTCAAGTGAAATAGCTAGGGAAATGGTCAGATTATATTCAATGCCTTCCCACGCGTTTGTTATGCGCGCCTCATAGGATCAGCGAATCTGATTTGAATATGTTGCATAACTCAGCTAATGCAAAATTTCACACATTACATTTATGAAAATGGGCTGTACACATCCGCTTGCCCTTGGGTACAAACTTGTCGGTAAACTCATATAACAACGTGTTCCCAATGTAACAATCATTACTTTTATCAGAAAGTAACCTCTTATCTGCACCTGTCCATCAGTTGTCTCCCCGTATTCCAAACTTTCGTGATGCGCGTACCGGCGTCTTATCAGTGATTAAGCACTGCGCTGAGGCGATTTACGTGTTAATCTGTATACTGATTTCGCTGCGCTCACGATAACCAACATGGTTAGGTCGCTGCCACTCCTTGCAACGCAGGGAGAAATGCATAATAACCAGACATGTCTACTTATCCATGAGTAGGGTGTTAGAAGGAAAATACATAATATCTGCTACACATAGTAGAAAAAGACAGAAAGAAAGTGCGACAAATGAAAGCCCGCAATAAAATCAGTACCACAAATGTACCGATACTGCCGGGGTGAAAAAAAGATCGATAGAACCGCCCCGTTCTTTCACACCAGGATCTTTTAGACAACATAAAAACAAATGCCTCTGCTAGGTACATTTGTGGGCTGCAAATTAACAGGCGCATTCTCGCTGTTCACCCACCAATGTTAATCTCTCAGAAGAATAAAATTCCAGAGTACACAGTGTAGCTCATGGAAGATGATTAAAAATCACCAATATTCTTCCGGGTATTAAATTGGGAAAATGTGTCTGGACGGCGCGAATAATGAGTTGCCTGAGTTACAATTAACAAAGTGCATATATCTCACAAAATATTATACATTTTAGGCACATGTGATGTAATCATCAGTCATCACTGCTCCATTCGAAGTCTGTGGTCACGACTAGCCAGAAGAAATCACCAGCGCTTGCTGTGATGGTTTATGAATATACTATTTTCGTATGTTGAGGTTGCTGGCCTTCATATATAACCACTTAGCAAGAAAACATGTTAAATTCACATTTGGTAAAATAATAGTTTACACTTACCCCAAAGTTTTATGAATACACAATCTCCTCGCACAGGTTTAGAATGGACACGAGCAATTTAGGTTATATGCTCTCGAATCACTTGGTCTGGAAATTTTGAATCCCTCTTTTGACGGGTGAATCTGCGAAACACTTGGCCTGAAATGTTTCTCTAATGACGGCTGATCCAATTCCTAGGTTTCCTGTCTTGATATTTAAAGTCCTGGTCCCTTAAGCTTTCAGTCTTGTATTTATAAAGGCGGGCTTCCTTTTTAAGGTTTTAAGTTTCCCAAGTACTTCGATCTGTCACTTATAAGTATGGAATTCTAGTTCCGGTCCTTCTCTTTCTTGCTTTTTGGGAGTTGCTCGTTTGAAGTTCCGAAGCTGTCTGTTCTGTGTCTCTGAGTTTGCTAGATTATATTTCCCACTTCTCAGTTCAAATCACAGATGGCACCTCCGCCGAAATTTCCAATGAAATTCAATGTTTATTCCAGCTCTCACTTCAATCCAATCGAAAGCTCTTTTGCACTATGTGGGTTGGGGTGTTTAAATTCATAATCTGCGCCGCGTGTTTAAAATATTACATTTAATATTCCAACGCGTGACCTCTTTATAATAAGACGTAACATTTCCGATGACATCTTGTGCACTCTCATGAACAAATCTGTGAACTCTTTTGATGGCCAGATGCTACCTTCAAATATTTCTTCCCCAGACAGGTTATCTGTAATAATCTTACACAAGGATTGGCCCGTGAAACGATTATCTCATTATCGCCCGTGTTTTCGTACACCTCAGACGGCTCGCTCAGACAGACAGACAATATTGGCTCCCAAAGGAGCAAGGCATTCACCATACACATGCCAAATCCTCCTGTCACGTGCCATCATCTTAAGTTCTTTCCACGTTCTCCGCATCATTTCCACCTCTTTTTCCAGGTCTCTTCTTCATGTGCTTCTTGGTCTACCTCTGCCTCTCTTGCCCTGTGGGTTCCAGAATAAGGACTGCCAAGTAATGCTATCAACAGGTTTCCTCAGTGTGTGTCCTATCCATCGCCATTGTCTTCTTCTCATCTCTTGTTCCACTGGCACTTGTCTAGTTCTTGTCATCAGTTCCACGTTGGTAACCTTGTCATACCATTTTAATCCTTCTATTCTACGCAAGCACCCGTTTATGAAAGTCTGTATCTTTTTGGTTGTTGCCTTTGTTGTTCTCCATGTTTAAGAGCCATACAGTAGTGCTGACTTCACATTTGAGTTGAAGATTCTTATTTTCGTGTTGGACCCGATTTCTCTTGATCTCCATACATTTCCCAAAGCAATGAAAGCTGCTCTTGTGGTGTTTTTTCAAGTCCAACCCTGTTATCATTACATGCATTTATTTTCATTATTTTTGTCTTTTCCCTGTGCATTTTCAGACCCAATTGCTGTGACCTCTCGAGTGTTTTCAATTCGTCCTGCATTTGATTACGGTTATCGGACAGAAGAGCCAGGTCATCAGCAAAATCCAGATCATCCAACAGATTAGTCAGAGTCCACTGGATTCTATTTCTGTTGTGTTTTGTCGATGTGCTCATAACCCAGTCTATTGCTAGTGAGAAAAGAAATGGAGACAAGAGGCTTCCCTGTCGCACTCCTGTTCTTATCCCAAACGGTTCTGTAAGCTGTCTTTCATGAAGAACTCTGCATGTCATGTCTTCATATGTTTTCTTTATTAAATTAATGATCTTCAGGGGAATTCCATAATGCCTCATCAATTTCCAAAGTGATTCTCTGTCTTCACTGTCAAATGCCTTTTCGTAGTCCACAAATCCGATGTATAGTGGTGAATTCCATTCCAGACTTTGTTCAACTATTATTCGCAAAGTGGCTATCTGGTCTTTACAGGATCTGTTTTGTCGAAAACCTACTTCTTCATCTCTCAGTTTCTTGTCTATGGACTCGTTTAATCGCTCGAGGATAATCCTGTTTAATACTTTTCCTGGCACTGATCGTATCATTATTCCTCTATAATTTGTGCACTCTTGTAAATTTCCTTTCTTAGGCAACTTAACCAGATATCATTCCTTCCATTCTGCAGGTATCTCTTCCTTTTCCCAGACTCTACCAATTAATTTATATAACATCTCTGTAGCCGTGTCGATATCTGCTTTCATGGCCTCTGCTGGAATGCCACCTCGTCCAGTCGCTTTTCCATCTCTTAGAAGCTTTATGGCTTTTTTTTTCTTCCTTTTTTGGTCTTTCACAGTTAATTTGTAGATCTGCTTCTGCTGGCTGGATGTCCGGGGGGTTTTGTGGAGCTGGTCTATTGAGAAGGTCCTCAAAATATTCCGTCCACCTCTTCATTTGCTCTTGTATATTGCTGAGCAGTTTTCCATTCTTGTCTTTTATGAGGCAACTTGTTAGCTTGTATTTCCCTGTTTGCTTCTTTGTGCTCTCACAGTAATACAGTTCTCTCATATTTCCTTTGGCTGCAGCATCTTCTGCCTCTCTTGCCAACTCCTCAATATACTTCCTCTTGTCTCTTTTGATACTTCTTTTTACTTCTTTGTTTGCTTCTGTGTGCACTTCTTGAGCCTTGGCTTTGGAACTTCTGGTTTTGCTTGTTTAAAGCTGCTTTCTTGTTTTTTCTGTCTTTTATCTTGTTGGTGGTTTTTGTTGTTATCCATGCTTTTTGTTGTCGTTCCCTTTTTCCCAGTATTTCTTCACATGTCTCATTCAATACAGTTTTGATTTGCTGCCAATAATCTTCTGTATTCACTACATCTTCCAGCTGTTGGAGCACTTGGAATTTGTTGGATATTGTGACCGCAAATTTGTCTCTTGTTTCTTGATTTCTTAGATGTCCTACATTAAATTGTTGTCTATAATTTTCCATTGTTGCATATCTCTTGAGTTTCATTTTTACTTTGGCTATCAGAAGGTGGTGATCTGATGCCACATCTGCTCCTCTATATAACTTTACATCCTGCATTGATGATCTGAACTTCTTGTTTATGAATATATGATCAATCTGATTTTCTGTTCTATGGTCTGGTGATATCCATGTTGCTTTATGTATTCTCTTATGTGGAGGCCTAGCTCTACTGCGCACTTAATATATGATAGTTTAAACACGTTATTATGATTTTATATGCATGTACTAGTTTTAAAAAAATGTTATGTATTGTTTTTCGGAGGCGGTCTGGAACTGAACCCGCCGTATGAACGGGCCCTAATGTACCTGTCACGGGTTGCCTCCCCTGCTTTGCAGTAGTGGTCCAAAGTGGACAAAACTCAAGAGTATCTAAAGTGGGTCGTCAAAGGTGTCTACCTTCGGACAAGATTACTCTTGGCAGAGTGGTAGATAGAAGGATAATGACGCTTCTTTCCCAAGGTAGTGTCCACAAGATATTCAGAAAAGCGAGAACAATGCTGCATTTGTTTAGCACGTTAACTCTATGATCTGCTGACAACTTTTGTGAAGGATTTAGCAATTATTATTTTAGCTCGTCAAGTCCCCACCCTGATTTACTCAGTGGAATTCTTATTATTATGGTATAGCTCTGTTTTGAGTGTATGTGGTAAATTGACTGAGACAAACATGCAATACATTTAAAATTATTAAATCGAAGTTAAATTTGTATAATTACAAATAACACATATAATAATCATTTAGTTTTAACAAGAGTTTAAAACAATGAATAATGTTTTTTTTCAGAAAGGTATCATCACTGTTGTGATGGGATGAAAGTTTATAAAGGAGTTCACGTGGCAGCTCATAGGTTTCACTTATCTGCCACTGGAAGGTTCTGCTCCCGCTGATGGGTTGGTTTTCGGTAGATTGATCATCACTGATAACGCTCGTCGCTGGTCAATTATGTATTGCGTAGCACGTTCCCAGAAGTGTCAGAGAGTGTCTACAAAAATGATGCCTCGTCTTAAAGCTCTGGCCACTGTTCCCTTCTTGTTCCAGAGATAGTACCCTCACATAGTACCACCACCAACAACTATGGTAAAAGAATAGAAACGTACGCTCTCCTGAGTATTGCGTTTCTCGACACATACTTATGTGTCCCCTTTCTCCTATTCTACCATCCCATCTATTCAGAATTTACCCTCGATGAGAAAATGGGGTTAATTTTTTTGTAATTAAATTTGATCTTAACCTGATGTGAAAATATTACTAAATTAAATTTTTCTAAGTTAAGATAATTTTTCTATGAGGGAATCTCTATGTGTATATGTTAAGCAATATCAGCGCTATAATTTGAGATATCCCTTTTATTTTAATTATAGAATTAAACTTAATCCTTCGAGAGAAAACTTTCTTTACATTAAATTGAAAAGCTTTATCATTATTTCACATTTAAATGAAAAGGTAAATAGTACAGAAAGAAATGTTTACATTTACATCTTCACTGACTGGAAATTGTTCACAATATAAATTGAATATGTTTTCATTTATATCTACACTTGTTGAAAAGTTTGCAACTTTAGTTTTAAAGTGAATATGTTTACAAAGACATCTATACTAGTTTGAAAATGTAAATATTATACTTAGAATGTACATCATTTCTCTCATCTTTCCCTCCCTGCTCCGTATGGAACTTGGGACTACTTTATGCTTTTAGTTCTCCTTAAGAAACTCGCGATAAAGCAGTCACCAGCCCTTGCAGTGGTGGTTCATGAAATCATCATTCTTTACGCTGAGGTTGCCAGCCTCAAATGACTTGGACATCCACTAGCGATTCTCACATATTAATATTCACATGGTAAAATATACATATTAGTTCATATGTTAGTAATGAAAAATATAAGATGTAAAATTCACATCTTACGCCAATCCTGGCTCATAGACTTGTTGCTCAGATGAATAAAGTTAAGGCATTTGAATCGGCCTCTTACACGTGTTCTTGGGGGTCGTTACTTTAATAAGATAATTCCCTCTATGACTCCGTGTGTTCTCAGTTTCCTCAGTCTAGGGTTCCTTGTTAAAATGATAGAGATTTCCTTAGGCTGTTTTGTAAGTCCGTCAAGATTCTCCAAGAAAAGTTGCGGCTTGATAAAATGGAATTCTGAATTCTAACTTCTGGCAAGGTCTGGTTGTGGTTGTGTCGTCTTTGGCAAGCGATTTCTCACAGTTAAGTAAAACTGCGAAAAGGTCCAGTTATATTGCCTGTCCTACCCCCGCATCTGTTTGTTATGAAGCTACTCAGGGCTCCAATCATTTCAAACATGCTTGTTGGGTGGAATAAGTTTCATAATATTCCGACATGGAATAATTTTGCACGTGATGCAAAGGTCACGTCTCCCATATATGGTAATAAACATCCGATTGTCTGGCAAGCAGACTCACCAACACATCGGTAAACTCATACGGCAATGTGTGTCAGATGTAGCAACTTATTACTTTCAGATATAGTAATGTCTACGTGAAAGTCGGACAGGAAACGATTGTGTCATTCGTGTCTGTCCAAAATGTGTTGCACAGACGAGCAATCTTGTTATCTGTCGCTTGTGCACACAACTCTACGCGAAAACTAATATGGGTTTTACCTGCGATAATCTCAGCAAAGCTGTGCTGCGCGTAGCAAACGTGATGTATTATCACCAACAAGGAGTGTCAAATGTTTTGACAATATCAAATATCTGCTACATAACAGAGAAAGAAAAAAATGCTGATATTTGATATTATCAAAACAATTGACATATGTTGGTGTATTAATACATCACATTTGCTAGGCGTGGCACAGCTTTGCTGAGATTAGCGCAGGTAAACCCATATTGATCTGCTTAGTTTTCGCATAGAGTTGTGTGCTCAAGCGACAGATAACAAGATTACTCGTCTGTGCAACACATTTTGGACAGACACGAATGACATAATTGTTTCCTGTCCAACTTTCACGTAGACATTACTTTATCTGAGAGTAATATGTTGTTACATCTGAAGCACATTGACGTATGAGTTTACAAATGTGTTGGTGAGTTTGCCTGCCAGGCAATCGGATGTTTTATTACCATATATGGGAGACATTACCTTTGCACTCCGCGCAAAATTATTCCATGTCGGAATTTTTGAAATGACCCCACCCAACAAGTATGTTTGAAATGATTGGAGCCCTGAGTAGCTTCATAACAAACAGATGCGGGGGTAGGACAGGCAATATAACCGGACCTTTTCGCAGTTTTATTTCACTGTAAGAAATCGCTTGCCAAACACGACACAACCAGACTTGCCAGAAGTTAGAATTCAGAATTTCCATTTATGAGACCGGACTTTGTGGAACAATTTTGAAGGACTTACAGAGCCCAAGAAAACCATTTTAAAAAGGAAGGCTGAGGAAACTGAAACACGGAGTCATAGAGGGAATTATCTTATAAAGTAACGACCCCTAAGAACACGTGTAAGAGGCCGATTCAAGTGCCTTAACTTCATTCATCTGAGCAAAACGTATGTGAGCCAGGATTTGCATAAGTTGTCATTTTACATTCTATATTTTTCATTACTAACATGTGAACTAATGTGTACATATTGCCATGTGAATATTAATATGTGAAAATCGCTAGTGGATGTCGAAGTCATTTGAGGCTGGCAACCTCAGCGTATAGTTCATGAACCACCACTGCAAGGGCTGGTGACTGCTTTATCGCTAATTTCTTACAGAGAACTAAAAGCATAGGTAGTCACAAGTTCCATACGGAGCAGGGAGGGTGTGCGACAGGGTAGAAGAAAGGATAGATAGAAGAAATAAAAGAGAGTACCAATCTCTTCCACAGTGTCTTTTGGCTCGCTGTAGGTGATAGTCCGACACTTGTAGGAAGAAATGTTTCAGGAGACTGAAATTTAAACTCTTCTCAGTTAAGTCAAGAAGCAAATCCCATCAAGGATCCTGAGAGTAGGTTAGGTCTTCAGCCACACTTCTCCTGAGGTACTGATATGGCTCATGAGACCCCCAGCTGGTAATTAAGATAATGATTAACAAAAACAGTTAACTACCAAGCAATACAGAACATTTAGTGAAAAGAAAGAAACAACAGTGAAATTCTTTTCAATGAATATATATTAGCTCAAGCTATATTGGTTACAGAAAACACAAGGAAGAAAAAACACAAGGAAGAAAAAAACAAATTATGTATATATGGTTATATATATATATTACTGAGTAGGAGATAAAAATAGCCTACACAAAAGTTATGTTTATTATTAGGGTACCCTTCACGATGGCTGAGGTTTATGTCCTAATTCTAATCACTGACTGGTATGACTCAATATCTTTTAATGTTGGTCCTTTCTTTAAAAAAGCACTTATCATGAAAGTTGCTGCTGCTGTATGACTTCACAATATCACTGCAAGTTTTCTCCCCCTGGCCAAGTGGCTGGAATAGTTCGTAGCTGTATCCTGCAAGGTTTCACTACACGACTGCGAGTTCACCTGCGCTCGTCACCACCTAGGAGCTAGGAGATACACACAAAGGAACAATCTATTTATCTCTCTGGTTAGAGGCGATAATTGTCCTGAGGTGGTGTATAAACCAGGCTCAGATATCAGTCATATTATTACATAAATGACATGGACCAATGCTGGGCGCCATTCTTCGATCTGCAAACATATAATATTAATAGGGTAGGGGCATACATATATTATCAACTGTTGTAAAGGCATACAAAAATCGTACAACATTAAATACATGAAGGCGATAAAATATACAACCATTAAATAAAAGAGGCGGGCCGGGTAGTGCAAATGCATTCTGTGAAACAACCTGAAGGACATCAAAGGCATACAAAAATCATATAACAGTAAATATATGAATTCCAGAAAATATACAACCATTACATGAAAGTATGCAATTGACTGAAAAGCAGTGCAAACATTAACTAAAGTTAATTGCATATAATGAGATAATGATTGAAAGCAGTTCAAACCTTCAATACAAATAATTGCATATAAGAAGATAATGCATTCAGCACACCCGCTTTGATGCAATATTGAGTTTGGCTTCTCAAAGAAGGCATATATATAAGCAATTCTTTTGCCTGGTAGTCTGACAGACTAAACGCTAGAAGTTTCCTGTCTGGCTTGTCTGTTCGGGGCTTTTGCAGATGTGAGTAAAAAACATAACCGATATATTCTTACATATATACAGTTAACAGCGGTCACTGACCTCAGCCAAGTCAGGAAAACCCGGGCCTATTGGGTCAGGGGGTGAATGTCCTGCCAGCCGTTGTACAATGGGTCACTGGGAAATCCTTGATATTCTGTGTCATAGACCACATTTGGGGATCACCGGCTATCTGCGTCATTGGCCTATCGGGTAACATACCAACGCGATAAATAACTGGAAACCCCCGGTATCTTGGGTCATTGTCCTATTTGGCATTAGAAATCATGAGAGAGAGTGAGAAAGAGAAAAAGAGAGAAGAGGTTGGGCGAAGAATTTTGCGACAGAGGGAAAGATGAAAGAAATGATGTATATTTTAAGTATAATATTTACATTATCAAACGAGTGTAAATGTCTATGTAAATATTTTCACTTTAAAATTAATGAAAGTTTCAAACTTTTCAACAAGTGTAGATATAAATGAAAACATATTCAATTTATACTGTTAACACTTTTCAGTCAGTGTAGATATAAATGTAAACATATTCTACCTGTACTATTAAGCCATTAAATTCAAATGTAAAGGAAATTTTCTCTCGAGGGATTAAGTTTAATTCTCATCGAGCGCAAATTCTGAGCAGATGAGAGTGTGGAATAGGAGAAAGGGGACACATAAGTATGTGTCGGGAAACGCAATATTCAGGAGAGCGTTTCGTTTCTATTCTTTTATCATAGTTGTTGGTGGTGGTACTATTTGAGGGTACTATCTCTGGAACAAGAAGGGAACAGTTGCCTGAACTTTAAGACGAGGGACCAACTTTGTAGACACTTCTGGGAACGTGCTACGCCCTACATAATTGACCAGCGACGAGCGTTATCAGTGATGATCAATCTACCGAAAACCAACCCATCAGCGGGAGCAGAACCTTCCAGTGGCAGATAAGTGAAACCTATGAGCTGCCACATAAACACCTTTATAAACTTTCATCCCATCACAACAGTGATACTTTTCTGAAAGAAACATTATTCCTTCTTTTAAACCCTTGTTAAAACTAAATGATTATTATATGTGTTATTTGTAATTACGCAAATTTAACTTCGATTTAAGCATTTAAATGTACGGCATGTTTGTCTCAGTCAGTTTACTAAATACAGTCAAAACAGAGTTATACCATAATAATAAGAATTCCACTGAGTAAATCAGGGTGGGGGCTTGACGAGCTAATATTAATAATTGCTTAATCCTTCATAAAAGGCTGCGGACCGATATAAAGTTAACAATTACCCTGCCAATGCAGCATTGTTCTTGACTTTGGAAATATCTTATGAACTACCTTGAGATAGAAGCGTCACTACCCTTCTATCTACAACTCTGCCAAGAGTAATCTTGTGCGAAGGTAGACACATTTGACGACCCATATTAGATACTCTTGAGTTTTGGTAATTGTTGGACCACTACTGCAAAGCAGGGGAGGCAATCCGTGACAACTAGTACAGTGAAATATCTGTCTTGTTAGAAGTTCTAAATATGTGTATGCTTTACCTTTTATTCCTATCTTCTTCATCTTAAAGAGAATACTTTCTCTCCAGCATTCATCATAAGTCCTAGCTGTATCTAGGAATACTGTCACTGTTTTTTTCTTTCTTTTTGAATCCTTATTTTACTTCGAGCTGCAATTTGATTATCTGATCCGTAGTGCAAATGTTCTTTCTATATTTCGCATTGATTGTGGTTGTATAGCGTGTTCTTTTATAAGTAAAACTTTAGTCTCTTATTTGCCACGGTATCGATGTTCCAAATTATGTTTAAGAAGGGGGATGTTGCAGTTAGTATGGTCCTTTTCATTTGATATCTTCTTCAATATTTCAAAGCTGAAGATGTCATGTATTTGTTGTTTTTTTTTTTTTCTTTATTGCGTTTCCCACTTCTTCGGTTATGGTATCTGCATTTAAATCATTCCAGCACATTTGCTTTCTTCTCGACAATTGACTGTGGGGTCTTCATTGATTAGCTTAACACATCATATCTTGGTATTTACTTGGTATTTATGTAGAGGTTTGGAACAGAGAGCGCCAGATTATCCTATCGGCTGTCTTCCTCCTGGCCTGGTTCCGTTCTAGTCCTCGGTCCTTCAAAGATTGTGTAATGCTGTCCTCCCAGCGGACTCTGGGTCGTCCTGGGGTCTGGATCCCTGGCTCTTTGTTTCCCATGCTTGTCGTGGTAGCCGATCTTCTCCCATTCTGCAGACATGGCCAAACCATCTTAGTTAGGACTGTTCTACTTGGGTCTGCAGGGTGTGTGATTTAAGGCCTTGACGTATCGTCTGGTTGCGGACCATGTCTCTTCTTGTTACTTCAACCACCTTCCTCAGATACCTCATTTCTGAGGTTTGGATCTGGCTTTTGTGGGTTGTTGTCATTGCCCATGACTCGCATCCATATGTCAACACTTGGACATAGGTGGAGCGGTATACAGCCATCTTCGTTTTCTTACCAACCTCTCTCTTGCTAAGGAATCCTCGATTGATGGCCTGAAAAAGTCTCCCAACTGCTGCTTTTCGAGTGGCCAACTCTTCTTTGATGCTTCCCTTTCGGTCTATAATAGCTCCGAGGTATTTAAAGCGGTCGACCTGCTCCAGGACCAATTCTCCCAGCTTAATCTGATGTCTTCTTTCTTTTCGTGATTTCACCATGGATTTTGTTTTAGAGCTGCTTATGACCATCCCTCTCTTCTCCAGCTCTTTCTTCCAGACTTGCAGGTTGGATTGGAGATGTGCCTCTGATTTAGCAATAAGGGCAACATCATCAGCAAATGCCACCTCTGAAATACAGACCCGTATCATCTTCCAGTACCCCACTGAATACTTCCTTGTTCTCTCCTTACATGCCTGAATGACATCGTCCATGAGGAGTATGAAAAGATAAGGATATCACCTTGTCTTACACCAGTGGTGGTCCTGAACTCTTCTGACTTATGGTTTGCTGTCCTCACATAATTTCTGCAAGACTTGTATAAGCTCTGTATAGCATGAATCAGAGGTGCTGGAATGTTCTTCCTTGCCAAACAGTCCCAAAGTTTGCTCCAGGGAACCCTGTCAAACGCCTTTTCCAGATCTATGAAACAAAGATGGATCTCACTCTTATAATCAAGGGCCTTTTCACTCAGCTGTTTGAGTGTGAAGATTAGGTCTTGAGTACTTCGGTTTGCTCGGAATCCGCACATGACCTCATCCAATTGTGGCTCAGCTAGGCGTCGGAGTCTCTGCTCTAGGATTCTAGAGTAGATTTTACCAGGGACACTGAGAAAGGATATGCCTCTATGGTTTCCACATTGTCGATTGTCACCCTGTAACCGTCTGTTTTGTAACGGCCACCATAAATGTAACGTACTGTTTATGAGTGATGTGAAAGCTGGCAGAGTGAACGTGTCGTTTATCACCTGGACTGTGTAATGTTGCGGTGTCGATGTAGGTCACCAGAAATGTAACGGCCAGGAATGTAACGGCCACCAGAGTGAGGCACTGCCAGGGGTACTATGATCACTCACAGTAAACAGCGTACATGTTGTAGATCTGTGATATTGGTATTATGATGTGCTGAGTGTGGGTGTAGACGAAGACACGAATGCTTGAGGCTCTTAGTAAAGTCAGTAATGCACCCATACACTCACATGCAGTAGTCAATGATGAATTGAAGACTGCTGGCACGTTTCAAACATTTATTTACGAAAACTGACAGTAGCATTAACAGGACAGTCAAATCGACGAGATCAAGGACTTCACATAGATAATAAATGACTGTTAAATGTCTGGTAATCAAAGGCTTGCATCACACATCAAACATCATCTGTACTAACGTTACAATATGTAATGTAGCTTCCGTACCATTGACTCAGCGCGTCAGGTACTTAATTAGCTCTGTCGTCCAACAAACGAGCTCCTAAATTGCGTAGCAATAATACATAAGGCTGTTATTCAACTGGCATAGCTCGCCAGGTATATTTCCTCTTGCTGAAAATATTGGCCGTAATACAGGGCCTCAATATGTAGGCAGCTGTGTATCCTTTGTTAGCAGGCACGATCAAACCATGCTAAACATATATATATATACCGCCAACCTGCGGCGTCCACAATAATTTATCATCATCATTAGGCTTCTGTTCACTTGAAAACATATAATCTCATTTGGCTAGAACTAGAAGCAAAGAAGAAATTCTGTCTCTCAAGATCTGTGAGCTTCACTCACCGATAGGTAACTTACAATGTTCTGCAGCCAAAGGCATAGTAATAAGAATGTCATTTACCTTCATACAGAATCTTCCGGATACACCCTTAACAAACAATCACTGGGGAAAACATTGACATTTCAGTCATATCGAAACTTTCCAATCCCCATGATGATATAGAGAAAAATCACAAACGGACATCATCGTCCGACAGCCCAGATCACAATCTAGATGACGGAAGTCACCGTTTGCGCTCAGAACTCTGCGCATGCCTAGACAGCATAAAAATGAGCATCGTTCAGACAGATCAACGACAACGATTGAAAGAAAGAGAAGATAACCCTTTAAACAACCTGTCATAGAAGTTAATACCCAATTATCCAACTCTGACCAACAAAGTTTTACAACAAAAGTATTAAATAGATTTACCTATATGACTCCGTTAAAAACGACAAAAGTATTAAATAGATTTACCCATAATGACTCCGTCAAAAACGACAGCAACAGACTACCGCACCCTCTGTATAAAAAAATGACCCATTTTATAAAAAAAAAATACATCAATGAGCAAGATACCCCATGCTCATGACACATGAATAATGCGCCAATGAAAGAATCAACCGGAGAGAATCAAATCATCTCAACAAATAATAGAAAATATCTTCGGGAAGGTACCATCAAAGAAACCTCAGTTGCTGGCGATACTAACAAAAATTACATAACTATCAAACAATTATGCAATACTATAATCATAGCAATGACCAATGACAATCTATCTGAAGAAGTCATATCAATATACAAATAACAATGTTATACCATTAATATATGTAATGGATGGACATGACCAAATTTGTTAAATTCCTTACACATTATCTAACACTAGAAGTATATTATATACAAATAAGTGCTGCGATTTCTTGAACAAAAGTAAGGTATGGCGTCATCATGGTTCTCACAAGCGCTCCGTACTTGGTACTAGTTTGCACTGAGAACAATATAAATGACATTAATTAGTAACATGCTATAATGCACTATAGTCACTACAAAATTATTTAAATATTATATGTGGCCATTTTAACATTTTTCCTTTTCTTATTTTTTTTTTTTTTGGCCTTTTTTTTATGTTAACCTTAACCTTCGACATTACACCAAAGATAGTAATAGAGAAAGAAAACAATCAATTTACTAATCTAAGGTGAAACAAATGTGTTAATGTATATTATGAACAGACATGAGTCTGGAAATGTATCATGAAATCTAGGACACAAGACTTAACTGGAATCATGTGGGCATCTAGACAGTATGTCCGCCATCACATTATCCGAACCACGGATAGCCCGCACCGTGAAATGAAAAGGTTGAAGAGCAATCGCATATTGAGTAGATCTCGAGCTCTTCAAATCCTTGTTCTGCATAGCTGTAAGAGCTTTTTGGTCGGTTTCCATAATGAAATGCGCGCCTAGAAGGAATCTTTTTAGCTTAAGAATGGCCCAGACCATAGCTAACAATTCACGGTCTAGAACCGAATAGTTCCTTTCTGCCGCATTCAATTTCCTAGAGATATACATCACAGGATGCAGAGTTCCTGAATACTCCTGCATAAGTGCCGCCCCGATCCCAGTGGAAGAGGCATCACTACGAAGGACAAAAGTATTATCAATCGATTGTAGTCATAAGATAGGAGGAGATGAGAACAAATTCTTAATCTGATCCAATGAAGATTGGCATTCTTGGGACCAGCGCACCATGTTAGGATAACCTTTTTTCAATAAAGTTGAAAGAGGTGCCATAATGGAGGACAGATTCTTAATGAATCTTCCGTAGAATTGTATTAATCCCAAGAGACTACGTACTTGCTTTTTTGTTTTAGGACCGGAGATATTTAATATCTTAGAAATGTTTTGGTCCTCTGTCTTCAATAGACCATGACCAACACGATGACCTAGGAAAGAGATTTCACTAAACCCAACAAAGGCTTTAGAGGGTTTTGCAGTCAAATTATGCTCGCGTAGAGTAGACAGTAACTCATTTAAACCCGAATAGTGTTCTTTTCAAGTATCGCTGAAAAGACAGATGTCGTCCAAGTATGCAATGACGTCTGTACGATATGAGAGAATTCGACGCATCATGGGTACGAAAGTAGCTGGGGCGTTCATCAGCCCGAAAGGACTAAAATTCAATTGATACAAACCCCTAGGTGTTGAAAAAGCAGTGAAAGGTTTGGCGCGTTCAGTTAACGGAACTTGCCAATAGCCTTTCGACAAGTCAAGTTTAGTCAAGAATCGCGATTTAGAAAGTCTAGTAAGTAGAGCTTCCAATAAAGGCATAGGTTCAGCATCAAACTTCGTAACCTGGTTCAATTTGCGATAATCGACGCAAAGACGTATGTTATTGTCTTTCTTTCGAACAATAACCATGGACGAAGAGTATGCTGAAGTGGATGGTTCAATTATTTTCAATTGTATCATTTCATCCAATTCTTTCTCGACTTGCGCTTGGAAATGAATAGGGATAGGATATGGTCTTACTCTGATCGGATTATGATCAGTAAGTATAATGTCATGTTTGATAATATGTGTGTGTCCAGGAATGTCGGTAAGGACATCCTGAAATGATTGTAGCAAGGAAGATACTTGACGCTGTTCCTCAAAAGACAAATTAGAAGAAACCGAAACGTTTCTCCATGATTCCGTAGAATTGAGTGGAGTCATAGGAAGAGGTAGATTAACATCTGAAAACGTTGTTTCCTCCTCCTGTATAACCGACAAGGATGAGATATGACCATGTTGGACTGGAGAGAATCATCCGTCGCCTGGAAAATAGGCTGCAAATAGTCTGGTCGTTCAATAAATTCCGTAAGCATATTTATATGGAAGGTTTTATGCCTTCCATCAATATCGACAACATAGTCGACATCGGAAATTTTTGAGACTATTCCATATGGACCTTTCCATGCAATGAGAAGTCTGTTCTCCCTCGAAGGAAGTAAGACAAACGCTTTGTCTCCAGGACAAAGTTGATGTAGGCGTCTCTTCTTATTAGCGAATTGCCTCGCCTTTTCTTTGGCAAATTCGGAGGATGAAGTCGCTAACTTGCATGCTTCGATAATCTTATGCCTGAGAGCAATGACATAATCATATGAAGATTGAGTGTCATTGTCAATATTATCGGCAGTTATCAAATCGTGTAGCAAGGACATAGGACCGTGCGGTTGCGCGCCAAAAACAAGTTGAAAGGGATAAAACCCTGTATGTTCGTTGGGGACCTCTCTATAGACAAAGAGAGCCGCGGGTAAAACCCTGTCCCAATCCTGAGGATGATCCTCAGTAATCTTGCCAAGTAAGTTCTTAAGTGTTCTATTAAGACGTTCAACTAACCCATTAGACATTGGGTGATAAATACTACTGAGAGACCTTTTAATATCTAGGATAGACATCACCTGCGACATAGTGTCTGATATCAATTGAGTACCTTGGTCTGACAATATTTCTCTGGGAAATCCCAAACGAGAAAATATTAGCCAAAGAGCGTCTGCGATATCGGCAGTAGATATGCTCTTTAGTGGTATAGCCTCTGGCCAACGTGTGCACATGTCGACGCATGTTAGGATGAATTGATGTCCTCTGGCTGACTTAATCTTAAAAGGGCCAATAATATCTATTGCCATCTTCTGGAATGGTCGAATAGGAATGTCTGCAGCCTGGATAGGTGCAGCATGTCGTGGACCTCTAGATTTGACTTCTTGACAGATCTTACAAGATCGGCAATAAATTCGTATGTCTTTGTTTACGAATGGCCAAAAGAAAGCCGCTAGAACTCTCGACTTAGTGCGAGAAAAACCCATGTGTCCAGCACACTGAGAATCGTGTGCATGTTGAAGAATTAAGGCTCTCATACTTTTGGGCACAAGAATTTGAGAGTGCATAGATTTGTCTGAGTGTTGTACCATACGTACTAGTATACCATTCTTCATAGTGATATACGATTTGTGAATTGTATTTTGATTCGGATCACCGTTTTTAGCGAGAAGAAAGTATTTATTTAGAGAAAAGTCTTCTTCTTGTAGTTTCACAAACGAGTCATGTGAAATCACCAAGTGATCATCTTGGCTACCAACTTCATTACTATCATTAGATGAAGTTGAAGGAACAAGAGCTTGTGCTCTTGTTACAACCACATTGGCTGTTTGTATATTCTGTTTCTCCCAAGCAGCAATTTGCTGCGGGGTACATTCCTTAACCCCGTGAATACGACCGATTATAAGATCCGCAATAGGATTAGGAAGAAGACACGCGTGGACATCTCCTGTAAAGAAGGGAGTATCCATGTGGATGATAGCAGTAGGATATATTTCCAAAGATCCACCAAATGTCACACACTTAACCACCTTCCCCGTGACACAGCAAGGATCTATAAGAGATTGCCTAACCCCAATAGTAGTACATCCAGAATCAAAAAGTACTGAGACTGGATTATCATTCACTAGACCTCTATTTAAAATAAGAGATCCTTTCCCGTCATGCGCAACTGTAGCAGGAAGTGAGGGAAGAGGGTGACCACAAATTAGGGTAGATACTGTAGATGGCTCGAACAATGTTGAGCATTGGGGGCACTTAGCTGCTCTCCCAAAATCGAAAGCAGAGCCAGTGATAGCATTAGAGTTTCTACTATCGTTCACTTGACTACAGGATTCCTGAGACTCATGTTGTGCAGCGTTTGCCTGACGATAAGATTTCCTTTTGTTATGTCTAGGTCTGCCGCGATTATTATTTCACCTGTAATTATCATTATATTGCCCATCATAACCATTATTCTGGTTTGCATCACAGTTTCCATAACCATCATCGTAATATTCTTGACGGCGAGGATAATTATCTCGAGAAGAGAAACTCGGATAGTTTCTATTGTGATAACCTTTGCGAAAGTGTCTAAAATTGTTAGACCCAACATTACGAGGACTATCAGCTCGTCTCCAATTCTTTGAAGAAAACCCACTGTGTGATGGATTGCTTTGATATTGAGTGTAATTCTGATTACTCTTCTTATTAAATCTTTGCTTAGCACCTTGAAATTTACGATTGTAATTAGAGCCATATGGTGCTGCCGAAGCAGCTGGCAGCCCTTCTTTCACTTTAGAATTGCTAACTGTAGCATGGGGATGCGCAGTTACGTACTGGCAACAATATTCCTCCATGTCTTTTATGTTTTTAGGTTTACGCTCATGAAGAAAAGCAAGAAAATATTCGTTGACCGATGACATAACCTTGTCTCGAAGTAATAAGTCCATTAGGCCTTCATATGTTTTTTCAGTCTGAGACAACTCAATCCAACTTGTGAATGTACGACGTATCTTTATAATAAAGTCAGAGAAATCCACTCCATTTTCTGGCAACATTGTCTTAAGACGAAGACGATAATCTTCTTCTTTTAGTTGATATCTTTTAAGCAATACTGCTCTGACAACATCATAGTAGGTCCTATCATGTTCCTCTATTGTCATAAGAGTAGTTACTGGTTCACCTGAAAAAAATTCCACCAGTTGTTCGACATATTTTTCCTTTTTTATTGTATGCGTGTCGCATAAAAATTCGAATCTATCAAGATAATCCGTTATATCGTCCTTTAAAGGATTGAAATGAGGTAATTTGATCTTATTAGACTTCTCCTTTGTCGTATCCGAAGTTGCTTGATGAGCACCCGCATTCCCCAATTTCAATTTCTCTAACTTCAAAGCTGCGAGTCTTTCATCGTGTTCCATTTTTGCTTTTCTCTCTTCAGCAGCGGCTTAAGATTTTCTCTCTTCAGCAGCAGCTTGAAATTTTCTCTCCTCAGCAGCAGCTTGAAGTTTTTTATCCTCTACAGCAGCTTGAAATTTTCTTTCCTCAGCAGCAGCTTGAAGTTTTTTCTCCTCAGCAGCAGCTTGAAATTTTCTTTCCTCAGCAGCAGCTTGAGCTTGAAGTTTTTTCTCCTCAGCAGCAGCTTGAAATTTTTTCTCCTCAGCAGCAGCTTGAAATTTTCTTTCCTCGGCAGCAGCTTGAAATTTTCTTTCATCTGCCTGCATCTGTAATATTAAATTCTCATATTCTCTTTCTAATCTTTTATTTTCCTCTTTTTGTCTCTTGTCTTCAAACTTCAATGCTTTGTCATATTGAGCCGTTGCGAATTCTTCCAAATTCTCACCTGTCTTCCCAAGGGCTTTCCCTTGTGCAATAAAGAAGTCTAGTGTAGACATTATGTCTAACTATGTGAGATCAGACCTGAAAAATTAAATAAATTACTTATCCCACTTTGATGGGAGACAAGTCTGTAATACTAGACTTGTATACTCACTTCACTTTATTTCACTCTCTTTGAGAGACAAGTCTTAGTCAAAGACCTTGTATAGTTACCTTGTTTCTCTATAATATTATCATTATAAGTAACCTTTATCTGAAAAGTGTATGATATTAATACTAATAGTCAATGAACAAGTATATCTATAGACTGTATGACAACAATGTATTACAATAATAAATACAAAGACAAGAATACAAAACAACAACCGAAAACGTTCGCAGAAGTCAAATAATAAATAAAGCTTAACTGAATCTAATGTTGTAAAATTTTACAATGATAACTGCGAAAATTAAACAAATGACAACACTGTTATAAACAAAAAGGTGTATAGAAATAAATGAAAGTAAGGAAAGACAAACAGATACAAACAAAACAAATCGTAAATCAAAGAATGGAAAAAATAACGAAAACAACACTAACACATCTCGTCACAGCTAAGAAAAAAAAACTGAAAAGTAGCAACACAGGTTGCTCGCAATTTCCACTGGGGAAATATGCGTAATCCTACAGAAAACGCTCACGATAGAACCTCTATCACGTGGTATCTTCTATCGGAGTCTCCTTACCCAACCAGCCCGCTGAAATACACACTAAATAAACATGTAAACAAAAACATGTATACACAAAACATGCATGGCATATATAAATACACAATATGTAGAATGTGTTTAGAGTATGGCTCAGCTTTACACAAACAAAGGCACAGTTTACACACTAAAACCGGCCACTTATCTCTTTGCACAATCCTCAATAGCCGCAAAGATGCAATATAATGCGGTACTACTGTCAACAACAATGGTAGACGATCCACCGTTGAAGGTCACCGTAACTTCATAACAGGCAGTGGTCTCCAAAGTGTAGCTACAAAAATCATACTCGACACCAGTTGAGACTAGAAAATCCAACGTCGATATGTTTGTAGAATGTAGTGTAAACAACCAGCGGTACTGTTTACGTTCTTAGGTTGACAGGTAACGATGTGACTTGATAGCTCAGAATGTAGTGTAAACAACCAGCGGTACTGTTTACAATCTTAGGTCGACAGGTAATGATGTGACTTGATAGCCCAGATATATTGACATCTTTTGTAGAACTCCAGAAATGTATAACAATGTCACTTCAATTCCGTAGCAGTTGTGGTCCATGTAGCAGTAACACAAAAATGCCAACGTCAGTGTTTATGTGAGTCAGCTCAGTTGTTGACCTATTTACCACTGTCTTGAAAATGTAGAAAACCCACAAATCTGGTCCACCATAAATGTAACCGTCTGTTTTGTAACGGCCACCATAAATGTAACGTACTGTTTATGAGTGATGTGAAAGCTGGCAGAGTGAACGTGTCGTTTATCACCTGGACTGTGTAATGTTACGGTGTCGATGTAGGTCACCAGAAATGTAACGGCCAGGAATGTAACGGCCACCAGAGTGAGGCACTGCCAGGGGTACTATGATCACTCACAGTAAACAGCGTACATGTTGTAGATCTGTGATATTGGTATTATGATGTGCTGAGTGTGGGTGTAGACGAAGACACGAATGCTTGAGGCTCTTAGTAAAGTCAGTAATGCACCCATACACTCACATGCAGTAGTCAATGATGAATTGAAGACTGCTGGCACGTTTCAAACATTTATTTACGAAAACTGACAGTAGCATTAACAGGACAGTCAAATCGACGAGATCAAGGACTTCACATAGATAATAAATGACTGTTAAATGTCTGGTAATCAAAGGCTTGCATCATACATCAAACATCATCTGTCCTAACGTTACAATATGTAATGTAGCTTCCGTACCATTGACTCAGCGCGTCAGGTACTTAATTAGCTCTGTCGTCCAACAAACGATCTCCTAAATTGCGTAGCAATAATACATAAGGCTGTTATTCAACTGGCATAGCTCGCCAGGTATATTTCCTCTTGCTGAAAATATTGGCCGTAATACAGGGCCTCAATATGTAGACAGCTGTGTATCTTTTGTTAGCAGGCACGATCAAACCATGCTAAACATATATATATATATACCGCCAACCTGCGGCGTCCACAATAATTTATCATCATCATTAGGCTTCTGTTCACTTGAAAACATATAGTCTCATTTGGCTAGAACTAGAAGCAAAGAAGAAATTCTGTCTCTCAAGATCTGTGAGCTTCACTCACCGATAGGTAACTTCCAATGTTCTGCAGCCAAAGGCATAGTAATAAGAATGTCATTTACCTTCATACAGAATCTTCCGGATACACCCTTAACAAACAATCACTGGGGAAAACATTGACATTTCAGTCATATCGAAACTTTCCAATCCCCATGATGATATAGAGAAAAATCACAAACGGACATCATCGTCCGACAGCCCAGATCACAATCTAGATGACGGAAGTCACCGTTCGCGCTCAGAACTCTGCGCATGCCTAGACAGCATAAAAATGAGCATCGTTCAGACAGATCAACGACAACGATTGAAAGAAAGAGAAGATAACCCTTTAAACAACCTGTCATAGAAGTTAATACCCAATTATCCAACATTGACCAACAAAGTTTTACAACAAAAGTATTAAATAGATTTACCTATATGACTCCGTTAAAAACGACAAAAGTATTAAATAGATTTACCCATTATGACTCCGTCAAAAACGACAGCAACACACCCTTTTTGAAAATTGGTGTTATGATGGCAATCTTCCAATCCTTTGGTATGGTCTTGTTGCACCACGCTGCCTGTAGGACCCTTAAGAGTAATAGGTCGCCTGATGCTCCCATGTACTAAACCATTTCTAGTGTTATACCATCATGCCCTGCTGCTTTGCCCATCTCGATTTTCTCCAGTGCTGCCTTTAGTTCTTCCATCTTTATGTCATCTTCACCACCATTGGTTTTCTCTTCTGTGCTAGTGGTTATCATTTCTGATGCTTGACCTTGCTCACCATCCAGGAGTTCTGAGAAATATTCTTTCCATCTTTCCATTACTTCCTTCGGGGCAGTAAGCAACTTGCTTGTCCTTTATTAATTTGAGAGGGCATTGTTTCTGGTTTTCTTGCGCATCTTTTTTTTTAGCTTTTCTCCAAATTCTTTCCAGGACGTATGTTTTGCTGCTAGCACCTTGTTCTTTGCTTCTGTTCTTAGAGTCACATATTCTCTATATTTCTCCATTTGTCCTGCTGTGTTTTTAGGTCCTAAGTATTGTTTCCATGCCATTTTCTTCTCTCTTATTTTCTCTTTGACTTCCTCTGTCCACCAAGGTGTCCTCTTTCTCTTGTTCCCAAGTTGGACTTCACCACATGCTTCTGCAGCAGCTGTCTTTATGATGTCCTTGAATTTAAGCCAGAGAGTTTCCAAGTCATCAAGTTGTTCTTCTGTGTTTCTCACTGCTGTAGCAATAAGCCCCTGATATCTGGTCTTAATTTCTGGCTCTCTCAGCTTGTAGGTCTTAATGCTCATTTCTCCCGTTCGTTCACTTGGTCTCTTGCGTGATGCTGGGCAGTTCCTAGGCTGAGCAACTCTTTCAGTTGTTCTTTTGATTGTAAGCAAGAAGTGATCACTTCCAATCTCTGGCCCCCTCCAGACTCTAGTATCCCGGACATATTTGAATGAGCTCCTCCTAACAATGGCATAGTCGATCACTGACTTCTCATTCTTTGTGGGTTCACATCTAGTGTATGCATGTATGCACTTATGGGGGAACTTTGTGTTTGTAATAATCAGATTCTGCTCTCTGCAGAATCTGAGGAGTCGCTTTCCATTGTCATTGAGAGTATCTTCTCCATATCTTCCGATAACTCCACCCCATCTAGCACGGTCATTTCCAACTCTGGCATTGAAATCTCCGAGCATGATAATTTCATCTAGGCAGTCATCCACTGTCCTTTGAAGCAGCTCGAAGAATTCCTCCTTGACCTCTGCTCTCTCGTCCTCATTTGGCCCATACACTACGTCCAGGTTGACTATGGTTTCTCCTTCTTTTAGTTTTACAACCATAATGCGCTCCGAGACAAAGTTCCATCCCTTGAAACTATCTTTTTGGTTTTTGGCCACAATGCAACCCACGCCCCCTTTAGCTCTTTCAGATGTGGGTACATCACTGTAGAGCAGCGTGTTGCCATCGAGATTAATGACTCATTGTCCATTTTTCTTTGTTTCCGTTACAGCCAGGATTTCTAATTTTGCTTTCCTCATCTCTTCCTCCAACTCCTCTTCTAATCCCCTTTATACTTCTTGTGTTCCAAGTTCCATAAGTCGTAGCCCGTAGTCCGTTCCAGTTCGTCGCCTTTAGAATCAGTCCGGTTTTCTCTCTTGTAGTTCGCGTAATCATGATTTAAAGCAAACAGGTGATTGGCCTGTTGTGCCTTTGCATGATGGAGGGGCTGCCTCCTTACGGCCTCCATGCAGGCCGCCCTCCTCCTTTTTCAGCCGGGCTTGGGACCGGCCTAGGCGGAGTTATCTTGGTATTACTTGTGCATATTTTGCTCATCAATCAGTCAATACCCTTTAGCTCCCCGGGGCGCATAAGCCTACAGCAAACACATGCCAAGTTCTCCTGTCACGTGACATCTGCTCAAGGTCTTTCCATGTAATCTCCATCATTTTCATTTCTGTATCCAGTTTTCATCTCAATGTGTTCTTCAGTCTGTCTCTACGTCTCTTGCCCTGGACATTCCACAACAAGGACTGTCTTGTAAAGCTATCATCAGGTTTCCTTAGTGTGTATCCAATCCATCTTCAGCGTCTTCTTCTCATCTCCCATTGGTACTTGTCTAGTTCTTATCATCAGTTCCACGCTGGTGAACGTATCTTACCATTTCAATCACACTATATGTAAGATCATACCATATTACATATAGCAGTATATGACATTACCGGATAATTATTCTATTTCATTGAATATACATTATACTGAAAAATAAATTTCTAATTACTCGGGAGTATCCTTAGAGCATAACATGTTACATTAACTACCAGAAAGTCATCATCAGCCTTGGCAGAGAGTGTAGAACTTCGGGCAAGGGGAAAGCAGAACCGGAAATTAATCAACTGATACAGGATCAAGCCGGGCATAATGATGCCATTGTGTATACAGATGGGTTCATGATCCGTGGTGAGAGATCAGGTTGGGGCTTCTCTGCTAGGGTCAAGGACAGGATAGTCGCCGAACATAGCAGGGCATACAAGATAACAACTTCCAGCATGAGAATGGAGGTAAAGACCGCTACTGCAGCCTTAAGGTGGCTAACTGAAACTTCATTAACAAAGGCAGTCATTGTATCAGACTCTCAGTCCATGCTTCGAAAGGTTCAAAATGGTTGGCTACGGCATGAATGGAAAACATTCATAGAAGCTTCGAATTAGCAGGAGCTGGTGTGAATCTACTGTCTTGGTCATGCAGGGGTGCATGGTAATGAGAGAGCTGACAGACTCGCAGCAAGAGCACCCACAGTGGGGACACTGGATATTGGATAAAGGAGAGATACTGAGAACAATTTATGATCGCCTGTTAGAGAATGACACTGCAATAGATGAATCATCAAGGTTAAGGCTGTTGGAATTTGGCATCAAACGTAAGGCTAGCAGAGATGGAGGCATGAGAGGATGCATCCGTCATGTATACAATCAGCGAGCTACAGGAACAGTTAGCATTCACACTCTTCGACATTTACTGAGAAAGACTGGGCACCAATGGGTTTAACCGGAGTGCAATGATGTCGATTCAGTTCACCATATACAATAACAGTAGAACATCAATTATCCGAACTAACTGCGACTAAGGTTGGTTCAGTTAATGAAATAGTTCGTATAATCCAAACATACATGAGAATACCCAGTTTATACGAAACAAAGTGTAAAAAGGCCTAAATGTAACGTCACGCTAGACTGTCCTTAGTCAACACAGCTAAAACAAATGTTGGCTTTATTGTTAACTCATATAATGCCACATTAAGACTATTTATATTTCAGTACTGTAAATATCTTCGAATAAACAATCGGAAAAGAATACATCAAGGGGCAGGAGTAATACTTCAGTATAACAGTTAGTGCACTAAAAGTATATACTGTAAATCTGTTTTGCAACGGCGGTGGTTCGGATTAGTGACGTTCGGATAATCGACGTCCTCTGTATTTTATACTTTTTTGTGCACTTTTATTTAAACTTAAAAAAAAACAACCGATTTTATACAGATAAACAGATATCTCTCTCTCTCTCTCTCTCTCTCTCTCTCTCTCTCTCTCTGTGACAGACAACTCAGCTGTCCCTGAAAATGTTGGATTATGGTAAGGACCCTCCTATAACATCTGAACCCCTGAATTGTAGGAATTTTTCATCAGCGGGGACTCCGCCACCTGGGCTCATTAACATGCAGAAAAGCAAAGTGCACTCCTTATCACGTTTGCTCATTAAATATGTGACTGTTATCTTCCGTCCAGTCTGGTGATCGCATGGCCTCAAAGGGGAGGTAAAATCACGCCCACTGTTACCTCTAGAGCGGCCAGAAGCAGTTATTTCCCCAGTGTGCCTGTCCACTTTTCTTCGTACCTGCCTTATAGGCGGTGCCAGAACCAAACGTAGAAGCGGCGAGATCTAAGGCAAGAGATCCCCCAGAAAAGAGAAGCTAGTTTCTCGTAGAAAGTTCTCATCGGCATTTCGCATCTCGGTGCGAACCACAGGAGAGTGCTGGAAACGCTAGCAAAGGCAGTGGCGGTCCATAGAACAGGGAAAGCAGAGTCTCGCCGGTTTTTCACATCCCAGCGTGAACCGCAGAAGTGCCCGCAGTCAAAGACGAACGGGGAAAGACGAAGCGGCCAGGAAATGGAGTAATCACGAACGGAAATCGGAAACCAGGAGCGGTCTCCCTCTTTTAGTCGGGCGGCATCTGTTAGCACGACGGCTAGAATTTCGATTTTCCCCGGAGAACATAACAGGCGCGAAATTCTAACATGTACCCCTTAAGTTCCATTCCAGTTAGATATATATAGACCCTGAAGAAATGCATTTTATCACTCGTTGCCAGATATTTACAGTAGCACTTGCTATAGTGAAATCATGTTTGATTCCCTCTGGATTTTCATCTTAATGCAGTGAATGCTTTTCTGTGCAACGGTATACTATATTTGTTTTAAAGTGATCAGTGGTCTAGTTATTTCATTTTATTTCACTGGATTTTGGTGTAAAATTTAACATACTACATAAACCCATTTCAAAATTCTGGTGCAAACTAATGTTACATCTATAAGTTATTTTCCTAATACAATAGACGTGTAAATTAATTTTGCAGCCGTTAAGGGAATTATAACTATTTAATACAGTTTAGTTCTGTACATATAGACGTGTGTTTTAACTATGAGACCCGCGGGGAGCTTTTCTTGAATTTATATAATTGAAGACGCGAGGTAGAAAATAGTTTAAACGTAAATTTATCGCGCGTCAGATTATAATATGATGTGTATTGCATTTCGTGTTTTTCTATCTTTTATACAGAATGATCATTCAACCTTGCATCCCAGCAATTAAGCAGCAATTAAGCAGCAATTAATTAATTAACTATATACAGAGTCCTGCCGACTCAGTTCGATAACTCCAGTGACTTATGAACATTATTTAAAATTAAATCTTTGTGGCGATCCTGTTGAGATTCAGCTATCTGCAGTTTACAGAAATAAAGCAAACCCAAAGACTGTTTTAACATCCCAATTCATAAAGTCGTTTTAAAGTTTAACTGGAGAAGAACACTTGCCAGTAGCAATATTTTACTTACTGCTCTATTTGTGAATGAGAACATAGATTTCCCTGAACACTGTTCGTCAAGTACTTTCACTGGATTTTTAACAACACCCCGAAGAAACAATACCACAGTGTTTAGTCTTTATCATCACGCTTCGGAAATTTCACCACCAGCGGCGAACCTAAGATACCCCACCAGTCTCACCACCTGTACCTACGACCGTGCCATTCCCCTGGAACTTTTTACATATAGACAAAAACAAAAACAGTACCTTTAGGCTTCAACGTCCAGCGATTTCGGGACACTTTGTTAACTTCAAAAAAAAAACCCCGCTAATCTGGGGCTGTACACAGAAGACAGGACATTTACCTATGCCAATGTTTAGTGCTGTTTTTTTCTTTGTAATTTCTACGGAGTGCCAGATTCTACGAATCGGTAAGTCTGTGTGTATGACTGAGTGCTGGCCATCACAAGCGTGCTTGATTGAGAGGAGATTTAGTTTTTCCACCATTATAATTAGTTCTACCTGGTAATATTTTTTACCGTCTTTATTGTATTGTTTTTCTTTTTAAGTGGGATTTCCTAACTTTAATTATTTCTTCTCCCTTACGTCCGTTTAGTAAAGGGAAAGCTTTTGGAGAATAAAAAGAGTTTTTATAACCCCTACTAATTACGGTAACACCCCGTCTCAGAGTAATAAATTTACTGTTTGGTTAAATTGCCTATCTCTGATCACCCCCCCCCCCTGTCTTTTGGGACTGGGTCTTTCTTTGTTAAATGCAAGCGGGAAGGGCGTATTGGATACTTCTCCTCAAACCCCTCCTCCCCCTCCCCCCCCCCCCCCCCACCTTGCTATTTGTACCTGCTTGGTACGGGTAATTTTAAGAATATCTATTATTTCAGGAACCGTCCTCCCGACGTCCTGTGGTAAGAGTGCATTAGACTTCAGGCTTGACACTCCTTATTACAGTGGCCTGCTGAATACCCTCCAGGGTTCTCCTTGTAGATTCCGTTTCAGGAATTATGATATATATATTTAAATTTGGCCAGTCACACACAATCTCCCTGGCCCGCACCTCAGGTACTCAGTAACAAGGCCTAACTTCTTGGCACAGTTCATTACATTTATTAACACAGTACTCCAGATTGAGTATGGTATGACATCGTAGCTTTTACTAGCACATGTCTCTACTGTCCTTGATTCTGATACTCTCAGTTTTAATGGAACAGTCAACTTACGTGCCCAAGAATTCCATACACACTGCTAAGACTAATCTGACATTATACTGTTAATGAAAGCATAAGGCAGTGATGGTAATCGATCTTGCAGGTGAAATATAAAGATGCCCAAAGGCAATTAACACATTCTGAAAACAGGTCCTACTGGACACATTCCATGCATACTGGTCAAACGACACAAGCAGACTGCCGGTTAGAGACGCTAGCTTGTCCCAAATCAAAACTGACGTCTGCTGTCAATTCAAAGCAGGAGTCAAGACGTCACTTCCTGCAACCACGGGATACCGTGTGTAAACAATATATATCAGGAAGTGATCGAATACAAAACATGATATGATATTTACTCATATCATTTCCCCCCCCCCCCCCCCCTGGATTAAAATAATGTGATGCGTGATGCCATATGATGATGGATGGCATCCGCATGTCTGGTTTTGTGTAGTGTGTAGATGTGTTCAGTCAAAACAATGTTCATGCAACAATAACAGGGCAATCCACATAGGACGTCAGTAAACTCACGACGTATAAAGTCAATGAGTCTTGAAACAGCCGTTGACGTTTTTCTTCATTATTTATTGTGGACGCCACAGTGACAAAATGGTTACGCAAATGTGTAGGCACATCAAACAGTCATTATCACAGCAACATTCAATACAGCAATAAACGGTAGACAGCATTACAATGATGAGTCAGATGCATGTTATATTTCAAAGTGCTGTAAATGTAGTCAGGTGAACAACTCCATCCTTTTCTATAACAGCCAGGAGATAACCAGATGTATGAGATCAGTTCACTCTCCTTAGTTTGACTTCAGCAAGACAGACACGTCTGCCGAAGTATAAATAATGTCCTCAAAAATATCCTCTAGATAATAAAGGTTTTCCAAACCTAGTTCATTTAACAAAGTAGCAAGTAATGGTCCTTGGTACCTGCATCAACCGATGCAGTACAATGCAGCGACATGTGAGCTAGGAAAACATCTCGTGACGACGACTTTCGCAGACAGGCTATGAATCGAAATCGCTCACGACCCAAAATCAATAGAGTTAATGAAAGAGTCAATTTACCTTGCTTTCATGAAATACACAGAAATATCACGCCTCCCGACATGTGGGAAACACTAGAGGTATTATCTCGAATAAACGAAATATCCATTAAGAGGACTACACATCCCTGACAGAACAAAAATAGCGGAGATCCCCTCTTCAACGAGGCATCTCTTTCGCCATTCCAAATCGCTCACCCCCCTAGTGGTGGGCGGAAACCGATCGACAAAGAAACAAGACAAGTCATGCGCAGTCCAGCGCAAAACGACCACAGCTCAAACTTAACTGCATTCGATACCAACGCGAGAAGACAAATGCTTACCGAGAAAAGTGACTATAAATTCCAAGCAGTTGTTGCCCTTGCGTTATAAAACAGATATTGAAATAAAACGATGTTGCGAGAATTTATCACGCAACATATCACCACCTCCTCCCGATAAAAAAAAATGTGGAACATATTTTTTTTTTTTCAATATCAAAGAGCAAGCGATAAGCGGCTCAAAACGCACGAATTATGCGCTGATAATTAACTAAATTGCCAAACAATAGGCTAATTATAGAGTGTCTGGTGAGGATATACCTCAAGAGAAAAATAAATATGTCTCAAAAAATATTCACATCGGGGAGGTGTCACCAACACACATCACGTTAGCATGTAAACACAATATACGTATGCAAGTTACTATAATCATCATTAAACAGCATACTCTAATATTGTCTTTAAAAATGGATGTACAAATCTGATAGGAAAATTTAAATAGTACATTCTTTGACATGTAATGACATAAGTACATAGTAAAGTTAAACTACATGACGATCCAGGACATATGCTCTGGTATTCCGAGGGTAAGTACACAATCTAGAACTCGTAAGGTAAGTCCTCAGCTCAACAATGACATTCTGAGAAAGTACAAGCAATATAATGCTAATTAATAACTAATATGCTTCATAAGGTACAATACATTATTAATAATTGTGGCTGTTTAGTAAACTAACGGCCCTTATATTAACTACTCAGTCCTCCTCTATCATCTTAAAAAACGAACAGAAGAAGATGACAACAAAGCACGATAGTGTGTACATATAAAGTAAGTACAGATGTGCTAATCTATTGTAGAAATATAGGTGTGTTATGACTCTGTAATATATGGAAATATAGGACAGAAGTATTAGTTGGAGTCATGTGGGCATCTAGACAAAATGTCAGCCATCACATTATCCGCACCACGGATAGCTCGTACCGTGAAGTGAAAAGGTTGAAGAGCTATAGCATATCGAGTGGATCTCGAACTCTTCAAATTCTTAGTCTGAATAGCTGTAAGAGCTTTCTGATCAGTCTCTAGAATGAAATGTGCGCCCAGGAGGAATCTTTGTAGCTTTAGAATTGACCAAACCATCGCTAACAACTCACGGTCTAAAACCGAGTAGTTCCTCTCTGCCGCATTTAGTTTTCTAGAAATGTACATAACAGGATGCAGAGTATTTGCATATTCTTGCATCAGTGCTGCTCCAATCCCAGTGGATGAAGCATCACTCCGAAGAACAAAAGTCCAATCAAGAGTAGGTAATCTTAAGATGGGAGGAGAAGAAAATATATTCTTGATTTGGTCTAGTGAAGATTGGCATTCTTCAGACCAACGGACCAGATTAGGCGAACCTTTCTTCAACAATGTTGATAGAGGTGCCATGATCGAAGATAAATTTGGAATAAATCTCCCATAAAATTGAATTAAACCTAAGAGACTCCTAACTTGTTTCTTCGTTTTAGGAACAGAGATGTTCAGTATTTTGGAAGTATTGTGGTCTTCTGTCTTCAAGAGACCATGACCAACACGATGACCCAGGAAAGAGATTTCACCAAAACCAACAAAAGCTTTAGAAGGTTTTGCTGTCAAATTATTC
The DNA here is from genome assembly GCA_024509875.1 of Oreohelix idahoensis. NCBI lineage: Eukaryota > Metazoa > Mollusca > Gastropoda > Stylommatophora > Oreohelicidae > Oreohelix > Oreohelix idahoensis. Next base: position 105,355 of record JAMPIV010022782.1, on the reverse strand, counting down.
TCACGTAGAGTGGACAGTAAGTCATATAACCCTAAATAGTGATCTTCCCAGGTATCACTGAAGAGACAGATGTCATCTAAGTATGCGATGACATCCGAACGATGTGACAGAATTCGACGCATCATGCGAACGAAAGTGGCAGGGGCGTTCATGAGACCAAAAGGCATAACATTCCATTGAAATAGACCCCTAGGTGTAGAAAAAGCAGTAAGAGGTTTGGCATGCTCTGCTAAAGGCACTTGCCAATAACTTTTAGACAAGTCAAGTTTAGTGAAGAATCTAGAATTAGAAAGTCTAATCAGTAGATCTTCTAACAAAGGCATCGGTTCAGCGTCGAACTTTGTGACCTGATTCAATTTGCGATAATCAACGCAAATTCGTATGTTCTTATCCTTCTTCCGGACAATAACCATGGAAGAAGAATATGGTGAAGTCGATGGTTCAATTATATTTAATTGAATCATTTCATCCAATTCCTTTTCCACTTGCGACTGAAAGTGTATAGGAATAGGATACGGCCTAACCCTAATTGGATTATTGTCGGTAAGAATTATGTCATGTTCTATGACATCTGTGTGTCCAGGAATGTCAGTGAGAACATCCTGAAATGTTTGTAACATCGACGAGACTTGTCGATGTTCGTCACCAGAAAGATTAGGAGAAACAGAAACGTTTTTCCAAGATTCCGTGGAATGTAATGGAACCACTGGAAGGGGAAGGTTGACATCAGAGAAGGTAGCTTCCTCATCCTGAATGACAGACAGGGATGAATAATGACCGTGAGGTGCAGGAGCATCATCCGTTGCCTGGAAAATAGGCAGCAAATAGTCCGGACGTTCGTGAAATTCCGAAAGCATGTTTATGTGGAAAGTTTTATGCTTTCCATCAATATCGACCACATAGTCAACATCGGAAATCCGAGAGACTATTGCATACGGACCTTTCCATGCAATAAGAAGTCTATTTTCCCTACTGGGGAGTAGGACGAATGCTTTGTCACCTGGACAAAGTTGTCGTAGACATCTATTCTTGTTAGCAAACTGCCTTGCCTTCTCTTTAGCAATTTCTGATGAAGCAGTTGCTAGCTTACATGCCTCAATGATCTTTTGTCTAAGAGCAATGACATACTCATATGAGGATTGAGTTTCATCGCTAATATCATCGGCAGTGATGAGATCGTGTAATAAAGACATAGGGCCGCGTGGACGCGCGCCAAAGACAAGTTCGAAGGGAGAAAATCCTGTGTGTTCATTAGGGACTTCTCTATAGGCAAAGAGAGCCGCGGGTAAAACCCTGTCCCAATCTTGAGGATGATCTTCAGTTATCTTACCCAGCAAAGTCTTGAGCGTTCTATTCAGACGCTCAACTAACCCATTAGACATAGGATGGTAGATACTACTGAGAGATCGTTCAATATGTAAGGTAGACATTACCTGTGACATAGTGTCAGATATGAGTTGAGTGCCATGGTCTGACAATATTTCTCTGGGGAACCCCAAGCGAGAAAATATCAACCAAAGAGCATCTGCGATATCTGTAGTAGATATGCTCTTAAGAGGAATAGCCTCTGGCCAACGTGTGCACATATCGACACATGTAAGGATAAACTGATGTCCTCTGGCCGACTTGACCTTAAAAGGGCCAATAATATCTATGGCCATTTTCTGAAACGGCCGAATAGGAATGTCAGCAGCCTGGATAGGCGCAGCATGTCGTGGTCCTCTAGATTTGACCTCCTGACATACCTTGCATGATCGGCAGTAAATACGAATGTCCTTATTGACAAAAGGCCAAAAGAAAGCCGCAAGGACTCTCGACTTCGTACGGGCAAAACCCATATGTCCAGCACATTGCGAGTCATGAGCATGTTGCAATATTTGGACTCTCATGCTCTTGGGAACAAGAATTTGCGAATGTGCCGACGTAGCCGAATCTTGTACCATACGTACAAGTACGCCGTTTCTCATTGCAATCCAAGATTTTCTATTTGTATCCTGATTCGGATCACCTTTCTTCGCAAGAACGAAGAATTTTTTTAAAGAAGAATCTTCTTCTTGCAATTTTATGAAAGAGTCACGAGTGATCACTAAGTGACTATCTTGGCTATCAACTTCATTATCACTATTCAGTGAAGTTTCGGGTGTTTGTAGAGCTTGTGCTCTTGTAACTACTGCATTTGTAGCTTGCATGTTATTATCTTCCCAAGCAGCAATCTGCTGTGGGGTACACTCCCTAACTCCGTGAATACGACCAATAATAAGGTCCGCAATAGGATTAGGTAAGAGACAAGCATGCACATCTCCAGTAAAGAAAGGAGTGGCAATGCGAATTACAGCAGTAGGATATTTTTCTAGAGTGCCGCCAAATGTGACACATTTAATAACCCTTCCTGTAGCACAAGATGGATCTACAAGCGATTGTCTAACACCAATAGTGGTGCATCCGGAATCGAAAAGTAGTGAGACCGGAGTATCATTAACAAGACCCTTATGTAGAATTAAAGAACCCCTCCCGTCATGCGCAACAGCAGCAGGAAGAGCGGGAAGTGGGTGACCACAACTCAAAGTAGTTATGGTACCCGGTTCGAATAAAGTACTGCATTGGGGACATTTGTTTGCTCTCTCAAAGTCAAAAGCAGAACTAGTGACAGCGTCAAAGTTTTTACTATCAACAACATGATTACAGGCTGCCTCAGTTTCCTGTTGTACAGCATTAGCCTGCTGATATCTCTTTTTTTTGTGTTGAGATCTACCCCGACTATTATTACCTCTGAAGTTATCAAAGTTATTATTATCTCTGCAGTTATTATTGTCTCTATTGTAATTGTTATACTGGTTCGAATTCCAGTTTCCACGATTACTATCATGTTCACATTGATGCGAACATCTATTTGTTTGGTTCTGAGGTCTTCGGCAGGAATAACCTCTATTACCATATCCTCTTTTGAAATGCTTATAATTATTAGGGTGATAGTAACGAGTACTATCAGGTTGTCTCCAATTCTTCGAAGAAGAATCACCATGAAATTGATTTCCATGATTTTGACAGAAATTACCGCTACTCTTTCTATCAAAATTTTGTTGGGATCTACGAGCAAAGTTTTGACCATACGGAGCTGCCGAAGCAACTGGTAAACCTTCTTTCACCTTAGAGTTACCCATGGTTATGTGTGGGTGCGCAGTTACGTATTGGCAACAGAAATCTTCCATTTCTTTTATTGTTTTAGGTTTACGTTCATGAAGGAAAGCAAGGAAAGACTCATTGACAGACGACATGACTTTGTCTCTAAGTATTAAGTCCATAAGTCCTTCATAAGTTTTTTCCGTCTTAGATAGTTCAACCCATCGTGAGAAAGTAATGCGTATTCTTGCAATAAACTCGGAGAATTCAACTCCATTTTCAGGTAACATGTTTTTAAATTGTAGACGATAGCCGTCTTCGTTAAGCTGATATTTCTTTAACAAAGCGGCCCTGACAACCTCATAATTGTTCTTGTCAGGTTCATCCACCATATTTAATATACTTAGAGCTTTACCTGTCAGTATCCCTGATAACTGATAAACATATTTTGCTTTGTCTATGTTATGAGCTGTACATGCTTGTTCAAATCTGTCCAGATAGAACATTATGTCATCGCTGGAAGGACTAAATGTTGGTAACTTAATCTTAAAAGTATCATTATTAGCCTTACCAGAAGATGAACCCTTGTTTGAATCATTACCATTACTCATGCTTGTCAATTTCAATTTTTCCAACTCTAAAGCTAAGACCTTTTCTTCATGTTCCATTTTTGCTTTCTCTTTCCTCTCATCAGACTCTCTCTGTAATCTTCTTTCCTCAGCCTGAGCCTCTTTTTGAAGTCTTTCATTTTCAGCTTCTTTTTCAAGTCTTTTATTTTCAGCCTCTTTTTCAAGTCTTTTATTCTCAGCCTCTTTTTCAAGTCTTTTATTCTCAGCCTCTTTTTCAAGTCTTTTATTCTCAGCCTCTTTTTGAAGTCTTTCAGCTTCTAGCTGTAGCTGGAGTTTTCTCTCCTCAGCTTCTGATTCCCTTTTTTGTTTTTCCATTTCCATTTGGAATCTTTTTTCATCCACCTGCATCTGCAGTTTCTTTTGTTCAGCTTCCATTGCTTTATCATATCGAGCAGTTGCAAATTCTTCTAACTTATCACCAGTCTTCCCAAGCAATTTACCCTGCTCAATAAAGTGCTCAAATGTAGACATGTTGTCTAACATATGAGTCCAAAACCTGAAATAATTAACTAATTTATTTCAAACCTAAGTGTAACAAGTCTTAATTAAGCACTTGTATATTCACATCACCTTATATTATCCCAGTCTCTGTGGGAAACAAGTCTCCAATCAAAGAACTTGTATATGAAATATCAGCACTCAATTCTTGATCATAAGTGCACTTCTCATTCAATAGTGCACGACACTATTCATCATTCATTTATCATCAGTATAGTAGTAACAGTGCATTAGCATAGCCCATTAACTAATTACTATAACTGTAAACAATGACTATGTAAACACATGCAGAATGTAAACATTGAAAATGTAAACAATACAAACAATGTAAACAATAACAATGTAAACAATAACAAAGATCAGCAACAATACAAAAACTTTCGCAGAAATCAACTAAAAATAAAGCAGAAATTAATGAAATATCACAAAAAATGTGACGATATCTGCGATAGAATTAAACAAAATACATGACACCACAGTGTATAAACAAAAATGTTGTATGAAACTAAATTATAGACAAGAGTAGGCTAACAAACACAAACAAATCAAAACAAAACTAAAGAATGCGAAATAATAACGAAAACAATATTAAAACATGTCATCACAGCTAACATAAATAGCAACAGAAGTCGCTTAGCAAATTCCAGTATTGGAAATTTGCAAACCTTACAGAAAACGCTCACAATAGACGACCTCTATGACGTGGCATAATCTAACGGAGACACCACCCAACCGAGAACCCGCTGAAATATAAACATATAAATATACAAATAACATATAAACATAAAACATATAGAATGAGATGATACACAGAAGACTCAGCAGAAGTATAAGGGCACAGTTTACATACAAACAGGCCACTTAACTTATAGGCTTCCAATCGTAGAACAGCAGAAAAACGGATGTCAATCAACGTCCTAAAGAGCGAAGCTCCAACGATGATGGCACATCTGAACTGCTTCCACTGCTAACACGATGGTACAAGAGCTTCTGACATACTGTGTGTTGAGTTGTTTCGGCACTTGACCTTCTAATCCAAAAGTAAGTTGATGGAAATCGGTACTTGGCCTTCTTCAGAAAACAACCCGTTTCAACCGGCACTTGACCTTCTCAAAAAACGACAGCACTGGAACCTTGACAGCAGCAACTTGCTTGACTTGCGTAAAAGATAACAGCAGTCCGAGTTATCCGGCAACATGTAACAACGCCGGGTACTGTCAAATTCTTGTTTCCGTCAAAAAATTGAAATTTGACTTTTACCGGGCAACGCCGAGTACTTTGAAAATTTTGAAGATGTTGACTGTATTGAAGAATGTTAATTTCTTGAAGGATGCTGATGAATTCTTGTTGAAAATGAAGTGGGTAAGGGACCCCGTGTTTGCTGGTACCAGAATCAAACCAGCTTATGGCCACCAAATGATGCGTGATGCCATATGATGATGGATGGCATCCGCATGTCTGGTTTTGTGTAGTGTGTAGATGTGTTCAGTCAAAACAATGTTCATGCAACAATAACAGGGCAATCCACATAGGACGTCAGTAAACTCACGACGTATAAAGTCAATGAGTCTTGAAACAGCCGTTGACGTTTTTCTTCATTATTTATTGTGGACGCCACAGTGACAAAATGGTTACGCAAATGTGTAGGCACATCAAACAGTCATTATCACAGCAACATTCAATACAGCAATAAACGGTAGACAGCATTACAATGATGAGTCAGATGCATGTTATATTTCAAAGTGCTGTAAATGTAGTCAGGTGAACAACTCCATCCTTTTCTATAACAGCCAGGAGATAACCAGATGTATGAGATCAGTTCACTCTCCTTAGTTTGACTTCAGCAAGACAGACACGTCTGCCGAAGTATAAATAATGTCCTCAAAAATATCCTCTAGATAATAAAGGTTTTCCAAACCTAGTTCATTTAACAAAGTAGCAAGTAATGGTCCTTGGTACCTGCATCAACCGATGCAGTACAATGCAGCGACATGTGAGCTAGGAAAACATCTCGTGACGACGACTTTCGCAGACAGGCTATGAATCGAAATCGCTCACGACCCAAAATCAATAGAGTTAATGAAAGAGTCAATTTACCTTGCTTTCATGAAATACACAGAAATATCACGCCTCCCGACATGTGGGAAACACTAGAGGTATTATCTCGAATAAACGAAATATCCATTAAGAGGACTACACATCTCTGACAGAACAAAAATAGCGGAGATCCCCTCTTCAACGAGGCATCTCTTTCGCCATTCCAAATCGCTCACCCCCCTAGTGGTGGGCGGAAACCGATCGACAAAGAAACAAGACAAGTCATGCGCAGTCCAGCGCAAAACGACCACAGCTCAAACTTAACTGCATTCGATACCAACGCGAGAAGACAAATGCTTACCGAGAAAAGTGACTATAAATTCCAAGCAGTTGTTGCCCTTGCGTTATAAAACAGATATTGAAATAAAACGATGTTGCGAGAATTTATCACGCAACATAATGAAAAGGAACTTTTCATTATTTTCATAGTACAATCTTACAAGGTCACTGGAGAAGCCATATGACAATATCCAAATACTCAACTGTCATCATTATGATAGCACCTAGAGGCGTGCTCCATAATCGACAATTTAACACACAAGGTGTGGTATTTAGTAATAACATAACTAAATCCATTATCGTTAGCAGACGCTCTTTTGACACAAATGTGAGGTAACTACATTAATTAGAAGGCAGTGAAGAAAAGTCAATATGTCAGTCATGGCACTCACACGCCCTAAGTCGTGTCGGTATGTAAGTCTACCTATCTATCAAATGAAATGCGTAATAAGCAATCAAAGACAGAATAGAACATATGAGGCAGACAAGTTAAAATATAAGTGGTGACTGTGACAATATGTCAAAATAGTTATTAATATTTGTATGTATGCAATGTCATGTGGTGAATGACAATGTTAATGAGATGTCATATGAAGATATATTACTTAATATCTACACATATGATGGATATAGGTTATACTAAGTGTAAGCATTACTGTAATTTCATTCATATAATGATATACTAATGAAATATCACAAGTGTTATTAAAACTGGTCATGTTAGACCCTACACAGTTCTTCCTGTAGACGTATTTAAAAGAATTAAAGTTTCAGTGAGTCACTAGTTCGCACATCAGTGTTATTGATTTCCCGTTAAGTATATATGCCGGAAAGAAATAGTTCATTGAAGAAAATCCATTTTCCATCTATGTCGGTTGTCGATGTTTGTCCTCCATGCAATAGCATATACAGCACAGATACTATTGTTCATTCTGTACTTGAGAATTTTTTCAGTATATGTTGAAATATAATTGCTTTGTTATGTCCCTTTTTGAACTTTGTAGTCAGTAATGTTAGTTACTTCCCCTTTTACTCAACGTTTGAGACAGTTAATTATTGGAAAACATTTTGGAAATTGCAACAAAGTATCTGAATTGTACCGACTTGGATTGCCATACCGCCAAAAGTCATTGTACAACGTGTATGAAGTAGCGAAGTATTGTTCTTGAGCAATTGCATTAGACATCATATGACGAACGCTTGAATATATATCTTGATTTTGGATGGACAGTAATTCATCATCACCATGTTGCTTGGCATAGTGTCTCTAGTTTTTCAACCGGTATAAGTGCATGACGAAGCAATGTGGCTGTAATATATGAAATATGCACTATATGAGTTAAAAGAAGGCATGTGCCTTAGTTCATGATGCTACCTTTTTGCGAAATAGTTCCTGACTTGTCCCAAAGGAAGTAGTGTTATTATTGAGCATCAAAGTTGGATTGAAGCAGCAATTGCGGAGACAACTGGCGATAGCGGATGCTTCACGCATCTGGATAGAACATCGGCCATCACCTTTCCTGCGATGGGTTTAATCTGGTAATTATAAGGTTGAAGAGCCAGTGAGGCACGCGCTGCTTTAGCATTCTTGAATCTCGCTGTTTTCAGGTACGAAAGTGCTCTTTGGTCTGTCTCGAGTGTGAAACTTGCACCAAGCAGGTAGCGTTGCAGTTTAGAGAAGCAGAACACAAGAGCCAGTAGCTCTCTCTCAATGACCGGGTAACGTTGCTCCGTCGGCGTTAGCTTCCTGCTAACATACAGAGTTGGATGTAAACAGCCCTTCCATTCTTGTAACAGCGAACCTCCAATGGACGTTTTTGAAGCGTCGACTCTAAGAACAAAATGTTTAGATGGGTCAGGCAATCTCAATATAGGTAACTTGGAAAACAGACATTTTAATCTATTTAAAGCCACATGACCGTCTTGGCTAAAAACAAACCTATTTGGTGACTCTTTCTTCACCAGTGATGACAACACGGACGTATACTCTGCAAAATTAGGGATAAACTTGCGATAAAAGTTTAGGAGCCCCAGAATACTTCTAACCTGTTTTTTGGTCTTAGGTATATCAAGGTTTAGAATCCTAGAGATAGTAGTATCCTCTGTTTTCAAAAAAACCTCCTCCTACTTTATAACCTAAAAATGAAATCTCCTGAAATCCAATCTTAGTCTTAGATGGACGTGCAGATAAATTATGACGACGTAGAGTGGTAAGTAAGGATTGAATACCCTCCAAATGTTCATCCCATGATTGATGAAACAGACAAATGTCGTCAATGTAAGTAATAAGGTCGTCTCTGTCAGAGAAGAGTCGTCTCATCATGCGAACGAAGGTCGCAGGTGCGTTAACTAAACCAAAAGACATATAATTGAATTGAAAGAGTCCTAATGGAGTAGCAAATGCAGTATAAGGCTTGGATCGTTCCGTTAATGGTACTTGGAAATAGCCTTTAGATAGATCAAATTTAGAGAAAAATGTAGCTGTAGCTAGTCTATCTAATAAAGACTCCAACACGGGTAGTGGTTCCGCGTCGTGGATGGTGACCGAATTTAGACGTCTAAAATCTATGCATATACGTATAGATTTGTCTTTTTTCCGGATCAAAACCATCGGAAAACTATAAGGGGAATGAGATGGAGAAATGACATTTAATTTCACCATCTGTTCTAGTTCCTCTTTAACCTGACATTGTAAATGTATAGGAATAGGGTAAGGTTTCAACTTAATAGGTTGAAAGTCTGTCAGAATAATATCATGTTCGATGATATCAGTGTGTCCTGGGACATCAGTAAGGACATCAGTAAAAGAACGTAAGATAGAAGTAACCTGTTCTTTCTGGAAAGAAGATAGAGTTGGTGATATATCAACATCTTTCCAACTTTCAGTAGACAAGTAGTGAAGACTAGGTAATACCAATAGTGAGTCATTACCATCAGTCAAATCAGAATTTTCTTCCTGTATGACAGCCAAAGAAGAATGACGACAGACAGATTGATCAAGAGCTTCAAAGACTGGTCTTAGATATGGTGGACGTGTATGAAACTGCTGTAACATATTGATATGAAAAGTTTTCTCTTTTCCCTCTACTGAGACAATATAATCAACATCAGACAGTTTCTCCACAATCCTGTAAGGTCCTCTCCATGAGACTAATAATTTGTTATCTCTCCTGGGTAATAATACGTAAGCTTCATCACCAGGCCAAAGTTGGCGTAATTTGCGGTTTTGGTTAATAAATAACCTCGCCCTAAGCTTTGCCTTTTCAGATGAACCTACTGCTATTTGGCATGCGTCTATTATTTTTTTTCCTCAAATTGACCACATACTGATATGAGGTCTGAACCTCCTTGTTCATCTCAGCACCAATTAAAAGTTGTTTTAATATAGACATTGGGCCTCGTGGTCTGGCGCCAAAAACCAATTCGAATGGACTAAAGCCTGTATGTTCATTTTTTATCTCTCGATACGCAAATAAAATAGCTGGCAGGACTCTGTCCCAATTTTGAGGATATTTAATTGTAACCTTATGTAGCATTTGTTTTAAGGATCTGTTGAGGACTTCTATTTTCCCATTAGACTGAGGATGGTATATTGAACTAAGGGATCTTTGAATCCCAAACATATCCATAACCTGTTTCATAGCATCTGAAACTAACTGAGTTCCTCTATCAGACAGGATGTTTTCAGGAAAACCTATTCTACTAAAAATCAAGAATAATGCATCAGCAATATCTACTGTGGTGATGGTTTTTAAAGGAATAGCTTCTGGCCAGCGTGTGCACATATCTATGCAGGTCAACACATATTGATGACCTCTGGCTGATGTCACCTTTAAAGGGCCAATAATGTCAATGGCCATCTTTGCGAAGGGACGCAAAGAAATATCAGATGCTTGAATGGGCGCATCATGTTTTGGTTTTCTGGTTGCTACACTTTGGCAGATGGTACATGTACGACAAAATAATTTGACGTCTTTCGTAATTCCGGGCCAAAAAAAATATGACAAAACTCTTTGTTTTGTTCTAGCAACACCTAAATGTCCTGCACATTCAATGTCATGTGCATGTCGTAAAATGAATGGTCGAAAACAAGCTGGTACCATAATCTGTTTCTTTAAGGAATTAGCAAATTGATAGTTTCTTACTAAAATCCCATTTTTGATAGTATACCAGTGTTTTGCACAGTCATCTATCATTACATCATTCAAATGAGCAATATGAAAATATTTTTTTTAAGGAAGTATCATCTTTCTGTCTTTGTATAAAGGTTTCCTTATCAATGAGCTCCATCTGAAATAAATTGTCATCATCAGTATTCACATCATTCATTACCTTAATATCATCATTATTTTCCTGTTGATAATGAATTATATCATCATCATTATTATTTTCCTTTTCTTCTTCATCTTCTGAAGTGATATCTTCAGTTATATCTTCAGGTAACACATCAATGACTGGTTTGTGATGATCATTGTCCATGCGAGACTGAGCTCTGGTAGTCACAGCATTTGAACATAATAAGTGTTGTCTTTCCCATATTTCAATATCTTCCTGTGTACATTCATGCAATTTAGGTATGTTTCCCATAATAATTCCAGCAATTGGATTGTCCAAGAGGCATACCAGTGTTCGTCCTGTAAAATAAGGTGTGTCCAAAAATACCTCTGCTGTGGGGTAATATTCCACAGTTCCACCAAAAGTTATGCATTTCACTTGTTTTCCTGTATAATCCACCTTATCAACCAAGGCCTTGCGCACACCAACAGTGGTTGCACCAGTGTCTCTGAGTAAAGATGCTAACTTATTATTGACAAAACCTCTGTTCAAGATCAATGAACCAGTACTTTCAAAAGATGACATGACTGGGAGAGGGTGTCCGCATAATAATCTGGCACTCCTTGAGGCTGAAATAAAGAATTGCAATTAGTGCAGTTATCACTATTTGCTAAGTCTACACTGCATGAATTTGCATGTGCTACAATATCATTATGGTTCTGATTATTATCATGAACAATGGCATTGGTACTTTCAGTGTTTCTTGATTGTCTGGAAGTATTGTTATGATAAGATCTTTTATTTGCATTTTGATCATTTCCTCTATAAAATGATTTCTGACCTCTATTTGATTTTGAGTTATATTCTCCTTTATTTTGCCAGTTATTGGACTTAAATGAGGTTTGTGGATAAAAGTTATCCTCCTGATATGAATTCCAATGTCTTTGAGGTTGGTATTTATTAAAATTGTATCTACCTCTATTTTGACTGTAATTATGTGATGGTTTAAATCTTTGATTCCTATCTATGCTGTTTGATCTATACCTAGGTGCATTGTCTTGGAATGACCTGGCCGATGCAGCTGGTAATGAGTCCCTTACATTGTTTTTGCTCAATACTCTATTAGGATGTGCAACTTGATATTGACGTCCTAGGGTTTGTAATTTAGTTAGGTTCTCTGGTTTTCTTTCCTGCAGGAACGCAAGAAAATCAGAACTTATAGATGACAAAACCTTGTCTCTTAGAATTAAATCTGACAAACCCTCAAAAGTTTTTTTCAGTTTTGGATAATTCAATCCATCTAGAAAAATTCAGTTTAATAGCTGAAATGAATTCAGTGAAATCTTTTCCAGCATCAGGGTACAAAGACCGAAATTTCTGACGATAGCCCTCATCATCTAATTGATACCTCTGCAATAAAATCACTTTAACAGCTTCATAATCCTTTCTAGTCTGGTCATCCAAAGTGGAGACTACAGTTAATTGTTCACCAACCAATAAATTCATAAGTCTACATGTCCATGTAGATTTGTCAATCTTATATTCTTCACAATAAGTTTCGAATCTATTTAGGAAGCATGAAATGTCATCTATGGATGCATTAAATTTTGGCAAATTAATGCTTATGGCAGTAGTATGATCTTTATTTTTATCTTCACCTACCCCAGGATGCAACAGTGGTTGTTGTAATTTTAATTTTTCCAGTTCAATCTCAGCTAATCTTATAGCTTGTTGAGATTTACTCTCTTCTTGAGATCTGGCATAGGCTAATTTTTCTCTTTCAAGAGCCAACTCTTCTGATCTCCTTTTTTCCTCCAATTCTTTTTTACGGAGCTCTTCTTGTCTCCTTAATTCTTCTTTATGGAGTTCTTCTTGTCTCCTTTTTACTTCCAACTCCTCTTTACGGAGCTCTTCTTGTCTCCTTAATTCTTCTTTATGGAGTTCTTCTTGTCTCCTTTTTTCAGCCAATTCTTCTTTGCGAAGTTCTTCTTGTCTGTTTACTTCTTTATCAATATAAGCTTGCAAAGCTGGACCTTCCAAATTAAGATCCTTCCCAATCTTCAATAAATCCTTTAATGAAGTCATGGTTGCTTATTCTTGTGTTTATCAATAATACACAATATTTTAACTTTTATATATATGAATATGTCAGCTATATATTCAATACTTCATCCACCAATCTCAGATCAATTTATAATTGCAATAGTAAATGTATTCAGATAAACAATATGGAGTAATGAAAAAAATAGAACTACAACAAGTAAGAATAGTAAGACAGGGTTCGAGCAACTAAAGGAAATACAAATGGGAAAACAAAGGAATAACTATAAAATATACATGAATTAATTTAAACTAATGCTCTGGTACAAATAGACAAGACAAGACGCATATCACAACAATTATGACATCTATGAAATAAATGATAGTAAGATGAGACTAGACAATATTACAAACAATAATGCAACAAACTAAATAAAATATAACAATGACAGTACTTATGAGAACAAACAATAGGTAAACATGACTACACAGCTAACAAAAATGGATCTGTTAAATTCAATAGAGGCAAACTTTTATACAACCAGCAGAGTATGCTGGGTCCTCTATCTGAATCACACAGATACTGCCCTATAGAACGCTTGATTTGCTCATTCGACCTAGCTTTCGCGGTATTGAATGATCACAAACCAAGTCCCTCCATCCAGCCCGCTAGTTACAAAACCAAAAACACGTAATGAAAACACATATGGTGAAGTCAGGTATCAGGCAAACAGATTGTATTCACAGCCAAGCTGTATGTAACAATAAACAGACTTATCTGTTGCCAAGAAAAAAATCCCTCTTGAGACTTCGACAAGCAAGGGTTGTAGTGATGATTGTAGCCTAGTATTTGGTTAGGCTTACAATTGCTTCATGCTGACATCGAAGGACATCGATCTGGTCCATGATTTTTGATAGAATACTTGATTCTTGGATGAAGATAGTCAGTTCCTATGACTTCTATGTAATAATGGGTCACTTTTATAACTTAGTGACAACTTGAGGCACATTCATATTGATGGAAATCCCTTCCATTCATAAAACAGTTTGGCAGACGATGCGTGCCGCCATTTTGAAAAAAATAGTCCGTGACTCGTTAGGCGCTCTTCACTTGTAAGGCATCCAATGGCTTGGCCCCCAGAAACTGGTACGGGTAATTTTAAGAATATCTATTATTTCAGGAACCGTCCTCCCGACGTCCTGTGGTAAGAGTGCATTAGACTTCAGGCTTGACACTCCTTATTACAGTGGCCTGCTGAATACCCTCCAGGGTTCTCCTTGTAGATTCCGTTTCAGGAATTATGATATATATATTTAAATTTGGCCAGTCACACACAATCTCCCTGGCCCGCACCTCAGGTACTCAGTAACAAGGCCTAACTTCTTGGCACAGTTCATTACATTTATTAACACAGTACTCCAGATTGAGTATGGTATGACATCGTAGCTTTTACTAGCACATGTCTCTACTGTCCTTGATTCTGATACTCTCAGTTTTAATGGAACAGTCAACTTACGTGCCCAAGAATTCCATACACACTGCTAAGACTAATCTGACATTATACTGTTAATGAAAGCATAAGGCAGTGATGGTAATCGATCTTGCAGGTGAAATATAAAGATGCCCAGAGGCAATTAACACATTCTGAAAACAGGTCCTACTGGACACATTCCATTCATACTGGTCAAACGACACAAGCAGACTGCCGGTTAGAGACGCTAGCTTGTCCCAAATCAAAACTGACGTCTGCTGTCAATTCAAAGCAGGAGTCAAGACGTCACTTCCTGCAACCACGGGATACCGTGTGTAAACAATATATATCAGGAAGTGATCGAATACAGAACATGATATGATATTTACTCATATCACTGCTGTAACATATGATTTATGCCTGTAAATTGTTGAATAGTGTGAGTGATTTTTTATGATAAATAAAAATAATAAACCTTCTAGTATTGTGTTGGCAGGCCCGAGCCCAAATTACCCATATTTGTTATTTGTAGCTGTATTCACGTATTGTATGTGCGTTTGAAGCACCAAATTGGTGTGTGCACCTGAGTGACTGGAACTGGCAAATAATTGTTTGTCCAGGTTAGCTGTAGGAGTCTTATGAGATAAACACATATTGTCGTAAATAGAGACTGTCCTTACACTTCCCAGCACTGGTGAATAAACTACCTCTCTTTCTTAAATCCTTATTTTCATAGAGCCTTCACTATCATTCTACACTCTAGCGGGACCACTAACCATAAGAATTATCTCTCTTATAAAATTTACGACACTCTCTCTCTCTCTCTCTCTCTATATATATATATATATATATATATATATATAGAGAGAGAGAGAGAGAGAGGGAGGGGAGAGAGATATATATATCGGCTCACATAACGTCGGCTATTGCAGGAATGTCGTGTGCATATAACTGCCATAGTCGAATCAGTCACGGAGAAACGTTTCCCGCTATATTTATGGCCATATCGTGACTGCATTTACATCATTTTAAGACTAAGCGTATATTAAGAAAACGTAGTTTAAAAAAGGGTCTGACTATTTCCCAGATCTGTATTGCTTCTGAGAAACTTTGACCTGCGCCACCAGGCATGGTCCTCAAAGACGTGTACATTTTAAAAAAATGACTGGGCTTTGAAAGAAATCATTATTACAAATCACTCGCTTGACTAAAACAATAGCTCTACTGTTAGCAGACTCCTTTGGAAAGACAAGGATTCACATAACTAAACCTTCAACCAATATTATATTCATGCCAGCATAGACACAAACCGAGCATCTGAGCAACACAACAGTCTGAATAGTAATTAAAATGTAGAAACATCACCAAGAGTAATTATACAGCACATAGAACATAATCGAGAAAAATATCACAGAAAATAATTAGTATCCTGATATAACCAACAATGTACTCGTTTGAAAGGGGCGTGCTACTAAGAAAAATTGCAAACGTGGTAAAACAAAAAGGAAATGGTGGACAATTATTTCGTAAGCGCCAGGCCGGACATAAAAAAATATGCTTAATAATTTACTTCTTGCTAAAACTCGGAAGCAGAATGAAATTACTCTTGCGGTTGCAACTTCCGGGATAGCCAAATTGTGTACGGCGTTCATTTGTAATTACTGTAAACAAGGCGCAAGGATAGTCACTTAAAGTATCATACATTAACTTAGAAAATCAATTTTCGCACGTACAAGCTATATGTTGCTTGCTCATGAGTGGACACACCAAGAGATTTATTTGTTTTTCATCGAGGCGGCAATACAGAAATGTTTTTTTTTTTTAAATTAAGAAGCATTGGGATAATGTCACAATATTAAATGTAGGAAACAACGATAAGTAAATGTGACACGATGTAATTATTAAATTAATTGTAACTTTTGTGAATAAAATGAATAAAGAATATAAATTTATCAAAATATCATTGTTTGCCTTTTACATTTTCAGAAGTTTCATAAACCGTGATTAGAATATGCGGGCAAAGCCGGGTATTTACAGTTAGTTGACTTTAATATTAGATTAGCTAAAACATTTAGAGATACTATTTTAATTGTCAAGTCATGAAATTTAAACCGTGTAACTACGTTCTTTCAAATGTCAAGTCAGTTCTATTGTATGACCCTGAAACATTGAGAACAACAACAAAAAACAACAAATTAATTACTGACTATAATAAATGGGTGCTTGTGTAGAATAGAAGGATTGTAATGGAACGACAAGAACACCAATGCGGAACTGATGACAGGTGCCTGTGGAGCAGGAGGTAATGAGAACTCGCTGACAATGGATTTGATTCCCCATTTAGGAAATAGGTTGAAATCATTACAAGACAATCCTTCTTCTGGGAACCCCAAAGTAGAGGGAGAAAAAAAATACACACACGACCACGAGAAGAGGAGACAGAAATGAAAGGGCTAAAGGAGCCATGGAAAGACCTTGAGCGGATGGCACGGGACAAGTGACCTAAGCACCAATTTGTTGAAGTTCTATGCTCCTATGGGAGCTTAAGGATTGGGATGATGATGTTGTAAAACTCCAACTGTAATAAGTCAACTATAAAAAATTACAGGTACCAACATTATAAACCAAGTGGTTTACAAACAAGACCTGCACTATGGTTTATGCCAGTCCCCCTTCTCTTCCCCCCCCCCCCCCCCCCCCCCCCCCCTCCCCCGTCCGGAAACGCTATAACCGCTTAACCAATCGGATCGCGTTATCTGTATGCAAGAAAATGTTCTCTATCAACAAAAATAATGCATATTTATATCCGCCCCATAGAGTCCCCGGGGGGGATCTCTGGGGAGACAAAGAAAGAATAGGACTACTATACCCTCAAGCATGTCGTACAAGGTGATTGAAGGTTGTGCATGCGGCTGGAAAACCCATCGTGTAAAACTAATTATCCCAGAAACCATCCCTGCAAGATCGTGTGAATATTTAGTGCAGGCTTTCTGCAAGAGGATCAGGTGCAGTAATGGCTGCATGCTCCGTAAGGGACGCAAAGGAAAGTGATGATGATGATGATGATGATGATGATGATGAATTTCAATGCAGCCTCCACGCTACACTGCTTATATAACACCTCAAATCTTATAGCAAGGGTTCTTAACTTGTGAGGTCAGCCTTTCTGGGGAAGGTATAAAGGTGATGAATGGGAGGGGTATGGTGCCTTCCTAAACAAGTTTGTTACAGTTGCTTGCTCGCTGGATAAAATTATAATATCAAGAATAAGGCTAAATAGTTGAGGTTTTTTTTTCAGAGTTAGTTTTTGTTTTATTAAACGAAACGCCACCAGCGCTACCATTTGATGTCCTGCAGGGTTAAGTGTGTGTGTGTGTGTGTGTGTGTGTGTGTGTGCAGTGCTATACTTTCAAAAGTTGCCCCAAAAGGCGCTAGAATCATTTCCATTATATTTTCTTTGAGTATGTGAGGAACTGAGCGTCCGATTAGTAGAATAGTTAGAAAGCTGGTCTCTCGCGGCAAAGGTTCGATTCACGGCGTAGACACGCTCAAGTTTACCAAACTGCAAATGCATATCTGACTTTTCTCTTGAGTTACGGAAGGAAAAAAGCACCGAGGAAGGCAACTGGTAACCCTTACCTCTCGATGCTAGACTGAGTATAGTGAAGTCTCTAACACTTCACTCCCTACGGCAGTATGTACTATGGGACTACCGATACTTTTTTATGTGAGGAACTGGCTAGAAATAGAATCCCGGAAGTAACTTCTTACACCTCTACACCACACGGTAGAAGGGGAACGACTAAGTAAGTAAGTAACATCTCAGTTGTGTGTAGACATTGGTTCACTGACTGACTTGGGGAAGAACTGGAGGTGTCAACATTAAGTACACTGTCAGGGGTGGTGTCAGGGTGAAAAGTTAAGAATCCGTGTCTTGTAGTTCTGTGCCTCTCCTCAGTATTTCTCACCTCCATGAGCATTTTCCAAAACATTACGTAGAAGAATGTGTGTTATGTTGTGTGTTTTCTAGTGTGAACCAAACGTTCAGATATCCTTGGCTCAATGCTGTATGTATTGTGATAATCATCTCTCTCTCTCTCTCTCTCTCTCTCTCTCTCTCTCTCTCTCTCTCTCTCTCTCTCTCTCTCTCTCTCTCTCTCTCTCTTGTTCTTGCAAATGTTCTTTCGCTATAAATACTGCTAAAATTTTATACGTGGCGACCTACTTTTGGACCTTGCAAAACCTCGAACTGACCTCTTCCGAAGTTGTTTTAGTTATGCAGGTGCTTTAGCATGGAATTCCCTACCCAAGTCTGTCAAAACTGATAATTACATCTCATTCAAAAGACATCTGCATTTACATGTCATGAAATCTTGTACACACATTTAACGACAATTCTGTTTCAGTTATTTCAACGTTTCCATGAGCATTTAACTGTCATTGTAATATTTTCAATTGAATTTTTAATATTAAGTAGCTTTATTGCTTGACCTCTCTCTCTCTCTCTCTCTCTCTCTCTCTCTCTCTCTCTATATATATATATATATCCTTCTCTCTCTATGTGCGTGAATGACTATGAGTAAATGTACTTGTGTGTGCCCAGTTTCTGTTTGTGGTGATAATATTAATTAATCCTGTCTGAAGTTGTTAATATCTTAATTTTAATTTGTAAAACGCTGAAAACTGTATTGCAGGGCAGAAATGTAAAAAGGCAATTATGCCTATTTCTTGACCCTGATGAAATAAAGATTTCGTTCGTTCGTTTGTTCATTCGTTCTTATTCAGGCACAATCTTCCACATACCCTGAAAAGTATACTCATTCAATAGCAGACTGTTCGAATACGACACCCAAATCTGATTATATTCCAAATCATTGCCTAATGTACTGTATAAGGGTTTGCACTTTATTTGTGTGTTAGTTTTTTTTTTTTTTTTCATTCCTTTTTTTTTTTTTTTTTGCTTTTTTAAGCATACCTAATTTTGATTATGATTGGATGCTATAATGTAATATAATGATGTAATATTACCTGTGTCATGTTGCATATCTTTAAATTAATGCTTAAAGCAACACGTGGGAATGACAGGACAGTGTATGCAAGACAATGTATGTGTTGAGGATTGTTGCATGGTTTGCGAGCATTTCGGTTTTAACCTGATTCGGATGTCGCACCCTGCAAAAAACCTTCACTAA
Source organism: Oreohelix idahoensis (assembly GCA_024509875.1). NCBI lineage: Eukaryota > Metazoa > Mollusca > Gastropoda > Stylommatophora > Oreohelicidae > Oreohelix > Oreohelix idahoensis. The sequence goes on along the minus strand of JAMPIV010022782.1, from coordinate 85,753 downwards.
ATGGAATAATAAGGTTCGCGTAAAACGTTGTACGACGCGTTAGGCTAGTAACCATAGAGTCTTTGTGTAGCCTTCGGGCATATAACAGTTTATTCGGATTGTGTGGTAGAACCACTAAGGATTATGTATAACCGTCAATATAGTGCTTTTATAGCTTCTTCTTCTTAAGGACCAGTGAGTGGGAGCCGCGCTGGTGTAATGGTTACAACGTTGCGCTAGTGACCAGGTTTTCAAGGTTCAACACCGGGCGCGGTCATTTGTAGGAGTGTCATCGACCGGGATTTTGACTGAATAACCCGAACGGCTCCTAAGATAAACCCTCTGTGGATGGGAAGGAGCGAAGCTCCTGACCGGGTTGGAAGGAAAGTCCTCAGGTTCCCCAGCCTCGCAATGACATGTCATTGGGCCGAAGGGCTGAAAGCCCAAGTGCCGCTGGTTGAGGAAAAAAATGACCAGTGAGTCCAGAATTATGTAAGGTGGTAGGATATAAACGCAATAATTCTTATACGCGATATTCGTGAAATACGAACGCGGAGATAATGTATAACGGCTGTTAGAGCCTGGCTAGTAATGCCAAACTAAGTTAATAATATAGACAGAGTTTTAATATGTATATTAGGCAGTGACCCTAATGGAACTGTTAGCAGAAATATCAATACTGCGGAACTATGATAATTATGCCAAGGCTAAAAGATAATGAACGATAATTAAGAAGGTAAAATAACAGACGTACAATGTCTGATAAACTGTAGACTCTGAACTGTGGTGTAATCAAGTTTCCTCTAATGCGAAATATGTTATTGTCTATAATTCATGATGAAAAGATGGATAATTATTAAACTATTGTAAGTCGTCCAAACGAGACTTATTCAATGAAGGCGTTCGAAAGTTCCAGTTCTGACTGTTGTATGAATATTGACCGTTGACCTTCAAACGTATTAGTTAGAAAATACATACTCTGTCAAACCAGTAAAAGATGGAATGAAATAATCCAACACTGACAGATAAATACATGAGAAGTTTATTGAATGAACGTCTATATTCAATCATCTAAAACCAAATACAAAACGAATCCAGTGTTGCGGAATAAAACGATACTTGGTGTAAGACAGAACAGATGAATAAACATTGCATGAAACGAAATACAATATTAGCTCACACAAGCAAAGAAAAGTCCGCAACAGTATGTAACTAAACCACATAGTCTTTTATATTTGAACATGCTCCCTAATATAAATGATGAACCTTGTGTCTAGGTTGAATGGAGCGTGCCTTGCCAAAATGAGGCAAAACTCATTTTTTTTTTTTTAAACAGAATGCAAGATGACTGAGAGGAGGGTCAGAATGTTAGACAATCTGCTTGCCCAATATTTGACCCTTTGAAGATAAAATTCGTTCGTTCGTTCGTTCTCTTTCTCGCTATCTCTCTCTCTCTCTCTCTCTCTCTCTCTCTCTCTCTCTCTCTCTCTCTCTCTCTCTCTCTCTCTCTCTCTCTCTCTCTCTCTCCTCCCTTGCAATACTAATAGCTTAACACGAACTGCACAAATAGAAAACGTTATAAAACAAGAAAATTATTCTCCACCCTTTACCTCCGGGCGGGACATGTGCCGTTAGTAAACTCATACTAAAACATTTTTATCCAGCCCCAACAGATCTAGTTTTATATGTTTTCGTTTATAAGCAAATCTAAACACCAAAAACATTGCTTGTGCACATTAAATTCTTGTCTTTTAAGTTAAAATACATTACGGTGTTCGACAAAAGACGATAGAGCCCGTGCATTTCCTAAAAATGTATCGATAGTACTGTCGTGGAGTGATATTGAGGTGAAGGACAGCTTGGGTGGAATGGAAGAATAAAGATAATAATGTCTTATTGATAGTTTACGAGTTCGTAATGGGAAAGCCTCTCCTCGGGAAATAGTGTACTAGAAATTTACTTAAAAGAGAATTCTAGCAACTAAACAGGATTTTTTCTGGACGATAAATTATTCCTCGGGAATCCTGCAAAAGGACTGTGTAAAGCACATAAGGTTGAGAAAGAGATTTGGTGTCCAGCCACATTTAAAATATCCCGACCCAATAGAAGTTAATTGAATTATGGCTGAGCCCCCAGGGTGTAGATTTGTATTTAAAACAAAATACAGCCCAAATAAAGTTAACAAGAAAAATAACAACAGACGCTGTTAAGTTAAATTGAATAAAAGGGTATAGATTCTCACATATCTGAATATACATATAAATATGAAAAAACGTTTAGTACTGTTTAAAAAAAAAACAACTAGTATGTCATCATATGGACCAGAAGATCTCTTCTATTGCTGTACTGCTGGTAGGTGTTATACTCATCTCTCCGAAGGCCTGTAGTAGCTGCGGAGATGATTTGTGTTCGGACTCTCTTTGTTTGGTCTGCCCCAGCACTAAGATCTCCTAAACAGTTCAATCGGTTCAGAGGGTGTCAGAGTTTGCTTCCCTGGACTCAGTGCACATCACAGATAAGGATGGGGTAAGTCATCTCTGCTGAATACCTCTTCTGCTTATGGGATGTGTGGTATGGAATGAGTTACTGGGTGACAGGATATGGTTTGGTATGGTAAGGTAACCTGGTTAATAGGGTATGGTGGGTAGGGGTAATCTTTGGTAAAGTGGACTCGTACCCTGGTTTGTACCCTGGACCCGTAACCTGGTTTAGTACCTTGTAACCACAACATGGGTGGACCGGAAACAATTGAAGTCCCATTAGTGGTTTCAAGAGCAATCATCTCCTAAGTCTGATGGCCGGTAAGCGTCCATCAGAAATTAAATTAACACAATGCTAACTACCATTCAGTAACAGTGTGTGATCTATTATCTATGAAATACTCCTTCTTAACTGACATTATTGCGTATCTTGAGTTCTCAGTCTCTTTTTGTCTGTCTGCATATTTACAGCAGTGGTTTTCCCCATGTGGGCAATGAGTTTCACAAACTGTGAGGTATGGTGCTGGGGTCATCAAATTGTTGAGAACCACTGGTTCACCTAGTGCCCATACAGCAGTATTTTAATTTTGGGGTCACTATCAACAATGGTTTGAGAACCACCGGGTAATAATTTCCTATGCTGCTTTAACATGTTGGGGTGTCATTGCTGTCAAGGTCTGAGAACCACTGATTTACATTCTTGCTACTCGAGCAGTAAATCATTTGGAGGTTAGTAATGGTCTAAAGGGCTTGAGAACCGCTGACTTACATTTTGTCAGTCAAGTGGTAATTTCATTAAATAGCTTAATAATTGTAAGCATTCTTAAAGTCTTGGTTCCTGTAGAAAATAACATTCATATAACTGATAATAAAATAGTTCTTCAATCATACAACATGGTATGTGCATAGGATTGCATTAAATACATGAAAAGAACACTCCATGATGACAAACACATTAATGTCTAATATGAGACAAAGGGAGAAGAAGAGATTGAGAACACTTTTATCAAGTTTATAGTCTTGACAGAGAACACTGAAGCCTTATAAGAAATAGAAAATAGAAGGACCACTAATACACTTCTGTTTTGCTTGGGTCAATAAGCAAATCCCAAAGTAACAACAATAATATACATCAATTATTTAACCCTGTCTTATTTCTGCCAGGATGTGAGATAATGATCAGTGGTTAATTAGGTCTATGACCTCAGTAAACGCACACATTAGTTTGAGTGATCTGTAAATATGCAAATAACAATTATTGTCACTGAAAATGGAAATACCGTTAAAACTTTGCTTAACAAAAAACACTGCAATAATAAGCTGTGGATAAACATATGATTATTCATTTTATAAAATCAGCCGTATTAGATCTACTTACTTCGCTCAACTGAACCCTCACGGATTTTGCAACCACAAAGTAGCCTCGATTGAGGCCCATAAGCTCACGTCTGCTTCGAATGATGGTTACCGGTCTAATGGCTTAAAATTCCCTCCACAATTCCAGCTGTATGTTTGGTCGACCTCTTGGGTGGCCACACAGTAAATTCTATCTTGGTCCCAGTGTATCAAGTTATCTTCATTTTAACTGGCCCTAGTATCCACTGTGTAAGTGCTTGCGGCTGAAGGCATAGTTCCTGCCCCTTCCCTTATTTACGTGCGCCCAGTACGTGACACAACAAAGGGTCGGCTTCCGAACTGGTCGTAGCACTGTTTTTCACCTTCCAAGTGGGATGGACTTTCTGTGGCTAGGGGAATAATTTATTGCCCTTGGCCGTGAGAATCCTGAGCTAGCGAATACTGTGTAATATAAGACTAGAGAGAGAGAGAGAGACTTTATCATTATAAGAATGAAAAAGATATCCGAAGAGAAATGGTTTCTTGTCTAGTGATAGGAGAAATTTGTAGAGGAATAAAATAATAGACAGAAGAAAAACTCCGTGAGAACTTGTGACCAGGGTAGGAGTGGTTAAGATTTATGGCGTCCGACTCGAACTCTAGAGGTATCGGGTTTGATTCCCAGTAGAATATATATATATATATATATATATATATATATATATATATATATATATATATATATATATATATATATATATATATATATATATATATATATATATATATATATATTTTTTTTTTTTTTTTTTTTTCCTTAACCAGCAGCACTTGGGCTTTCAGCCCTTCGGCCCAATGACATGTCATTGCGAGGCTGGGGAACCTGAGGACTTTCCTTCCAACCCGGTCAGGAGCTTCGTTCCTTCCCATCCACAGAGGGTTTATCACAGGAGCCGTTCAGGCTATTCAGTCAAATTTCCGGCCGTAAACATTTCTTCAAACGCCGACGCCCGGGTTTGAACCATGAACACCTGGTCGCCAGTACAGCGCCGAAGCCATTACACCAGCGCGGCTCCCATATATATATATATATATATATATATATATATATATATATATATATATATATATATATATATATATATATATATATATATATATATATATAAAAGATAGATAGATAGATATAAATAGATAAATAGATAGATAGATAGATAGATAGATAGATAGATAGATAGATAGATAGATAGATAGATAGATAGATAGATAGATAGATAGATAGATAGATAGATAGATAGATAGATAGATAGATAGATAGATAGATAGATAGATAGATAGATAGATAGATAGATAGATAGATAGATAGATAGATAGAATATATGTTTTTCAGAACCAGTGGTCCCAATGATGTCATACCCCCCCCCCCTTCCAGTCACCTGGGTAGTGAGGTTTGATGTCTAGCCTTCTGGGGAAAAGGCGAAAAAATTGGAGGTCGATTGTGCAAGTTGTGCACTTTAAAATTCCATCGGCAGTTAGAAATCGCAAAGAGTAGGCCATAAGGTCGCTGCCCTGGCAAAATTTAGAAACTTGCCTACCACAAAAGTATTTATAGAATGTGTGGTTCCTATATACACACATTGGGACTCTCACCAGTGCTACAGAGTTCGTGCACTGTGCTGAGATCGTCCTTGTGTGATCAAGGGAGGAGATCGGTGCACTGATTGAGTTGTCCGTGTGCAATAACGATTTTTTTTTGGTCAATCTTTATTCGTATTATGTTTGAATTTACAAAACATGTTCATTTTACATATTTCAATAAAGAAGTTTCATTGAAAATACAATGATCAGTTGCAAAGAAAATTTTTCACTCCCTCGCACACACTTATTTACACACTCTTTCTTGCACTCTGAAGAAGTTTCAGTGACGGGACAATGAACACATTTTATTTTTCGTTTGTGTTTTAAAAAATTATTCTGTCTTTCTTATGTGCGATTCCATTTTATTTCCACTGTCGTCCTCTCCTTGTTTAGATCTTGATATACCATAAATAACTCGTCAATGTCACAGAATGCATTCAGTCAGATTTGATTTCACGGCCGATCGGGAATCGCTTCCTAATTGGCCTTTAAAAATGTATTAATTTGTAGGGATCGAAGACTTTTTTTTTAAATAGGTGTTTGCTACTTTTCTTTATAGCACGCCCCTTTCAACCATCTACCATATACATGGAGCTGTTGGTTATATCAGGACGTGTTTCATTTATTGTAACATGCTTTTGTTAGTATTTATTTTATACTATATTATCTCTAGTAGGGGTTTTTTTTTAATTTTTAATTTTGTAGTTATAGTTCAATGTTGTTTTATTAACCCAAATATGATATTGTATAAACTGATATGTTTTTATGTTTCACTGGAGTGTTTTTGGTCAATCCGTATTCATCTGGGGGAGTCTTTCACCAATGTAGACTACTAGCTCGCATCCTTATTTATTTATTATTTATATGTTAGCTTTTGTTTTTGTGTTATAGTGTTTTATTAACTTTTGTATTTCTGATGGGGTCTTAGTGCCTATGAGATTGTCTACACTCTTTTCTATCTTGTGGTTACTACAGTATGTCTTAATGGTTTGCCTCTGCTGGACTATTTTTTGCAGGCCACCAGAAAGTGTCTAATTGTGTTTGGTTCTTGACACTCTTCGCACGTGTGTTCCTCTATCATGAAATATCCAGTTCCAAGCTTGAGCCTCAGCAATTTTTTATTAATTGGTATTTTTAGTTCATCTTTTAACTGACATTTTTTGCTTGTTTTTTTTTTTTCGGGATTTTATATGAGTGTCTTGCTTTTTTACTTTGGTCCCATGCTGTTATCCACTCTTTAGTTATTGCTTGATTATTTGAGCTCTTAATTTCAAACTTCCCTAAGCCTACTTCAATTTTGTTATAGCTAGTTCTTCCCCCTTTGGCTTCTTTGTCTGCAAGGTCATTTCCTGCTATCCCCACATGAGATGGTATCCATGTTAGTGTTACACTGTGTCGTACATTTTTAGATAGGTTATAGATTTATTTGGTCCCGTCTGAGTAGAGTAGAAGGTGGGGGTATATGAGAAAGAAAGGTGTTAGAATAGATTCCACTAGTGAATAGATTAAGGTGAAGATTGTGCCCGTGTCAGTTATCTGGCCAGGTTTGTGTTTTTCTGCATTCGTGATTGTTGCGCACATATTCTTTTGTGTGACGCACAGATTACTGTTGGTACGCATACAAATGTAAAATGTATTTATGTGTCTGATAAAAATATATTTATCTTTGAATTCACGATTCTTAGTCTAAGGGACAGAACTCAGATTAGTCGATGTGTATTCATTCTATGAGTTATCTGTTCTTGTATTTTTCCGGAATATCGAACTTGGCGTATGAATCTAGACTTATGTCATATTTTGTGTCTGGTATAGCCAGAAACAGATTATTCTTGTTTAGGTTTATGCAGGGATGTTTATGATCCGAATCTATGTTTACTCCTTGTCTGTTTGAGACGATTCGGTCTTATATCGTGTTATCTTTGTATGTCTATGTCGGACTATTTTCCTTGTACTGTACTTTGGGGTCAGGCACTTTCGGCGCATGAAGATACGTTAGGGAGTGCTTCGGTGATGAAGGAGCCTGGCGGGATGCCATGGCTTTAGACCTGTCCAAAGTCTGTGATCTCTATGATTTATTATGGGAACGAAGATAGTTTCTTCTAGGATTGTTAAATCTATGAGTTCCCCAGTGTTGATTCAGTGACGCCAGGAGAGCGTTTGTGTTTGCTAGTGTTTTTCCCATGCCCAGGTAAAAGAACATTTTACTGAACTTTTGTCGTCCTAGGATTAACTGGGCAGATGTCTACATTAGGATTATCCTTATCCATATGTCGGGATGATATGTTACCTAGCAGCACTGTAGATGATTGTATGCAGCATTTAAGATGAAAGAATATACTGATCCGTGTAGAAACATTTGTGTTTATGAACAAAGCTTCTATTGAAGATTTGCTATACATCCGTATAGTGAGCGATGCTCAAAAGGGAACCAGAAGCCATTGTGGTAAAGTGGGATGATATAAATATTTATATGGGACTTAGTGTACTGACTGAGATCAGCTGTGAAGGTGTCTGTATCTAATAAGTGTGGTGTGTTACAGATGACCTTTCTTTGCTACCACATTTAGACCTCAGTCAGACTTATTCTGGAATATTGTGATGACTACGTTGAATGTCTAGGGTTATGTTAGTGATGAAGTGTATGTTCACAACAACCAACAGACAGATAAACAATTTAATTTAATCCACAATACTTTACAACACTGTGACACTCATATACATAGAACACTCTATAAGACTATCTTAATAAGTCAAGTGTTAACTTTTAAAATATGTATTAATTCCTTTCAATAATAGATATCCTGATTCAACTACAAAGTGAACCAGGAATCACAATCAAATGTAATCACAAGTTGTATGTACACAATTTATAGATAGGATCTTTGTATTGACATATATTATTATTACAATATGTGTGTAAGTAGTGATGTAGTACTATGAGGTAATACTGGCTTTTCAAGCTAGGTTGTTGTTTGTCATCTTGACTTCATGTGTTTGTTACTGGTGGAAATAATATTGGAAAGGTTCACAGTTTCTTTTATTTGAAAACAAATAACTGTCCCTCTTGATTTAATGTAAAGTCAATTTTAGAGGGGGGTACACAAGATTGAGCTGCTCTGGCCAACGAAATCTTATCTTCTGTGTGTGGGCGGCAGGAAAACTGTTTCCTCTGCTCGCTTGCTTCACAGTTATCTTGAGAAACAACACTGGTCGATATCTTGACCAAGGAGTATGCTACCAGCCTCTGGATTCAGCAAAACTCAGACCAGGTGCTGCTCTAACACTTTAGTACCACGGTCCCACAATTCAAGGAAATATTAAACAAGTACGTTGACTGGCGATGAGTAATGGCACAATTCCGATCTGCCTCTGTCCCAGGCTTTTATTAGAAAAATATGAGCTGGTTCTCAACGCACTTGCTTCTACAAAGTTTATTTTCAAAAAGTGGCACTGAACTGACGCTCCTAATTGACTATATCAAATGGTCTAGCCAATGAGACCATGTTTACAAAAGCCTTTGAAAAAAATGTACCCTTCCTACCGTTTCCCTTAACAACCAAAAATAGTATTTGCAGTCGACTAATCATGTTTCGCCTTACATATTATTCTAATAGCCAATCAAATCGGATCTAACGTGGTGGCCTCATTTCCCCTAAAGCAGTGTCCAAACACGCCATTATGAGCAAATATGATCCTGGGTTGTCAGACAACACCACTATAATATTTTGGCTATAATTTGTTAATTATTAGACTATTTGATTAACACCTAACATATTCTTTGTCAGCAAGTCCTAAGGCACCCAAATATATAAGTTTAATGGAGCTAAGTGGCTTCGTTACAAATATGTATTAATCTAGGATAGTCGTGTTTTTGTTTTTGTATTTACTGTCTTAGAACCGCCACCTGTTCTGCCTTTTCGACTGTTCTGTCAGTATAAAGTCAGGATTTCAGACATAAAACAGTATTGGGTCATGTTTCCTAATGAGCATTAACCATGTTTTTTAAAACCTTACCTCGTATTGGTAGTGTTTTTTGTCACTGTTTATTTGAAAAAAGCAAGTCTGCAAGCCTTTCGCGTGGGGTGGCATTAATTTTATATCGCGAGACGACGTGGTAGCATTGCTTGCGTTCCTCCGTACATCTCTCTCTCTCTCTTCTAAGCCCGTCTGTCTTTTCGTTTACGTAGTGCATAAAATGACATTAATGTAATATTAATCTAGGTCATTACGCAGTGTGTCTATCAAGGTCGTATAAGAAATATAGTACCAGTTTTATTTTTAGATACGCATGTAGTTATGCAGACGGAGCATAAAAAGGGGTTTTCTTGTTTAGCTAGTATGACGTTCTATAACACAGGCGTACGCTATTGTGACCGCACTGTTCTTTTACCATTCTTCTTTCCTTTTATTGAATTAATTCGTTAGGCTTTACATTTACTTTTTAATTTAGATATGTGGATTAGAATTTCTCACGACAAATTCTCCCCACTTAAAACAGACATTACATGTCAGTCTATAATTCTATATACACATAGAGAAATTTAATATTATTCCTGGGGCTTACGGTGATTCTCATCACACGGATGGCGGCTTAGAAAATCCGCACCCAGGTTAGTTTTTCCAGAAATATACTCTATGCTGAACTGGAATGGCTGCAAAAGTAAGGACCATCTGAGTAACCTCGAATTTTCATGCCTAGCCTGCGCTAGAAACGACAAGGGTTTGTGATCCGTTTGCAACTTGAATGCCTTCCCATACAGATAAATATTGAATTTCTTGATCGCCCATATTACTGCAAGACATTCTTTTTCGCTAGTTGAATAATTTTGTTCAGCTTTATTCAACTTTCTGCTAGCATATGCCACTGGGGTTAATTCCCCATCCAGTGCATCTGATTTCTGTAACAGGGTCGCGCCCAACCCGATATTACTTGCATCCGTTCTCACAATGAATTCTTGACTTAAGTCAGGTAATTTCAAAATAGGTTTGCTTGTGAGCTTTTCCTTCAATTCCTGGTATGCCAATTCACACTGTGCTGTCCATGTAATTCGATCTGGATTTCCTTTGCGTGTTAAATCAGTTAACGGTGCACATATGGAATTAAAGTTTTTGATATACTTTTGATAGAAACCACATAATGAGACAAAGGATCTCACGTCTTTCTTGGTTTGTGGCCTCGGGGCTTTCTTTAGTTTCTCTAAATTCCTGGGGTCAGGGGTCATGTTTCCCTGATGGACTGTGTGTCCCAAGAATTCTAATTCTTTACATCCAACACAACATTTGGTTGGTCGGGCTGTTAAATTCGCTTCTCTAAGTCGATTAAACAGCATGTTCAGAGAGTCAATGTGTTCCTCAAATGTTTCTGTTGCTATAAGGATATCATCCATGACGTTTGTGATGCATGGATTATTCAGAGGATCCAACAATTTTCTCATCATTCTAGAGAAGACACTAGGCGCATTCTTCAATCCAAATGGCAATCTGTTAAAATCATAGTGTCCCTCTGAGGTACTAAAAGCTAGGTACGGTCTAACTTCAGGCTTTACTGGAATCTGATAGTATCCTTTGCTCAGATCCACTTTTGAGAAATATTTAGCTTTATTCAGCCTGGCAAACAACTGATTTGTATCCGGCAATGGATCCACCTGACTTTCTGTGATAGCATTCAGTTTCCTGTAATCTATACAGAGTCTATGTTCTCCAGAGGGTTTCCTTAAGAGCACCACACTGGAACTATACGAAGGTTCACTGTGTGAAATTATTCCTTCCTTCAACAAATAGTCTATCTCTTCCTTCAAGGCTTTCTCCTTAGCAAAAGGAATCGAATAGGCTTTCATACAGACAGGTGTGGGGTCTATCAGTTTCATATCATATTCCAATAAGTTTGTATGCCCCGGTCGGTCCGTTAACACCTCTGTATGATCATCTAGAACCTGTTGCACTCTCTCCTTCTGATTTTTCGTTAAATGTGTACTGATTTTCACCTGTGCCGCTGTCTCACAGGGGTGTAATGGATATTCAAATGATGAAAGTGGTTCCTTTTTCATCTCCATTGCAATAGACAAGGTCAACAAGTGTGTATCTTCCTGATTTTCTCTTTCCAAATATTTCTTCAGGAGATTCACATGTTAGATTTTTTCTTTCCCCTTCTTATCTATCTTATAATTGGTTCTAGACACCTTCTCTAGAACTGTATATGGACCTTGCCATCCAATTTGTAGCTTATTCTGACTACCGGGTAGAAGAAGCAGTACCTTCTCTCCCACAGCCAAATCTCTGTCTTTAGCTTTCTTGTTGTAGTAGGCAGCATGTTTTTTCCTGGCTTGTCTCAAATTTTCATTGGCAAGTTTCCAGCCAGTTTTTAAACGAGTGGTCAGCTCATTCACATATTGGTATGAGGATGTAATATTTTCCTCTGCCTTTTCATCAGTCCACGTTCTTAACAGAGCTTCGAGTGGACCTTTTATTAGCCTTCCAAATAATAATGTTGCCGGGGCCATACCGGTTGAACTATGGGGTACCTCCCGATAAGCAAAGAGGGCGGCGTGAAGGTACTGGTCCCATGTATCTGTTTTTTCATGTGCCAACTTTCTCAGGATCGACATCAACGTACCATTAAATCTTTCCACTTGGCCGTTCCCTTGGGGATGGTACAGACTACAATGGAAGTGTTTGGCCTGGAAGATCCTGAAAACTTCTTCTGTTAGTTTCCCCTTGAACTGAGAGCCATTATCAGTCAAGATTTGATTGGGAAAGCCTAACCTTGCGAAAATTGTGAGTAATGCCTCTGCCACATGTTTAGAGTCAATGCATGACAGGGCTACCGCCTCTCCCCACATAGAACAAGTGTCCACCAGAGTCAGAATGTAGCTGTTCCTCCTCTTGGTTCGAGTGAGAGGTCCAACAATGTCCACGGCAACTCTCTCAAAGGGTGTTCCCACTATGGGCATTTCCCCTAGAGTTGCTGGTGCAGTCCAATGCTTAGGTGCTACTCGTTGGCACTCTGGACAGGATTTTACATATCGTTTGATATCTTCAGTTATCCCTGGCCAGAAATAGTGACAAGCTATACGCTGTCCTGTTGCGCTGATCCCCATATGACCACTGAAGGGAATCGCGTGCCCTAGTTCCAGCACTTTAGTCCTATATGAAGTGGGAAGGACCAGCTGTCCGTGACCATTGGATTCAGATCCAGCCTTCCTATAAATCAACTTGTTCTTCATATAAAATTCTCCCTTGCCTGGAGGTGTATGACATTTGGGCAACTTCTTGAAACACGGCTTGAGTGTTTTGTCCTCCGCCTGTGCCTTCCTCATCTCATCTGGATGAGTATTTATTGGATTTTCCTCCTCCTGTTTAGACTGTGATCTGGTCTGCACCGTTGCCAATATCACAGGTCTCTTGGGATTCCCCAGGAAGACATATCTACACCCCAATATCAGAGGGTAGATTGGTTCATTTATCACTGCTGCTTTGATTATTCCCTCCACATATCGCGTTTTTACATATATCTTAGCGATAGGGAGTGTCATGGTCGCTACTTCCTTGGTTGCAGCTTGAATCTCCACTGTTTCTGTGGTGTATTGATCTGCTTGCACCAGGTGAGAACTCACAACTGAATCATAATCTAAACCTGTATCATATAAGCATCTTATGGTGACACCATTACAGATTACATCTTCACACACTGGGGGGTGGTACGGTTCCTGTAGTTCCTCAGGTTTGACCTTTGTTCCCTTCTTCCCAGATTTCATAGCAGCAAAACGAGGAGTTTTATTCCTACAATTTTCAGGGGTATGATTGTTCATCTTACACTTTGTACACCACTTCCTTCCTTGGTTGAAAGATTTTCTTTCATCAAATTTCCTTTCATCGAATTGTGGGGTTCTATTTTTATTGTCATACCGTGGCCTATCAAACTGGTGCTTACCTTTGTTCTGATCTCTAGGATCAAATTTATTAAAGTTCTGTGGTGCCTTAAAATTATCTACCTGTTTCTTCTTATTACCTGTTACCTCTGCCTGAGCTGCCTGATACCTTTCAGCGACATTTAGTAACTCACCCAGCCTCTCTGCACCTTGTTCCATGAGAAACTTTCTCAGGTCTGGAGCCATGGACTCTCTTAGTTGTTCTATAAGGATCATTTCCTTAAGATCTTGGGTTTTCCCCAGAGCCGTCCATTTCTCCAAGTATGTCTCTAACCGTGCAGAGAACTGGTGATATGTCTCACCTGACAGTAGTTTAGCATTCCTAAATTTTTTTCTATAAAATTCTCCATTCTTTTCATATCTTAACAAAAGAGCCTGCTTTAGCATGTCATAATTTTCTTGATCATCTCTGCTCATTTTGGCAAAAACTTCATAAGCTGTACCACGAAGCCCTTGAGATAACTTTAAGCTCCACTTTTCTCTCTCTAACCCATACGTGGTAGCTAATAGTTCATATCTATTTAGATAGCTCTCGATATCATCTTCTTTCTCAACAAAATGATCTAAATGAAAGTTCATAGCTGAGGTTGAGGCTCCCTGACTAGCAGAGGCATCAGAGGTGAAGGGACTGGCACCATTTTCAGGAGCATGGCCTTGAAATTCCAACTCCCTTAGTCGTAACTCGTGTTCCCTTTGTAATCTCTTCTCCTCCTTTTCTGCTTCCCTTTCTGCAGTCAATCTTCTTTCTTCTGCCTCCAATGCCCTAGCCTCCTTGTCAGCCTCAATCTGCAACCTCTTAAGCTCTTTTTCAGTCTCTAACTTTTTTTCTTCAGCCTCAATCTGCAACCTCTTAATTTCTTTTTCTGCCTGTAATTTTCTTTCAGCTTCTTTTTCTAATCTTTCCGATTCTAATTTTCTTTCGGCTTCAAATTTTCTTTCTTCACGTTCAATATATTTGTCACATTCAGTAGTGACATAAGCAATCATAACTTGCCCGTCCATTCCTAACTCTTTAGCAGCCTGCATAGCAGCAGATCGAAATTTTGCCAGGTCGGCCATTTTCTAACAGGCAAATTTATACAATGTCTAACTAAACAAGTCAATCTATAACTAATTATCTAAGGACAACCACAAGCACTGAGAGCTCAACCTTATTTATTTCCACCCAAGGATACCTTTTAAATTTTTTTATTATTCCCTGAAGTGAATTAGTCCCAATATATATAATAGGAGAAGATTCAAAATCCCGGACAGGACCCCAATATATGTGGTAAAGTTGGATGATATAAATATTTATAAGGGACTTAGTGTACTGACTGAGATCAGCTGTGAAGGTATCTGTATCTAATAAGTGTGGTGTGTTACAGATGACCTTTCTTTGCTACCACATTTAGACCTCAGTCAGACTTATTCTGGAATATTGTGATGACTACGTTGAATGTCTAGGGTTATGTTAGTGATGAAGTGTATGTTCACAACAACCAACAGACAGATAAACAATTTAATTTAATCCACAATACTTTACAACACTGTGACACTCACATACATAGAACACTCTATAAGACTATCTTAATAAGTCAAGTGTTAACTTTTAAAATATGTATTAATTCCTTTCAATAATAGATATCCTGATTCAACTACAAAGTGAACCAGGAATCACAATCAAATGTAATCACAAGTTGTATGTACACAATTTATAGATAGGATCTTTGTATTGACATATATTATTATTACAATATGTGTGTAAGTAGTGATGTAGTACTATGAGGTAATACTGGCTTTTCAAGCTAGGTTGTTGTTTGTCATCTTGACTTCATGTGTTTGTTACTGGTGGAAATAATATTGGAAAGGTTCACAGTTTCTTTTATTTGAAAACAAATAACTGTCCCTCTTGATTTAATGTAAAGTCAATTTTAGAGGGGGGTACACAAGATTGAGCTGCTCTGGCCAACGAAATCTTATCTTCTGTGTGGGCGGCAGGAAAACTGTTTCCTCTGCTCGCTTGCTTCACAGTTATCTTGAGAAACAACACTGGTCGATATCTTGACCAAGGAGTATGCTACCAGCCTCTGGATTCAGCAAAACTCAGACCAGGTGCTGCTCTAACACTTTAGTACCACGGTCCCACAATTCAAGGAAATATTAAACAAGTACGTTGACTGGCGATGAGTAATGGCACAATTCCGATCTGCCTCTGTCCCAGGCTTTTATTAGAAAAATATGAGCTGGTTCTCAACGCACTTGCTTCTACAAAGTTTATTTTCAAAAAGTGCCACTGAACTGACGCTCCTAATTGACTATATCAAATGGTCTAGCCAATGAGACCATGTTTACAAAAGCCTTTGAAAAAAATGTACCCTTCCTACCGTTTCCCTTAACAACCAAAAATAGTATTTGCAGTCGACTAATCATGTTTCGCCTTACATATTATTCTAGCCAATCAAATCGGATCTAACGTGGTGGCCTCATTTCCCCTAAAGCAGTGTCCAAACACGCCATTATGAGCAAATATGATCCTGGGTTGTCAGACAACACCACTATAATATTTTGGCTATAATTTGTTAATTATTAGACTATTTGATTAACACCTAACATATTCTTTGTCAGCAAGTCCTAAGGCACCCAAATATATAAGTTTAATGGAGCCAAGTGGCTTCGTTACAAATATGTATTAATCTAGGATAGTCGTGTTTTTGTTTTTGTATTTACTGTCTTAGAACCGCCACCTGTTCTGCCTTTTCGACTGTTCTGTCAGTATAAAGTCAGGATTTCAGACATAAAACAGTATTGGGTCATGTTTCCTAATAAGCATTAACCATGTTTTTTAAAACCTTACCTCGTATTGGTAGTGTTTTTTGTCACTGTTTATTTGAAAAAAGCAAGTCTGCAAGCCTTTCGCGTGGGGTGGCATTAATTTTATATCGCGAGACGACGTGGTAGCATTGCTTGCGTTCCTCCGTACATCTCTCTCTCTCTCTCTCTCTCTCTTCTAAGCCCGTCTGTCTTTTCGTTTACGTAGTGCATAAAATGACATTAATGTAATATTAATCTAGGTCATTACGCAGTGTGTCTATCAAGGTCGTATAAGAAATATAGTACCAGTTTTATTTTTAGATACGCGTGTAGTTATGCAGACGGAGCATAAAAAGGGGTTTTCTTGTTTAGCTAGTATGACGTTCTATAACACAGGCGTACGCTATTGTGACCGCACTGTTCTTTTACCATCCTTCTTTCCTTTTATTGAATTAATTCGTTAGGCTTTACATTTACTTTTTAATTTAGATATGTGGATTAGAATTTCTCACGACAGCCATTTTGGATTCTAACTTTTTGTCGATCTTCAATCAGAGAACAGGGATGCCCCCTTATTATCAGGTGATGATAAAGAGATCACACTTATGAAAGGAAAACCTACTATTGGTGGTTTAACATTTTCTCAGAAAATATTTGCTGAACTTTATCTAAAGGAATCTTCGCTAGAGTGCAAGTTACGTTTATGCTAAAAGAGGTTCAGTCTAGGAATCAGGTTTGAACATTGTCTATTAACTGGCATGATCAGTCAGTAAGGCCTGATGAATATTTGTATGAACTATGGAACTCTGAATGCTTGTCTACTGACGTTCCATTGTGATTTTCTTCAACATGAATGCCAACTTATTATTGTAGACCATTGATCAACAATATGCTATTTATGTCGACCTGTGTTCCTGTAACTATACACGTACTGTCTAAGTGTGTGCGTCCTATTAAACAGTATGAAACGACCACAGTAGTCCAGCCATCCTTGACTTCCACCTGTGATTGGAGTGAGTGTCCTGTGAACCTGTCGAACTGTCATCCATTCGCGTTATCATTATTGATGTTTACACTCACCCATTGCATCAGAATATACGCACTTAACAGTACACCTTGTCAGGGCCCCAACAGTCGGTAACCTGACCCATTTACAGAACATTGTGACTGGACGAGCAATATCACAAAAAACCAGTCCATGTCAATCTGGTGCAAGAAACAAGGTTTATCAGTGATATATCATTCAAGTGGCTACAGGCCTTCCGCCTGAGATGGAGTTTCTTGACTGAAGTTTATTTTTCTTTTCATGTTCGTTCTTACCCTTTTAGGTTTAATGATAAACAATATGTCGTATAATGGTTTGTTAAATGATTCACTGTAACGTTCCAAATAAAACACAGCAATGCAGAAATTTCAACCAGAGTTTATTTAACGTCATTAGACAAGCACTGCTAATTACACAATGATTTGATCGTTTACTACGCTTAAACAAAATAGTGAGTATATCCACAAGGAAAAATATATCCACAAGGAAAAGAAAAACTTGTCTTGATAATCTCAAAGACGAAGTTCACCTAAACATTATAAAAAACTGCCTAACAAAAATTCCTCTCTATCTAATCATATCTTTCACGCACATCTCTCCATTTATATACAGCTTCTTCTTTTTCCCACCTGTTTTCACACGACTCATTCTTTTTCCACACGTTACAATTTTCTACACACGTCTCTCTGTTTTCGACATTTTGCACACGTCTTTCTGTTTTTCGACTTTTGTCACACCTCTCTTTTCCATCCATTTTACAATGGAAAAAACCCAAAATAACAACTCTCACTTCACAAAATCCCACTCGAAACACGCATTCAATATTATTTTCTGGGACTGCACTATCTTTGCCTCTCACAGCCGTGACTGCAAACTGAACCTAAAATTTATACTGCGTTTTGTGCAAAAACGCCATATCTGCTTTTAACGTCTGTTATTCTTATTCTATGTAGTATTATAACACGTATAAATGTTAGTGTATGCCAGGCTGTCACACATGTCCCGGAGCCACAAAAATGTATCCCATGTGGAGACATTTTCGTCCTATCAACTAAAAAATATCAAGTCCCTAACATACATACTGGAGCAAAATATGAAATGGGGGGCATATACTTATGAGCTAATTGGCAATGGACAGTGGTTGAGAAAAAATTATGTTACTGGTACAAGTCATTGAATGGGAGCATACGCATGTGAGCCAAATGAAAAAATTTTTTTTACAAGGTCTCAGTATACATGTGAGCAAAAAAAAAACCCCCAAAAAAATGTTGTGTTCGTAAAACGAGGGATCCCAGTAGATTTGTAATGCGTAAAACGGGGACACATATAAGTTGTTTATACACTTTGCCATTAAACAGTATGGGATGTGGATAGCAATGTGCAATGCGCAATTTGTAAATGATATTCATGTATTAATACAATACATATGTAAATCTTTACTTAACAACCGCTAGTAGTAATACATAAAAATATGGAGTTATGATATTCAATATACATAAACAATATAGGAGTTAAGAACTTTTCTCAAATCAATACATATACGGTTTGGTCATGCCAAACAAAACTCGAACTTTTAATCAATACTTCAGGACAATAATTGTATCACAACTTAATACATACATCTGAATCGTAACTGAACTAGAACTATATTTACGTTTGACCGTGACCTCCGCGATTGTCAACGGGAGCAAGGAAAGTCAGGCTGTCTGGATGTAAGAACTCCCATTGACGGGCGCAGTGTAGCGTAACTAAGGGAGAGCGGGGGTATAGTACAATGAAATAGCTGGGGGTTGCTGTGTGGCCGGAGGAATGGACGAGAACGGCACCAAATCAAGTTAGATATGACCGGCTAGGTCACGGCGGCAAATCAAGTCTAGTGTGACAGGGTGAGAAATGGGTGGAATTTTTTTATCAATGTTCATCTGTTGTTTTACTGGCGACTGCCAGAGATGGTGATTACAGAATAGGAATTGGAACATAACCCAGGTGTTCTTAGGAGACTCGTACTGTTTTTCTTGAGGCAGGCTGTAAGATTGTCGTAAATAGGGTAGCACTCTATGTTTGATTACCTGATGTAAACAAAGGTCACTGGCTACTGACGCTCAGGAAAATAAGATCAGGCTGGTGTAAAATATGAATGAATACTTTTATTTACTGTCTACACATCTGGGTAACTTCCATCGGGTTCATAAGTACATATTCTTGTGTAATTTACTAACCAGTCTTTCCATGAAATATGACACAACAAACCAGCCTTACACGATGGTAACCACAAAAAACAGCCCTCGCTCATGCCGTGCTCAAGAACAACTCACTTAACCCCCTTCTCTCAAACCATCACTTCCGTCCTAACTACTGGACAATTCTACCCCAAGTTCGATGACGTCATTTCTGAACACTTTAATTAATTCACTCATAGGATTTGTGACTAGTGCTATTTACTAACTAGACACGCTCTAATACTTAGTGTTTAAATCTTGCTAAGTATTCTTACCTTAACTATAATTAAGTGGCAGCACCTTAGTGTTAATCCGACGTAACAGTCCTTACTGTCACATACGTCCGGGGCCACTAAAGTTTATCCCGTAGGGAGACACTTTATTCCCTAGGGGGAAAAAATTTACTAACTCTAAAAAAAAATAATGGGGTTCATGTATCCCACCATAAATCATATTGGAAGGAATACAATAATCAATAGATGTATAGGATGGATGAAATAATACCATTAACATTTTTAACCCAAAAAAATCAGTCATGAAGGGGTAGGGACTAATGGCCATAACATAAACGAGGGACACATGGAAAAACTATGGAGGACATGGTAGCTACAAATAGTACTAATAAGAGGCAAAAAAAATATATGGGCAAAATAGAACAGTAACTGAACATTCATCAACGAACTAACAAAACGCTTCATGGTTTGATAGTCATCAATATCTCTAACACTTGTGCGAATCATACAACATAAAATAACATGACAAGCGAGTTAACGTCGCAAGGAAAAACTGGCAAAAAAATATAGCGGGTGCACATAAAATATGGCGGATGCCCAAAATGGCTGTCATCCTACACTTCACTGAAGTGGGTGATGAAAAAAATATGAATGGAACAAATGGAGATAGAACCACAAATTTGGTGGCAAAATATGGGCAAAATGGGTAAGTCTCATAATAAAAAAAATATGACTTTGCCAGTGTAACAATTACCGGAAACAATGAATGGAATGGAAACATGGTAATCAACTGACATGGGTATACTATGGATAAATGGGCAAAAAAGTTAAATCACATGTATGAGTGTCGGTGTTACAATAACCGGAAATTCAAATAATCATAATGCAATATGGAATCATCATCATAATGAATTGTGAATGATGCAACATTAGTGGCGGGTGAAGATGTACATTAGTTAATCACTTTTATTTGGTACAAAAGAACGATGTTAACATAAATAAATAATCTGGGCAAAATCTTACTTTAAAAAAACATGGCCCCAAAAAAACAAAAACAAAACTCATAGGGGCACAAAAGATGGTCCACACAAAAAAATGAGATCAGACACAAAATAATGTGACTTAATGACGCTAACGCGTGTGAAAGGGAACTACATCAACTACATTATATCAGTACTGCCGAGATCGTCTGAGTTGGTGGATCTCCATCAGCTGTGGTCAAAAGGATGTCGTGAGGGAACTGTCCATATACTGGCATAGTCGACAATGTCTTTCTCGCGGACAAAAATATAACATCTCTCCATAAATAGCGATTCTTGGACTTCATAGCAGAACTGGAAATGTGCGTAAAGTCTGTAACCGAGATGTTCATGGATGCGTAACGATTGGTCTTTACGGTAGCATCAGGATCAAGCAATTCAGCAGCAGGGGTATTGTGTAGGCGAACTGCTTCGGAAGACACGAGAAACATGGTAGACATCATGCTAGAAAATGACATCAGGGCAGGATATGTCAACATGACAGGAGCCGGCATCTGGAGGTAAGAACAGTTCAATTTGTAAACATCTTTGCAAAAATGTTCATTGCTTCCAATCTTATTCTTACAATGTCTTGCGATGACAGGCGAGGATCGTGCTGTGTAGGTTGGGAGGTAGAAACAATGGCATGGACTACGGGAGTGGGCGCCCAATGGGCTGATCACCCGTTGGCTTGTCACACCGATTACGGAAACAACGGCAGATGGATCTATTTGTTGTTGCCCTAAAGACGCCGCTAGGCGTGATGGGAAACTACAAAAGAGAAAATCAATCTGCTGTTGCCCTTAAGACGCCACAAGGCGTGATGGCCTCTGACTGCTTGGTCGGTCTTTGGCTAAGGACGGAAGAAGAAGAAGACGGGAGTGGGCGGGAAACAACGGGAGGGTCGCGGTGGAAGCTGAGGTCTGGTAAAACGATAACTGAGGAGAAAACGCAATCTACGGGACGGAGGTGTGACAAGGGGAGGCGGAGGAGAGGGACTACGGGGAGGAGAATGAACAGAACCACGGGAATGACGAAAACGGGTACGCACATGGGCGGCCCGCTGGTGAAGGTGCTTAGGAAGGGGAGCAGAATCGCTAGATGAGGTCAAATAACGACGTTTAGAGGGAAAACGAGCTGGGGGAGGAGGAACATCAGGTTCAATATCAGAAGAAGAATAATCGAGGGAAGAGTCAAGATCAGAGGGAGGGGGAGGAAAATAACCGGAGGGAGGGGGAGGAAAATAACCATAAGGAGGAAGAGAAGGTTCAACATCTGAAGAGTCAGATTCAGGTTCTGTATCAAGGTTGGAGGGAGGTGGAGGAAAATAACCATAAGGAGGAAGAGAAGGTTCAACATCTGAAGAGTCAGACTCAAGTTCTGTATCAAGGTCGGAGGGAGGTGGAGAAAAATAACCAGGGGGAGGAAAAGCGGAGTCAGAAGAGAGATGAACACTGGGAGGAAAAGCGGGGTCTGAAGGGAGGTGAACAGAGGGAGGAAAAGCGGGGTCTGAAGAGAGGTGAACAGAGGGCGGAAAAGCGGGGTCAGAAGAGAGGTGAACAGGGGGAGGAAGGGAGGTATGGACAGGAGTTGCGGCAGTAATAGGAGGTACAATAATATTATGCTGAGGCGAAGCATGAGAGGGGCCTGGAGTAACGGAGGGTAATTTAGCCAAGCGAGCATCACAGGAGAGGATACGTGAGTACAGCTCAGGTGGAGGGATATGAACCTCAGCGGTGGAACAGGAATGATAACGTCTGTTAAAGGTTTTTCTGCACTGTGTTACTGGCTTTATATATGCTCTTAGTCCATTTTCGGTCGTTATCATACATCTTTGTTGGTCATTCGTAACATTATTTATTTCAATTATCTTTCCTTGTTTTATTATATTGATAACGTTTCTCACTGCAATGCGACAGTGTCTTCTATTGAGACTGTTCCAGTGTGCCCTTCCAGCAGCTGTTTGTTGCTGTGACAATTGTTGTTGAAGCAGTTGGTTTTTCTTTTGCAACAAAAATACTTGATGCTCTAGCTGTTGAATGGGTGAATCCATCATTTAAAAAAACCGTTACGAGCTGGTCACGGGCACCAAATCAAGTTATGTGGCCGGGGGAATGGACGGGAACGGCACCAAATCAAGTTAGATGTGACCGGCCAGGTCACGGCGGCAAATCAAGTCTAGTGTGACAGGGTGAGAAATGGGTGGAATTTTTTATCAATGTTCATCTGTTGTTTTACTGGCGACTGCCAGAGATGGTGATTACAGAATAGGAATTGGAACATAACCCAGGTGTTCTTAGGAGACTCGTACTGTTTTTCTTGAGGCAGGCTGTAAGATTGTCGTAAATAGGGTAGCACTCTATGCTTGATTACCTGATGTAAACAAAGGTCACTGGCTACTGACGCTCAGGAAAATAAGATCAGGCTGGTGTAAAATATGAATGAATACTTTTATTTACTGTCTACACATCTGGGTAACTTCCATCGGGTTCATAAGTACATATTGTTGTGTAATTTACTAACCAGTCTTTCCATGAAATATCACACAACAAACCAGCCTTACACGATGGTAACCACAAAAAACAGCCCTCGCTCATCCCGTGCTCAAGAACAACTCACTTAAACCCCTTCTCTCAAACCATCACTTCCGTCCTAACTACTGGACAATTCTACCCCAAGTTCGATGACGTCATTTCTGAACACTTTAATTAATTCACTCATAGGATTTGTGACTAGTGCTATTTACTAACTAGACACGCTCTAATACTTAGTGTTTAAATCTTGCTAAGTATTCTTACCTTAACTATAAATAAGTGGCAGCACCTTAGTGTTAATCTGACGTAACAGTCCTTACTGTCACAGCTGGATGAATGAATGTGAGGCGTGGGAGAAAGGGAAAAACAAGAAAAGAAAACTTGCATGGGGATATTCACAGTTAGTGTGTTGGAAGGGGGGGGGAGTAGAAAGATTAGTTCCGGTTTGAATGGATGAATTGGGAGGTTGCCAAACCACGAAAGTAGAGGAGTGAAATTGAATAGAAAATATTCTCAGTGGTAAATACATCTAGAGAACGGAAGATGTATGGAACGGGTCATCAGTCCAAAAATAGTTATAAGAAATCGAGCAAGTCGGGGGAAGATGAGGGACGTAAAACGGAGGTTAGACCGATATAGCGAAATACACAGAGATGTTGTTGAGTTCACAGCGTCTCTTTAGAGTGTGTGTAGTGAAGAGGGTGAACAACCAGAGTTGTGGGTTAACATTATAAATACGCATGAGAGCCTGAATAAATTTCACTGTACGAGTACACCATTTGTGTCTCGACTGCAGCACTTTGGTAAATTGACATGATACATGATATGTAGTTACTTATGCGATAAAAAAGACTATGAATATTACAGAAAAGAAATGGCGATGTTATAAATATCTTATAATTCTGCTGTGATACAATGGTGAAGTATTTGTTTGTCTGTTCACTGCAATAGCATATGCACTTGTGTAATAGATAGCTGCTGTATAAGCAGAGGAGTCATAGTGAGAATGATATGGGTAGACAAGGGAGTAGATATGGGATGCACACGATAGAAGCAATGAATAGCGTCGATAATAATCAAAGGCATTTTTTTCGAAAACTAGAAGTTTGGAGTGAGATATAAATGCTTCAACTGACAAGCATTGATAGTAAGCGAATAAATTCCGTGACGGAATATCAGAAAAAAACTGTAGCGCATTGCCTACAAACGGCGAAATCGCCCGTTTTGGTTGATGTGCTTGTCTCATATCATGAAAGTGTAGCTTAAGATCAAACAAGGTCTTCCTTAAGCTTTGAGATTCTGCGTTAGCAGCTAATAGTACATCAATGTGACCCATGTGTTTGGTTATCTTATAATGTACAACAATATTTGAGACATATATTTCTAAGTCCAAAAAAAAAATGTTATTTAAATCTTCTAATTCTCAGTGTAATGGTTTAAACGCTGTAACAAGGGTAATTGTGCATGTCTAATAGTGTTGCACCTCTCCAGATTAGTTTCTCTTCACAGGCGGTTATGACTGCCGCTGACAGCATCAGCAAGACGACATAGAAGGTGCCTGGCAGCATCTGAAAATAAAACCTTTTAGAGCAGCTAGCGAGAGCAACCTGGCCGACTCTAAAATAGCAATGCCTCTCCTGGGCAATCTGCTATCGTACACGGACAAACAAAGATAAAAACCGTTTAGAGTAGCCCAGCTAGAGCAGCTTGGTCAACTCTAAAATAGCAATGCCTCTCCTGGGCAATCTGCTATGGCACTCGGACAAAAAAATAAAACCATTTAGAGTAGCCCAGCTAGAGCAACCTGGGTTAACTCTAATATAGCGTTGTCCCTCACTCATCTCGTTGTATCAAAGTAGGAACGCAAGCATTTCGTTCAGTTAATGAGGCAGAAGATAACTCTGTATCAGAAGATAGTTGTGTATCTAGATGGGTGTTGGTATAGGGCACAGTCTGGTGTTGTTGGGCTAGTCGTTCCTGTTGTATTTTAAGAGGAATGTTGTCTTCGCTACATGTAGGCGAATTTGAGTGGTGATAGCTAGTAACGGGTTTCGGTTGATTTGAAGTACAGTACTTCTGTGCTCTTACTGCATGCAAAGATGTGTTGCTATCACTGGACAACGACGAGTTTTGTTGGTAATTATCTGCTTGAACTCGAAAATTTCTTGATTAAATTCTCTCATGTAGCTCCTGCAAAGGGATGTCATCTTCACTCGCAGAGGTGTCGCGACATCTACGTAGTCTGTAGATAGCATCGTGCGTGGGGTGAGGAGAGGGGTTTGAGTGTTCATCATCGCAATGTGACACATCAGATGTAGAGGCTGATGTGGTGGGATAAAGGAGGGTCGTTTTGCGAATCGGTCTGGTATTTGTCAGGATAGGCTGGGAAACAGGACGATGATTATCTTTCTTGATTCGTGAAATGTGGGCTTTCGTCCTGATTTTTCTTTCTTCGTGCCACATGATAAAATTTGTTGGTGTAGTCTGTTCTAAGATTTTGAAACCATCGATCCATTTGTCGTCAAATTTCGAATGTCGAACGTGTTTTTTAAGTAAACTAGATCTCCGATTTGAAATTGTTCCAGTTTTGTGTTTTTATCGTGTATACGCTTTTTCTTCCGGAAAACCTTTTCTGCATTTTTGTGCGCAATTTAATGTGCTGCATGCTTTTGTTGTAGGATGACATCTATTGTGTCCTCTCTCATATATTTGCGTTGTGGTTGGAGAAGGTTGTCCATAGGAAATACCGGCTCCCTACCGTAAAGGAGGTAAAATGGCGAAAACCCAGTAGTGTCGTTAATGTTTACTCATGTTGCTTCTAGGGCCTGGTTGATGTATAGATCCAAATATTGATCGTTGCCTTCGATGTGTTTGGCTAAGATATCATGAAGGGTTGGATGCATTCTTTCGTTTCTTCCGTTACTTTGCGGGCGATAGAAGCTAGTTGTAGTGTGTTTGATGTTTAACTTTTGTAATATTGATTTAAAAGGATTCCCGACGAACTGTTTTCCATTGTCCG
The DNA here is from genome assembly GCA_024509875.1 of Oreohelix idahoensis. Classification (NCBI taxonomy): domain Eukaryota; kingdom Metazoa; phylum Mollusca; class Gastropoda; order Stylommatophora; family Oreohelicidae; genus Oreohelix; species Oreohelix idahoensis. Next base: position 59,531 of record JAMPIV010022782.1, on the reverse strand, counting down.
TGATGACTCTTCTAGGAGAACTATGTCTAGGTAGAAATTCTTGACAAAAAAAATCGGTGACAGTTGTAGAAGTCACATCTTTCATAGGGAAACTCTCCGGTAAAACGGAGTACTGGTCTACAATGTGCAACAAGTACCTGTTTCCTGACAGTGTTAGGGTGTATGGTCCAGAGATGTCTAAACTTACAGTTTCCATGGGATAGTTGGAATGTTGCATTTTTTTGTAATGGGGTTTTGTTCGCCTTCATATTCCTCCTTTCGCAGATTTTACAAGGAGCCACGTAATCAATTATATCTTTATACATGGTTTGCCAGTAATACCGTTTCTTCATGACGTCTATCGTTTTATCTCGTCCCAGGTGTCCATTTTCATCGTGGAACTGGATGACGATTTCAGATATTAAATGATGTGGAATATATTTCTGTAATCTTCCATCTTGTTTGGAGTCAATATGATAAAGTGCTTGGTCATATGGAAAGATGGTAAAATCCTTGACTTTTTCTGGCGTTTCTTTAATTTGTTTCATTAGTTTAACGACTTCCGGGTCTTTCATTTGTTCCTTTAGGGTGTCAAAGTAGTCTGTTTGATCCTCTTCTGACAATCGATCAGTGTCTGCGTGAGTGTCCGACTGATCGGCAATTCGGTTTGAATTTATGACATTTATTTGTCAAGCATTGTCATTTATGTCTGTTGCAGCTGCTTCATTTTCGTTACTCTGTGTCGGGTTGTCAGGATATGGAATTCTAGAAGTTCTTGTCATCAGTTCCACGTTGGTAACCTTGTCATACCATTTTAATCCCTCTATTCTACGCAAGCACCCATTAATGAAAGTCTGTAGCTTTTTGATTGTTGTCTTTGTTGTTCTCCATGTCTCAGAGCCATACAATAGGACTGACTTCACATTTGAGTTGAAGATTCTTATTTTCGTGTTGGATCCGATTTCTCTTGATCTCCATATATTTCCCAATGCAATGAAAGCTCCTCTTGCTTTTATTATTCTTATTTTGATATCACTGTCTGTCCCCCCAACTTTGTCTATATTGCTACCAAGATATGTGTACGATTCTACATCTTGTATTGGTGTATCTTCAAATTCAACCCTGTTATCATTACCTGTATTTATTCTCATTATATTTGTCTTTTCCCTGTGTATTTTCAGACCCAATTGCTGTGACCTCTCATCGAGTGTTTTCAATTTGTCCTGCATCTGATTACGGGTATGGGACAGAAGAGCTAAGTCATCAGCAAAATCCAGATCATCCAACTGCTTAGTCAGAGTCCACTGGATTCCATTTCTGTTGTGTGTTGTCGATGTTCTCGTAAGCTAGTCTATTGCTAGTAAGAAAAGAAATGGAGACAAGAGGCATCCCTGTCGCACTCCTGTTCTTATCCCAAACGGTTCTGTAAGCTGTCCTTCATGAAGAACTCTGCATGTCATGTCTTCATATGTTTTCTTTATTAAATTAATGATCTTCAGGGGAACTCCATAATGCCTCATCAATTTCCAAAGTGATTTTCTGTCTACACTGTCAAATGCCTTTTCGTAGTCCACAAATCCGATGTATAGTGGTGAATTCCATTCCAGACTTTGTTCAACTATTATTCTCAAAATGGCTATCTGGTCTGTACAGGATCTGTTTTGTCGAAAACCTGCTTGTTCATCTCTCAGTTTCTTGTCTATGGACTCTTTTAATCTTTCACGGATAATCCTGTTTAATAATTTTCCTGGCACTGAAAGTAACATTATTCCTCTATAATTTGTGCACTCTTGTAAATTTCCCTTCTTAGGCAACTTAGGCGATATCCTTCCTTCCATTCTGCTGGTATCTCTTCCTTTTCCCAGACTTTACCAAGTAATTTATATAACATCTCTGTAGCCGTGTCGATATCTGCTTTGATGGCCTCTGCTGGGATGCCATCAGGTCCAGACGCTTTTCCATCTCTTAGAAGCTTTATGGCTTTCTTTATTTCTTCCTTCATTGGTCTTTCACCGTTAATTTGTAGCTCTTCTTCTGCTGGCTGGATGTCCGAGGGGTTTTGTGGAGCTGGTCTATTGAGAAAGTCCTCAAAATATTCTGTCCACCTCTTCATTTGCTCTTGTATATTGCTGAGCAGTTTTCCATTCTTGTCTTTTATGAAGCAACTTGTTTGCTTGTATTTCCCCGTTAGCGTCTTTGTGCTGTTATACAGTTCTCTCATATTACCTTTGGCTGCAGCATCTTCTGCATCTCTTGCCAGCTCCTCAATATATTTCCTCTTGTCTCTTTTGATACTTCTTTTAACTTCTTTGTTTGCTTCTGTGTACACTTCTTGAGCCTTGGCTTTGGAACTTCTGGTTTTGCTTTTGTTTAAATCTGCTTTCTTGTTTTTCCTGTCTTTTATCTTATTGATGGTTTCTGTTGTTATCCATGCTTTTTGTTGTCGTTCCCTTTTCTCCAGTATTTCTTCACATGTCTCATTCCATACTGTTTTGATTTGCTGCCAATAGTCTTCTGTATTCTCTGCCTCTTCCAGCTGTTGGAGCACCTGAAATTTGTTGGATATTGTAACCGCAAATTTGTCTCTTGTTTCTTGATTCCTTAGAAGTCCTACATTAAATTGTTGTCTATAATTTTGCATTGCTGCATATCTCTTGAGTTTCACTTTTACTTTGGCTATCAGAAGGTGGTGGTCTGATGCCACATCTGCTCCTCTATATACCTTTACATCCTGCAATGATGATCTAAACTTCTTGTTTATGCATATATGATCAATCTGATTTTCTGTTCTATGGTCTGGTGATATCCATGTTGCCTTGTGTATTCTCTTATCTGCATAGCATAGAGGATGGCAAATGCTTCCTTTTCTGATGCATTCCGACGCTTTTGGGACTTACTTAATGCGTGTGACGGGAAAGCAATTGGCTTTTCGTTGGGCACATTTGGGATAATAGGGGTTTTATCAGAATGGTTTGGTTGGATAAGACAAGCTCCTACAGCGTTATCAGAGGCGTCTGTGTAGAGGATCATTGGTTTGGTAGTATCAGGGTGTGCCAACATTGGAATGGTTGTGAGTGCATTTTTTAGGTAATCGAATGCTTGTTGATATTGATCCGTCCATCTAAACCTGGCATATTTCTTTGTTAGTGCTATTAATGGCTCCGCAGCCTTGGAGAAGTTGACGATGTGGCGTCTGTAATAACAACAACACCCAAGAAAATCTCGTACGTGTCTCACAGTTGTAGGGCGTGGCATGTCCCTGATCGCTCGTACTTTCTCGTCGTCCGGGCGAATTCCACTGCTATTAATAATGAAACCTAGGTATCTTGTTTCCTGTTTTAGGAATTCACATTTCGAGAATTTCAACTTTATGTGATGATATTTCAGACGATCAAAGATTTGTTCTACCCTTTTCAGATGTTCTTCTATTGTACCTGGCGTATGGACTATGATATCATCTATGTATGCCAAGACAAAGGGTTGGAATCCTTTCAAGACATCATCCATGAGGGACATAAAAGTAGCGGGGCTTCCTTTAAGTCCGAACGGCATCACATTCCATGCAAAGGTACCGACATGCGTACAAAAGGTAGATTTTTCCTTTGCCTCTGGTGACATTGGGATGCACCAGAAACCGGATAGTGCATCTAATGTTGTAAACCATTTGGAATTGCCAAGCGTCGCCAGTATATCATCCATCCTGGGGAGTGGGTATGATATCTTTTTCGTTATCTTGTTTAGTGCACGATAATCGCAGCAGAAACAGTGGCTGCCGTCTTTCTTTGAGACGATGACAATGGGGGATGACCATTGAGTTCTTGATCTTTCTATAATACCAGCTTCAAGCATCTCATTTATAAATTTCTCCACTAACTCGCGGTTCTTAAGGGGAGTGTGGTAAGTTTTGAGGTGTACTGGAACATCAGTTGTGGTGTTTATATCCATTTGGACTGTAGATGTGCGCTCCAGTTCCATGTCATTGATAGCAAACATATGTTGGTGTTTGGTGACCACTGTTGAAGCCTATTGACATGAGGTTCCTCTGCATGCAAGGTTTCAAGTAATTTTTTCAGCCTGTCTTCCCTATTGTTTTGCGCATCAGGTGCACTGGATGTTCCTTGAGAACTGCTTTCTTGCTGTGGTTTGGTGGTGAGGAGTTGATGATCACTTTCGATCTGTCCTGCACTTCGGCAGTATCGTGGTTTATTCCGTTGAATGTTAGCTTCGCTCTTTCTACCACTACGGCAGTACTGTAGATTTAGCTGTCGTTGATTTATTGAAGGTTTGTTTCCCTGAGTGTTTGTCTGGGTATGCACTAGTTGGTTACGTCGCTGGTTTTTCGTATTAATTACGCGATGGTATCTGGGGGGTGTAACAAGATTAATCTCATGAAAACTTCTGCGTTTCCTGTGATGTAAGCTGTCCTTATACAAGGGGATTGACATAAGTCTTGGGCCTGACCATGAAAGAGTCACAGGAGGAAGATGAAACTTGGCACATTTAAAGTTCATCATATTTGCACTGAATGTGTGAAGTACGCAGTTTTTTCTTCAATGGGTTTTGCCGCTACGGTGCACGGCGCAATGTACCCTATTGAGCGGATCTGCTGCTCCAAAGATTTGACAAAACAATGGAAAAGAAGGAGGCCAGAGCTGTGATAAAATTTATGATGTTTCAGGGAAAAAGACCAACATTTTTTGAGACCATGGTGACAGTAGATGAGACTTGGGTACACCATTATGACCCCGAATCAAAAATTGCCAGCATGCAATGGAAAACCCCGGGCTCCCCAACACCTGTCAAGCCGAGGGCGCAGAAATCTGCAGGAAAAATGATGCTGACTGTTTTTTGGGCCGGCAAAGGTGTCCTTTTGAAAGATTATATGCCTCGTGGCAACACAGTTAATGGACAGTACTATGCAGATCTTCTCACAAAACTAAGAAAGGTTGTGACCAGGAAACGAGGGATAACGCGCACGCAAAATCTTCCTTTGCTTCAAGACAATGCGCCCTCTCACAAAGCACGGCTTGTGCAGCTAGCAGCCAACGATTTGAATATTAAAATTCTTCCACACCCACCATTTTCTCCAGATTTGGCTTCATCAGACTTTCTTCTATTCCCAAATCTTAAAAAACAGCTAAAAGGAAATCATTTTGACAGCGATGAAGAGGTTATACTGGATTGTGATGACTGGTTTAGTTTGAAAAATAGGGTGTTCTACTCCCAAGGTCTTTTCAAGGTCAAGCAGAGATGGCAGAAGTGTGTCAATTCAGACGGTGGCTATATTGAAAAGGAATAAACACTATACAAAATTTCAGCTCTCTGTGACATGTCCTTCATGGTCAGGCCCAAGACTTATGTCAATCCCCTTGTATGTTCCTGGATAATATATTTCAGTGCCAAATCTGTTTCCGTGATAAGCCTTTCTATTCCCTGCCCGCTGCTTTCTCCTATAAGCGTAAAATTTCCTTGGAGAAATTCTGTCATTTGTCTTATAAACCCGTAAGTGTGCTGGTGTAAGAGAATTACAGTAGGCATCAATAACTATTTCTTGATCTATGATACCCGCATAATTCAAGTCGTAATCGATTGTAGGTTTTCGCTTGTGCACCTCTGTAAGACAGTGAATATTGTGGTGTTTACGCACATATCTCTCTGGGTAGGCACGTGGAAAGTACACTGTTCGTTTGTTCGGCGTGTGTAATTTGTATGTTTACCAGTCTTAATATCCATGTTAGCCTTGTAATAGCTGTGTTCGGCTTCACAGTGGAATCTCCTTCCATTCGGTTTATACGGAACGTAGACTGAATGTTTGGTGATAGGACATGTATCCCGGCGCTGTGATTTTTCAAAGTTTGTCTGGGGGCATGGGAGACAGTGTGGGGGCTGGCGGGGAATATGGAATGGAGGAGGGTGACTGTGATCATCAATCTTTGTTTCTTTCTTGATGGTGGGGGTAGAAAAAGATTGAACCTTGTCTGTTAAATTTGTTTTCACAAATTTTACTTGCACTATAATTGCACCGCGTGCAATTGATGTCGCCTTCCACGAGGTATTTAAAATCATTACAGGGAAATCACGGGTGGTGATAACTTCCGCGATTCCTTCAGTGATACTTATGTGGGGATCTTCGTTAATGGCATTATCTGTTAAAGGTTCTACTTCAATTGTGTGTCCTGGACTGAAGTATTGGGATCCCTTAATACTTCCTTTTAGTAAAGTAAGAGAGTGTGGTTGTAATGTCACTGGTATTGTTAGTCGGACTAATGATGCGATATGGATGTCATATTGCAACAGGATATATATTCACCATTTATCTTTATTTTGTGCAGATCAAAGTAAATTCTTGCCTGATGTTTATTCAAGAAATCACGTCCTAATATGAAGTTTCGATACATGCCTCTTGTAATTATAAAGGGATGAATAAGTTTTTGATGTCCGATCTGAAGTGTCACATAAGCAGTTCCAATCGATTTTAACTGTTGGCCAGTCACAGAAGCCATATATGTTTTCGAAGGTGCAAATCTGACATGTTTCCTGATCTGTAGGTATAATTGCTCTCTCATCAAGCTAATGGTGGCTCCCGTATCTATCAGAGCTCTGTAATTTTTGTTGTTGATAGATAATATGCATGAACTGGGATCAGGTGATAAATGTATATGATTGATTTCTGTTAGCTGTGGTTTGAAATCGGTACTATGATGTTGAGGTTTGTTTTTGGTGGTGTAGGACCTTTGTTCATAACTGTTGTTTATGTTATGTCTGTTGTGGTCAGACCGAACGGTCCTATTTATCGGTTGACATGAGCGTTTCCCTGACCTGGGTTGTAAGATCTGGGCTGGCTTCGATTGAAGGAATGATTTCGCTGTGGGTGAGGTCTTTGTTGACCACCATTTTCATAGTAAGAACGTTGTGAGGGGTTCTGATACTGTTGCGGATGTGCTCTGTATTGATTGTTACTCTGTGTTTGTCTGCATTGGTGAGAAGTATGTCCTCGGCGTCGGCAAATAAAACAAGTAAAGGCAGTAACCTGGTGCACATTCTGTTTATGTCTTCTGGGTTGCTGATGAGAAGGAGACTGTCCTGCATGTTGGTTGGCATGATTGTAATTTGACTGGACTCAGTGAGAGCTGTTCCTACTCCAATGTGGTCTTGAGTGGCCAATTTCCATCGGCTCGTGGTATTCTTCGGAATAGTCTAGTTTTGGTTCCCTGCCAATTCGTTGCTGGAACCTTTTACGAACATTTTCTTCAGTCACCGTTAGTTGAATGGTCTCTGTAATGGTACTTGTATCCTTTCTAAGAAGATGGAGTTTAAGGTTATCTGCGTGCAACCCATCGATAAAAATGCCAACTAAATGTCTTTGAAGCTCTTGGGAAGAGATGTTCCGGTCCAGAAAAGCATCCTCAGCCAAGTTGAGTAATCGATCAGCATAGAATTGTACTGGTTCGTGTGTCTTGGTGTATTTTGCGAAGTAAAGTCCAAGCATGTTGTCCATCGGTTATATCACTATAGCGTTGGACAAGCTCTTTCCTCAGTGAATCAAAGGTCTCATTGGGATATGTTTTAGATCTACGACGGAGAAAATCGGTCACCAAAGAATCTGAAGAAAGGTAAGCTATTCTTTTGCGGTCCTCATCACATGCAGCGTTTATAAGAGAAGCAAATTTGACAATGTCCACTAGCCACTTCCTGAAAGACTTAGCATCCCCAGAAAATGGAGTTACGACAGTTCGGACCTGTTGGTACTTGGCGAAATGGTCTACATTACCCAAGGTCTCCGAAATTTTCTGTAGAGCAATCATAGCTGGCTCTGCGTCGTCTGGAAGGGGTGTGTGACTTGGTAGAGCTGACTGTTGCTGTTGCTGGATATTAATCAAGTGTTGTTGTTGCTGCTGTTGTAGCAGTAATTGTTGCTGGTCAAGCTGCTGTTGCAACGATTGTGGATCCATGATAGTGATTAGTGATTAGGCATGTCTGATATCACTAAAGAAAAAGGGCTGTTCGCGCGCGAAAATCAAAATGAGTATGCTTTCACTAAAGAAAAGGGCTGGTCACGGCGCCAATGAGCTTATGTATGTGCCCGTGTCAGTTATCTGGCCAGGTTTGTGTTTTTCTGCATTCGTGATATGTCATTCAAGTGGCCACAGACCTTCCGCCTGAGATGGAGATTCTTGACTGAAGTTTATTTTTCTTTCCAGGTTCGTTCTTACCCTTTTAGGATTAGTGATAAGCAATATATCGTATAATGGTTTTTTTTAATGATTCACTGTAACGTTCCAAATAAAACACAGCAATGTAGAAAATTCAACCAGAGTTTATTTAACGTCATTAGACAAGCACTGCTTATACACAATGATTTGATCGTTTACTACGCTTAAACAAAATATTGAGTATATCCACAAGGAAAAATATATCCACAAGGAAAAAAAACTTGTCTTGATAATCTCAAAGACGAAGTTCACCTAAACACTATAAAAACTGCCTAGCATAAATTTCTATCTATCTAATCTAATCTTTCACGCACATCTCTCCTTTTATATACTGCTTCTTCTTTTTCCCGCCTTTTTTCACACGACTCATTCTTTTTCCACACGTTACAATTTTCTACACACGTCTCTCTGTTTTCGACATTTTGCACACGTCTTTCTGTTTTTCGACTTTTGTCACACCTCTCTTTTTCATCCATTTTACAATGGAAAAAACCCAAAATAACAACTCTCACTTCACAAAATCCCATTCGAAACACGCATTCAATATTATTTTCTGGGTCTGCACTATTTTTGCCTCTCAAAGCCGAAATGAAACAAAATAAATTAGCATCGTACTAATGGACACCAACGGGCTGATCACCCGTTTGCCAGACACTTCGATTACGGAAACAACGGCAAATGGGTTGATTTGCCATTGCCCTAAAGACGCCACTAGGCGTGATGGGAAACAATGGCAAAGAAACCCTATCTGCTGTTGCCCTAAGACGCCACTAGGCGTAATGGCCACTGACTGCTTTGACGGTCGGTGGCTAAGGACGGAAGAAGAAGAAGAAGTACTAATGGACAAACGTCATCTACGTAATAATACCTACATATGTGTGAAAATATGCAAGTACATGCACTTATATGACCATGTGTGTGTGTGTGTGTGTGTGTATGTATGTGTGTGTGTGTGTGTGTGTGTGTGTGTGTGTGTGTGTGTTCATGCAAGTCTGCGTATATGTGTAATCATACAATAAACATATCTCAGTCAACAATAATGCTTTCATTATTATTATTATTATTATTCCTTTGACCGCCGACCGACTAATCAGTCTTCGGCCATAACACTTTGCGGCGTCATTAGGGCAACAAGAAATCGTCCATTGTTCCGTCACACCTAAAGGCGTATATTGGTACATGTTGCGTGCATATTTTGACGCACATATTACAAAAATCTATATGGCTATTTAATATGGGAAAAATATAGACATTCATTCATTTGTGTATGAAAATGCTGTCTATGGTAAAAGCGAGAGAATCCATGTTTGATTCACACTTTTGATTATAGGAGTAATCGTTCTTGATATTGATCCGGCGCATGGATTGCTCTTACGTTTGTACTTATTTTTTAGGGCCAGAAAATATATTAATTTGCTTATTATGTTTATGGCCTGAATTCATATGTATTACATATTATTAGTACAAGTAGAATCAGTCCTATATTGTATATTTTGGATGGGTAGGCGGGACTAGATTCTTATTATTCCGCTCTAGCGGAAGTATGAGTTGTCTTGACAAGTCGTGATGAGTTCCGATGTACCGTGATAATGGCGGGTACGCACTTTTCAAAGGGCTGGTAGATTCTTAAGGAAATATGATTTATGAAGTGGTTTTCTTCTAAAGGAGATGGTATCTCTACTAGAGTGTATGTTAGAGACTCTCCTAAGGTACGGTACAATGTATAATTCGGACTCCATGTATTGCCAGACCCTATTTTGATGATCTCCTGTCGATTCGACCTAGATGGAACATTGTGCTTCGTATCGCTAGGGTCGTGTTTTGTATCGACGAAGATGACAGACTTTCCTACAGTGGTTATGGCTACGTGAATTAACCTGATCACCGTAGAGCTGTATGGAAACATTTATGAAATCATTTATATACCCATTATAAATTAACTCTGGCTTATATTCTCCTTCCTATGAATGAGTGAACGACAACTCAGGGAGGCGGCCATGTTAGATTTCGGTCATCATATGTTTTGATCACTGCCAAGAGAACAGATTATTTATCCTATTATCGGACAGTGACAGGGAGATCTCAATCTTGCTAGAAACCCCCCTTTCGTGGTTTCATAATATATACTACAAACTATGGACGTCAAGTAACCTTAGTTATTTACCGATCTGCCTTCACTGACGCGTTTAGTCAGATAGGGGGATGCGGCCATAATGTATCATGACATTGAACTTTTGATGTACTGCCCATTATTTCTGAATGTGTCATGACTTCAGATCTGCTATGTATACCTACAAATTGATATGTCAACATACCATGATGTACTCGTATGTCCCAGTGTGTACGTCTGAATAAATTGAGTAAACAAAGATTCCAGCAGTCTGCATTGGTGCCTTGTAGACACAAGTGTATGAGTGGTTATATTGGTCAGCACACGAACAGTACACCATTCGCGGTAATCACACTCCACACTTCTACTCCATACATACACCATCCTGCGTCGGTTGAAGTGACCAAGTTTAGGGCCTGCTTCCCCTGGAGCCTTTGCCTTCCCTAACTCAGGACTAGGGTGAGTTACCCATTTACAGCTGGGTAGACTGGAGCATGCCTGATCTCAACAACACACCACTCTTCCTTACAGAGCATACAGACTGACACTTTACAGAGTGGGAAATAAACAAATAAAGAAGAAAGAACCTTTTACAGTGGCGAGCCAGATTCCTGGGTCCAGCTTACGCAGTTTTGTGTTGAGAATCACAGTTTACAGCTGAAAGAACATTTGTTTGACCACATCAACACCAGTAGGACAGCTATACAGTCGATGTCAGCTTGACCTGTATTACCGATAGGATGCTGTATCTAGGTCAGCGCTTGTTGACAGCTTTTCGCTGTACAGACAGTATTACACAGGACAGTGGTATCAAGTGTAGAAAATATCTGGAGCAGTATTGTTGACATTTCTCAACGTACAGAAGAATCACAGTGTTGTTGAACATAAAGTGCATAGTTCATCGTTGGATCTTCATATGCTCAACAGAGAAAAATTGACAGTGTAATAGTTTAAAATTAAATCTATTACTGAATAAAGTGGCAAGTTATTAGTATTAAAATAAACTGTGCCTGCTTTACAACACTATACCTGCAACACATTCCATTCATGACATAAATTATATTGTATGCTATATGCTATTTATGCTTACATGTTATTTGTTATGTATTAAATTAGTTTATGTTCTGTGTGACTAGTACAAGGTATGCCGAGTGACATTGGTCTGGTACTAGTATTCTATAGGTACACATTTTCTTAATTGGAAATTTGTTAGCAACAATTTGCTGCTATTTCTGTTAGTTGTGATGAGGTGTTCTTTTCTTCGTTGTTTTTGTTAATAATTTTGTGTTCCTTAGTTTTGTTTGATTTGTTTGCATTTGTTGGTCTAATCTTTTCTATTTTTGATTTTTTTACACCCTTATGTTTATACACTGTGGCGTTATTTGTCTTGTTATCTTATTGCAGTTATCATCACGGATTCTGTGATCCTTTTTTTCATTTCTCCTATTTAATTTAATTTGATCTCTGCAAATGTGTTCATATTGTCTTTTCTTGTCTGTCCTGTGTAATGTCTTTAGTTGACATATGACATAGGAGTTATAGTGGTATACACTGATAGTATAGTACAGATCAGTACTTTATGATTATTTTCCACAGGTACCCAAGTGATCTTTGATTACATTGAGATATACAAGACCTTTGTAAGGCTTGTCTCCCACAGTATTTGAGATACAGTTATTGTTGTCCACAGATACTCAAGTTATCATTGGTTATTATAAACCATACAAGTTTGGACTAAGACTAAGTCTATGGTATAGACTTGTCTCCCATTAAAGTGAAATAGGGTAATTTGTTTACTTTTTCAGGTTTCTGATTTAAGAAGACAATATGTCTACATTAGATTATTTTATTGCACAAGGAAAATCTCTTGATAAGACTGGAAAAGACTTAGAACAATGGGCTGTTGCTCAATATGACAAAGCATTAGCTGCTGAAGAGAGAAAAGCGGCTGCTGAAGAAAAAGAAGCTCTGGCTGAAGAAAAAAAGATTAGAAAGAGAAGCTGCTGCTGAAGAAAAAAAAGCTCTGGCTGAAGAAAAAAGATTAGAAAAAGAAGCTGATACTGCTGCTGAACTAAAGAAATTGCAGATGCAAGTGGAGGAAAGGAGATTTGATGCAGAACAGAAAAAATTAGAAGCTGCTGCAGAACAGAAAAAAACTAGAAGTTGCTGCTGCTGCAGAACAGAAAAGATTAGATAGAGAAGCTGAAGAGAGAGAAAAGCAATAAGAGAACATGAGTTTGAATTAGAGAAATTAAAATTGACATGTATGAGTAATGTTAATCAGGCATCTGGTGGTAATGGTAAACCCTTTGTGTACAAGGTCAAGGTACCAGCGTTTAACCCTACCAGTGATGACATAACATTTTGGCTTTCTAGATTTGAACGGGCTTGTCGATCTCATAATGTTGACAAATCACAGTATGTGAATCAGTTGTCTGAAAATCTAAAAGGGGAGTCCCTAAGTAAGTTATATTTTGTTGAAGAGGCCGACAAAGATAATTATGATGCTGTTAGGGCAGCTTTGATAAAGAGATATCAGCTGTCTGAAGAAGGTTATCGTCTTTTGTTTAAAACAATGAGACCTGAGGTAGGTATAGAATTCTCAGATTTCATCTCAAAAGCACGAATTACACTTTCACGATGGATTGAATTATCCAAAACAGAGAAAACATTTGATGGTCTTACGGATTTATTGCTAAGAGACAAGGTCATGTCTTCTGTAAATAAATCATTCCTAGAGTTCTTACATGAGCGTAAACCTGGTACAATAAAGCAAATGGAAGAATATTGTGACCAGTATGCCACGGCACACCCTGACATGATTCTTAGTAACTCTAACATTAAAGAGAGTATGCCAGTTGCTTCGGCAACAGAATATAATCAGAATTACTCACACAAATTCCAAGGAACTAAAAATAAATTTGATAAAAAGGTTAATTGGAATAAATGTCAAAACCAAGATAACCACTCAAATCAGGGTTCTTCTTTGAAGAACTGGAATCGGGCTGATAGTCCTCGACACGCGAGGGGTACCCATAATTTTAGAAATTCTCGAAAGGGGAGTAGCTATAGGAACTACCCAAGTGCTTCATGGAGAAAAAAAAAACCAATATTACAGGGATACTCAATATAATGAGCATGATGATTATGATCATGAATGTTATGATTCAAACCCAAATAGGGGTTATAACAAGGGAAATGATAATTATAGAGACAATTATAACCGAGGTAGATCACAACACAAAAGACATGGTAAATCGTATTACCAGGCTAACTCTGCACAACAGGAGTTCCACGACACCGATAATCAGAATAATGATAAAAAAGACTCCAATAGTGTAGCAAATTCCGCTTTCGATTTTGCTAGAGCATCTGAGTGTTCGCAATGCAAAACATTATTCGATCCAACCACAGTTTCTACTTTAAGCTGCGGTCACCCGCTTCCCGCTCTCCATGCGTCAATCGCGCATAATGGAAGGGGTGCTCTTGTCTTTAATAGGGGCCTAATAGATGGTACTCCGGTATCAATTCTTTTCGACTCGGGGTGCACTACCATTGGAGTGAGGCAATCACTCGTAAATCCTTCTCGAGCTACAGGCAATATAGTCAAATGTTTAACATTTGGTGGCACATTGGAGAAGTACTCCACTGCCATTATCAATATTGCTACGCCTTTCTTTACAGGAGAGGTGCAAGCATGTCTCTTGCCGAATCCGATCGCTGATCTTATCATTGGTCGCATTCATGGAGTGAAAGAATGCACTCCACAGCAAATTTCTAATTGGGAAAATGTTAATATGCAATCTGCTAATGCAGTAATCACTAGGGCTCAAGCTCTTAATATGCCACAATCTTCACATTCAGAAGATAATGATGCGCAGATCCAAGATGATCCCTTGGAGATTTCCCACGATTCCTTTATCAAACAGCAGGAAGATGATCCTACTCTAGAGAAATTCTTTACTCTGGCAACAAAAGGTGATCCGAATAAGGATACAAATCGTAAATCTTGGATTACGATGAAGAATGGCGTACTTGTGCGTATGGTACAAGACTCCGCTAAGTCCATTCATTCTCAAATCCTTGTGCCTAAAAATATGAGAGTTAAAATCTTACAGCACGCTCATGATTCGCAGTGTGCTGGACATATGGGTTTTTCCCGTACTAAAGCTAGAGTTCTTCAATCTTTCTTTTGGCCTGCTGTGAATAAGGACATACGAATCTATTGTCGATCTTGTAAAGTATGTCAAGAGATTAAATCCAGAGGTCCACGCCATGATGCACCTATTCAGGCTGCAGACATTCCCATTCGGCCATTTCAAAAAATGGCGATAGACATCATTGGTCCATTTAAGATAAAGTCTGCTAGAGGACACCAATTTATTTTGACGTGTGTTGATATGTGCACACGTTGGCCGGAGGCTGTTCCTCTAAAGAGCATAACTACTGCTGATGTCGCAGATGCTCTTTGGTTAATATTTTCTCGTCTGGGGTTTCCAGCAGAAATATTATCCGACCATGGTACCCAACTCATATCGGATACCATGTCTCAAGTAATGTCGACTCTGAAGATAGAGAGATCGCTGAGTAGTATTTATCATCCTATGTCCAATGGGATGGTGGAACGTTTGAATAGAACTCTGAAAAACCTACTAGGTAAGATAACAGAAGATCATCCTCAGGATTGGGATAGGGTTTTACCCGCGGCTCTCTTTGCATATAGAGAGGTCGCCAACGAACATACAGGATTTTCTCCCTTTGAACTTGTCTTTGGCGCGAAACCGCGAGGTCCTATGTCCTTACTTCATGATCTTATAACTGCTGATAATATTGTCGATGACACAAAATCCTCTTATGAATATGTCATCGCACTTAGACACAAGATTATTGAAGCATGCAAATTGGCAACTGCTTCTTCTGAATTTGCGAAACAGAAGGCAAGGGAATTTGCCAATAAAAAGAGATGTTTGCGACAACTTTGTCCAGGTGACAAAGCATTTGTCTTGCTACCTTGTAGGGAAAATAGACTTCTTATTTCTTGGAAAGGTCCGTACGATATAATA
The DNA here is from genome assembly GCA_024509875.1 of Oreohelix idahoensis. Lineage (NCBI taxonomy): Eukaryota > Metazoa > Mollusca > Gastropoda > Stylommatophora > Oreohelicidae > Oreohelix > Oreohelix idahoensis. The sequence continues at coordinate 44,166 of JAMPIV010022782.1, read as the reverse complement.
TCAAAAGTTTCCGATGTTGACTATATCGTCGATATTGACGGGAAGCGTGAAACCTTCCACATCAACATGCTCACGGAATTCCATGAACGTCCTGATTATTTACAACCTGTTTTCCAGGCAACGGACGATTTTCCAGTCCAACATGGACAGTACTCATCTCTGTCAGTAATACAGGATGAGGAAACGAGTTTCTCGGATGTAAATTTACCTTTTCCAATGATTCCTCTTCACTCTAATGAATCATGGAAAGATGTTGCAATTTCTCCAGAATTATCTCCAGGAGAGCAGAAACAAGTTTCTACTATGTTAGAACAATTTCAGGATGTCCTTACTGACATTCCTGGTCAAACTGATGTCATTCAACATGACATTATTCTTACTGACCATAGTCCTATAAGAGTCAGACCGTATCCTATCCCGATACATTTTCAAGCACAGGTAGAGAAAGAGTTAGATGAGATGATAGAGTTAAAAATTATTGAACCATCCACATCAGCATATTCTTCGCCGATGGTTATAGTACGAAAAAAAAAGACAATAACATACGTCTTTGCGTGGATTATCGCAAATTGAATCAAGTGACTAAATTTGATGCTGAACCTATGCCTTTACTAGAAGAGCTACTTACGAGACTATCGAATTCTCACTTCTTTACTAAACTCGATTTGTCTAAGGGATATTGGCAAGTTCCACTATCCGAACACGCCAAACCGTTTACTGCCTTTTCGACGCCTAGGGGTCTATTCCAATGGAATTTCATGCCTTTCGGTCTTATGAACGCCCCTGCAACATTTGTACGCATGATGCGTCGAATCCTATCTCATCGCTCAGATGTCATTGCGTATCTTGATGACATCTGTCTTTTCAGTGATACTTGGAACGATCACTATAATGGTATAAATGAACTATTGTCTATCTTACGCGAGCATAACCTGACAGCGAAACCATCGAAAGCATGTATTGGTTTTAGCGAAATATCTTTCTTAGGACACCGTGTTGGTCATGGGTTCCTAAAAACAGAAGACCATAATACAAGTAAGATACTTAACATTTCTATTCCTAAGACTAAAAAGCAAGTACGAAGTCTCTTAGGTCTAATACAATTTTATGGACGATTCATCCCGAATCTGTCCTCCATTATGTCACCTCTTTCTTCCTTGCTAAAGAAAGGGTCTCCTAATGTAGTCCATTGGACTCAAGAATGTCAATCCTCTTTGGATAAGGTTAAAACTATGTTTTCTACTTCACCTATCCTAGTATTGCCTTCTAAGGATAAGACATTTATTCTTCGTAGTGACGCTTCATCCACCGGGATTGGAGCGGCACTAATGCAAGAGTACTCTGGAACTCTGCATCCTGTGATGTATATTTCTCGGAAATTAAATGCCGCAGAGAAGAATTACTCGGTCCTAGACCGTGAATTATTGGCTATGGTTTGGTCAATCCTTAAACTGCAAAGATTTCTTCTGGGCGCGCATTTCATTGTGGAAACTGACCAGAAAGCTCTTACGGCTATTCAGAGTAAAAATCTGAAGAGCGCGAGATCAACGCGATACGCGATTGCTCTACAGCCATTTCATTTTTCGGTGCGAGCTATCCGTGGGTCAGAAAATGTGATGGCAGATATTTTGTCTAGATGCCCACATGATTCATAACTGTTATACAACTTTGATACAGTTGTTTCTATGTTGAAATGTGTACACATATGTAATATATCATATATTGATTGTAACACTACTTAGCGGTTCATTGATATTTATTCACCGCTGATCTTTCAATGTTTTTCGTCTTTGATGATCATGATGTTAAGCGTAATTCTGTCATTTGTCTTATAAACCCGTAAGTGTGCTGGTGTAAGAGAATTACAGTAGGCATCAATAACTATTTCTTGATCTATGATACCCGCATAATTCAAGTCGTAATCGATTGTAGGTTTTCGCTTGTGCACCTCTGTAAGGCAGTGAATATTGTGGTGTTTACGCACATATCTCTCTGGGTAGGCACGTGGAAAGTACACTGTTCGTTTGTTCGGCGTGTGTAATTTGTATGTTTACCAGTCTTAATATCCATGTTAGCCTTGTAATAGCTGTGTTCGGCTTCACAGTGGAATCTCCTTCCATTCGGTTTATACGGAACGTAGACTGAATGTTTGGTGATAGGACATGTATCCCGGCGCTGTGATTTTTCAAAGTTTGTCTGGGGGCATGGGAGACAGTGTGGGGGCTGACGGGGAATATGGAATGGAGGAGGGTGACTGTGATCATCAATCTTTGTTTCTTTCTTGATGGTGGGGGTAGAAAAAGATTGAACCTTGTCTGTTAAATTTGTTTTCACAAATTTTACTTGCACTATAATTGCACCGCGTGCAATTGATGTCGCCTTCCACGAGGTATTTAAAATCATTACAGGGAAATCACGGGTGGTGATAACTTCCGCGATTCCTTCAGTGATACTTATGTGGGGATCTTCGTTAATGGCATTATCTGTTAAAGGTTCTACTTCAATTGTGTGTCCTGGACTGAAGTATTGGGATCCCTTAATACTTCCTTTTAGTAAAGTAAGAGAGTGTGGTTGTAATGTCACTGGTATTGTTAGTCGGACTAATGATGCGATATGGATGTCATATTGCAACAGGATATATATTCACCATTTATCTTTATTTTGTGCAGATCAAAGTAAATTCTTGCCTGATGTTTATTCAAGAAATCACGTCCTAATATGAAGTTTCGATACATGCCTCTTGTAATTATAAAGGGATGAATAAGTTTTTGATGTCCGATCTGAAGTGTCACATAAGCAGTTCCAATCGATTTTAACTGTTGGCCAGTCACAGAAGCCATATATGTTTTCGAAGGTGCAAATCTGACATGTTTCCTGATCTGTAGGAATAATTGCTCTCTCATCAAGCTAATGGTGGCTCCCGTATCTATCAGAGCTCTGTAATTTTTGTTGTTGATAGATAATATGCATGAACTGGGATCAGGTGATAAATGTATATGATTGATTTCTGTTAGCTGTGGTTTGAAATCGGTACTATGATGTTGAGGTTTGTTTTTGGTGGTGTAGGACCTTTGTTCATAACTGTTGTTTATGTTATGTCTGTTGTGGTCAGACCGAACGGTCCTATTTATCGGTTGACATGAGCGTTTCCCTGACCTGGGTTGTAAGATCTGGGCTGGCTTCGATTGAAGGAATGATTTCGCTGTGGGTGAGGTCTTTGTTGACCACCATTTTCATAGTAAGAACGTTGTGAGGGGTTCTGATACTGTTGCGGATGTGCTCTGTATTGATTGTTACTCTGTGTTTGTCTGCATTGGTGAGAAGTATGTCCTCGGCGTCGGCAAATAAAACAAGTAAAGGCAGTAACCTGGTGCACATTCTGTTTATGTCTTCTGGGTTGCTGATGAGAAGGAGACTGTCCTGCATGTTGGTTGGCATGATTGTAATTTGACTGGACTCAGTGAGAGCTGTTCCTACTCCAATGTGGTCTTGAGTGGCCAATTTCCATCGGCTCGTGGTATTCTTCGGAATAGTCTAGTTTTGGTTCCCTGCCAATTCGTTGCTGGAACCTTTTACGAACATTTTCTTCAGTCACCGTTAGTTGAATGGTCTCTGTAATGGTACTTGTATCCTTTCTAAGAAGATGGAGTTTAAGGTTATCTGCGTGCAACCCATCGATAAAAATGCCAACTAAATGTCTTTGAAGCTCTTGGGAAGAGATGTTCCGGTCCAGAAAAGCATCCTCAGCCAAGTTGAGTAATCGATCAGCATAGAATTGTACTGGTTCGTGTGTCTTGGTGTATTTTGCGAAGTAAAGTCCAAGCATGTTGTCCATCGGTTATATCACTATAGCGTTGGACAAGCTCTTTCCTCAGTGAATCAAAGGTCTCATTGGGATATGTTTTAGATCTACGACGGAGAAAATCGGTCACCAAAGAATCTGAAGAAAGGTAAGCTATTCTTTTGCGGTCCTCATCACATGCAGCGTTTATAAGAGAAGCAAATTTGACAATGTCCACTAGCCACTTCCTGAAAGACTTAGCATCCCCAGAAAATGGAGTTACGACAGTTCGGACCTGTTGGTACTTGGCGAAATGGTCTACATTACCCAAGGTCTCCGAAATTTTCTGTAGAGCAATCATAGCTGGCTCTGCGTCGTCTGGAAGGGGTGTGTGACTTGGTAGAGCTGACTGTTGCTGTTGCTGGATATTAATCAAGTGTTGTTGTTGTTGCTGCTGTTGTAGCAGTAATTGTTGCTGGTCAAGCTGCTGTTGCAACGATTGTGGATCCATGATAGTGATTAGTGATTAGGCATGTCTGATATCACTAAAGAAAAAGGGCTGTTCGCGCGCGAAAATCAAAATGAGTATGCTTTCACTAAAGAAAAGGGCTGGTCACGGCGCCAATGAGCTTATGTATGTGCCCGTGTCAGTTATCTGGCCAGGTTTGTGTTTTTCTGCATTCGTGATATGTCATTCAAGTGGCCACAGACCTTCCGCCTGAGATGGAGATTCTTGACTGAAGTTTATTTTTCTTTCCAGGTTCGTTCTTACCCTTTTAGGATTAGTGATAAGCAATATATCGTATAATGGTTTTTTTTAATGATTCACTGTAACGTTCCAAATAAAACACAGCAATGTAGAAAATTCAACCAGAGTTTATTTAACGTCATTAGACAAGCACTGCTTATACACAATGATTTGATCGTTTACTACGCTTAAACAAAATATTGAGTATATCCACAAGGAAAAATATATCCACAAGGGAAAAAAAACTTGTCTTGATAATCTCAAAGACGAAGTTCACCTAAACACTATAAAAACTGCCTAGCAAAAATTTCTATTTATCTAATCCTATCTTTCATGCACATCTCTCCTTTTATATACAGCTTCTTCTTTTTCCCGCCTTTTTTCACACGACTCATTCTTTTTCCACACGTTACAATTTTCTACACACGTCTCTCTGTTTTCGACATTTTGCACACGTCTTTCTGTTTTTCGACTTTTGTCACACCTCTCTTTTTCATCCATTTTACAATGGAAAAAACCCAAAATAACAACTCTCACTTCACAAAATCCCATTCGAAACACGCATTCAATATTATTTTCTGGGTCTGCACTATTTTTGCCTCTCAAAGCCGAAATGAAACAAAATAAACTAGCATCGTACTAATGGACACCAACGGGCTGATCACCCGTTTGCCAGACACTTCGATTACGGAAACAACGGCAAATGGGTTGATTTGCCATTGCCCTAAAGACGCCACTAGGCGTGATGGGAAACAATGGCAAAGAAACCCTATCTGCTGTTGCCCTAAGACGCCACTAGGCGTAATGGCCACTGACTGCTTTGACGGTCGGTGGCTAAGGACGGAAGAAGAAGAAGAAGTACTAATGGACAAACGTCATCTACGTAATAATACCTACATATGTGTGAAAATATGCAAGTACATGCACTTATATGACCATGTGTGTGTGTGTGTGTATGTATGTGTGTGTGTGTGTGTGTGGGTGTGTGTGTGTGTGTGTGTGTGTGTGTGTGTGTGTGTGTGTGTGTGTTCATGCAAGTCTGCGTATATGTGTAATCATACAATAAACATATCTCAGTCAACAATAATGCTTTCATTATTATTATTATTATTATTCCTTTGACCGCCGACCGACTAATCAGTCTTCGGCCATAACACTTTGCGGCGTCATTAGGGCAACAAGAAATCGTCCATTGTTCCGTCACACCTAAAGGCGTATATTGGTACATGTTGCGTGCATATTTTGACGCACATATTACAAAAATCTATATGGCTATTTAATATGGGAAAAATATAGACATTCATTCATTTGTGTATGAAAATGCTGTCTATGGTAAAAGCGAGAGAATCCATGTTTGATTCACACTTTTGATTATAGGAGTAATCGTTCTTGATATTGATCCGGCGCATGGATTGCTCTTACGTTTGTACTTATTTTTTAGGGCCAGAAAATATATTAATTTGCTTATTATGTTTATGGCCTGAATTCATATGTATTACATATTATTAGTACAAGTAGAATCAGTCCTATATTGTATATTTTGGATGGGTAGGCGGGACTAGATTCTTATTATTCCGCTCTAGCGGAAGTATGAGTTGTCTTGACAAGTCGTGATGAGTTCCGATGTACCGTGATAATGGCGGGTACGCACTTTTCAAAGGGCTGGTAGATTCTTAAGGAAATATGATTTATGAAGTGGTTTTCTTCTAAAGGAGATGGTATCTCTACTAGAGTGTATGTTAGAGACTCTCCTAAGGTACGGTACAATGTATAATTCGGACTCCATGTATTGCCAGACCCTATTTTGATGATCTCCTGTCGATTCGACCTAGATGGAACATTGTGCTTCGTATCGCTAGGGTCGTGTTTTGTATCGACGAAGATGACAGACTTTCCTACAGCGGTTATGGCTACGTGAATTAACCTGATCACCGTAGAGCTGTATGGAAACATTTATGAAATCATTTATATACCCATTATAAATTAACTCTGGCTTATATTCTCCTTCCTATGAATGAGTGAACGACAACTCAGGGAGGCGGCCATGTTAGATTTCGGTCATCATATGTTTTGATCACTGCCAAGAGAACAGATTATTTATCCTATTATCGGACAGTGACAGGGAGATCTCAATCTTGCTAGAAACCCCCCTTTCGTGGTTTCATAATATATACTACAAACTATGGACGTCAAGTAACCTTAGTTATTTACCGATCTGCCTTCACTGACGCGTTTAGTCAGATAGGGGATGCGGCCATAATGTATCATGACATTGAACTTTTGATGTACTGCCCATTATTTCTGAATGTGTCATGACTTCAGATCTGCTATGTATACCTACAAATTGATATGTCAACATACCATGATGTACTCGTATGTCCCAGTGTGTACGTCTGAATAAATTGAGTAAACAAAGATTCCAGCAGTCTGCATTGGTGCCTTGTAGACACAAGTGTATGAGTGGTTATATTGGTCAGCACACGAACAGTACACCATTCGCGGTAATCACACTCCACACTTCTACTCCATACATACACCATCCTGCGTCGGTTGAAGTGACCAAGTTTAGGGCCTGCTTCCCCTGGAGCCTTTGCCTTCCCTAACTCAGGACTAGGGTGAGTTACCCATTTACAGCTGGGTAGACTGGAGCATGCCTGATCTCAACAACACACCACTCTTCCTTACAGAGCATACAGACTGACACTTTACAGAGTGGGAAATAAACAAATAAAGAAGAAAGAACCTTTTACAGTACAACAGACTTTTAATTGTTGTTTCTGTGATCAGTGTGACAAGCAAGCGGTAGATCAATCCGCTGTGCCCCGAACTTGCCCTCATGTGTACTCTGCTCCTGACGCTATAAAACCATTTCGCCATGCCTCCCAGACGCCCGTCCAGCCATGATCCATTCGGGACCGAAGTTCCTCGAAAAAGGGCAGTCTGGCACAGGCACAGTTCTCACTCCCTGCCTCTACTGCGCTGGGAGGACCCGGCGACCGGGACCACACACAGCCTTGAGAGGACAAAGATCGCCTTAAAGGAATGCTTTCATGCTCCTACTAAATACTAACTACATCATCGCGCGAGAGAAAACTTAATTGAAGCACTTCTATCTATGATGAAATATTCCACACCGCGCACTGGTCTAAATGACATCAATTTTTCAGTATGTGAAAGGCGTAGCTGCTCTAAAGAAATAGGAGATATATACTCTATTCTTACAGCTCTATACTAAATGTAATAGGCATAGGCTACTCACGGAGCTAGAGAGTACGCTAATCTTTCTCTCACAATAATCACTGATGTAGAATTAACCACACTTACGGCTCACAAGAATGCAATATAACTATTACTTAACACCAGACAAATAATAATGGTAATAAGTACACACTTGTATACATCGCTATGCGACACTAGCATTCCTCTTATAAATTCACTTTAGTACTTTACACATTTAACACACAGTCTCACGGTTGAAAATAGCGATGAGATATACGTGAAATTACACTTAAAAACACATAAATCGCCAATCAGCTTCTATCAAACTATAGATAGACACACGCTAAAAAGCATTAACTTCTAAACATGAAATGTCTAATATTACTTTATGTTAAGTATTATAAAATGTTCTCATACCTCAATGTCGTCAGCTCTCTTAGCACAGACGCAACTATGCATCAGCCCAAACCTCACTTGGTTATCGTACGAGGGCGCTTTTTGCACAAGAAGACAATCTGGCTACTTCTCAGTTCTGACTGAAGTCTTCAACTCTTTTAGTTTAAATCTTACCTATACTCCCCGGTACCTTATGATAGCCACGTCAAAATATCAGGCAAAGCTCCACACATCCCTCTAGGGAGCAAATCAATGCTCTGTTTGGATGACATGAGATCACATCTTCCTAAACGTCCACAACTGAGGTTCCGCCCACTGGTGGTTACATTCCCACGAAATCTCTTGCCTGGAGTCACACCACACGGTTGTGTGCGGACCCAAGGTGTGTTCCTCTGGTGTCAGACAGCGCCGAGATGTCTAAAACCAAGGGCCGTCTCTCATTACATCTTCTGCGTCTGACACGTTTCAAAGATGGCAACGGTGTGTTTCATTTAGATTGCCCACTCCGGTGTGAGAATGCCAGCATGAGCGCAAATATACACCGTGGACCAGATCATAAATTAATTACTCAGTCTAAAATTATACCTTTCTGGCCACACGGTTACATATACGACTATCTTTAGGTATCAGACAATCTGTCAAACCTCCCTATAAGTATAATTATAAGTTTACTACTCGCACACACACAATTATGTGACAACAAGACACACAAACGTGAAAACTATGGTAAATGGATATGGGTCTGACCGACACACTAAGTTAAGTTTTGTTTAGTTTATTAGCACTTAAACTTTACAACATCAAACATATATATATATATATATATATATATATATATATATATATATATATATATATATATATATATATATATATATATATATATATATATATATATATATATATATATGTCTTCTTCTCTTCGTTGATCCTTAGCCGCCGACCGTCAAAGCAGTCAGTAGCCATTACGCCTGGTGGCGTCTTGTAGGGCAACAACAAATTGATTCCACTTTGCTCGGTCGACGGCCATCCTTCGTACAGTGCCCCATCTCTGGTTCATTCTTTGCATCTAAGCCTCCACAGTCCTCCGCCAAGTTGTTTTTGGTCGGCCTCTCTTTCGTTTTCCTTCAGGGGTCCATAGCATAGCTGTTCTTGTTATGGCATCGGGGTCTCTTATGAGGACATGGCCAACCCAGCTCCAGCGTCTGCCAGTTATGATGGTGTGCATGTCCTCTTGCTTGCTCCGAGTAAGCAGATCTTGGTTGGTGATGGTATTCGGCCAAAAGATTCGGAGAATTTTTCTTAGGCATGTTGTGTGAAAAGAGGACAATTTCGACATTTTCTTCTCTGTAACTCTCCAGCTCTCCACGCCATAGAAAAGCACAGAAAGCACACAGCTCTGATATAATCCTAATTTTTGTGCTTGTGCTGTACTGAGAGGACTTCCAGATGTGGTTTAGACTTAAAAAGGCTGCTCTTGCTTTGTTCATTCTGTTGTTGATGTCTCTGCTTGCTCCGCCATCTGGTGTTACTATGCATCCTAGGTATGTGAAGGCATCTGTCTGTTCCAGTTGCTGATTCCTTACTGATATGGGCTCAGGGTTGCTCACATTGAGCGTCATGACCTCTGTCTTCTTTAGGTTGATGTTCAAGCCCACCTGCTGGCTATACTTATTAAATATATCCATTTAAAAAAAAATAAAGAATAGTTAAAAACAGAAGTTTGCAGGTACAATGTTTCCTGCAACAAAAAGAAAATATTTCACTCTATCTATCTCTTTCACACTCTGTTATACGTGGCCACTCATTCGCTCCTTACCTAATCTGGTGAAACAATCTTTTGGAAGAATAATCCATGAATGTGCATATAAAGTCCAGTAGTTGGCATCATTCGAATCGGGCCCCAGTCCCTCCAATAATAATTAAATTTTACACGGGGAACGCCTAATTTGGTGGTAGATTTCTGGATACACAATTGTCACCTAGAACAGTTACTGCGGGAACTCTCTGAGATATGGCATTCCCAGTAAACAGCAGGAAAACATATGATTCCTAAAACTGTTAATTATGATATTGATGATACCCTATCGGCTTGCTCTGGGGTGAGTACCGATTATGAAACAGCGTATTCTCCTGGATACAATCCACTTGGGTAAACGACTGTCAGAGGTCGGGAGAAATGTTATGTATATTGCCACAGCAGGCTGATAAAAAGGAATGGAAAAATCTGGGTATTTTGTAAGTCCCGTTACTCAAATTTACAGTTAAAAAATGTTAGTATGTCGCCTTGGCAATTCCTGTTCACGCCGGTACGAGGACGAACGCCAAGAAAAAAACGACAACTATTATTCCTTCAGTAACTAAGGAAAGAACCACAATAGAAAACCGCTGGTCGCTGGGTTTTCATCAAGCACTATATTAGGAAGAAAACAAAACATTTAACCAAAATGACAATATCCTTTGCTATCAAGGGTAAGGTATGATCTCTTATCCTCTCCGTCACCTAATTAAATTGAAAGGCACACGGTATCTTAGCCTATACTATCGCGCGTCGCTTAACGAGTACGGGTTTGGTAAAGGCATGCCGCCTTTCCCTCCTCCGACCCGGTAAAACAATCAGCGCACAATATCAGTTATAATTTAATTATGACTACGCGCCCTTAACTAATATCGCCTGTCATTACTAGCTAGTTGAAATTTGGCGTCTATCGTTTTTACACATGATATTAAATGCTAGTCACTATATAATTGCACACAATGAAATATAATGCGCATTCTGCTCTGTCACTTTATCCGTCACTCATAGCATTATACTTAGTCAGCTAAACCGTATCTTCTGGTGTAAAAAAAATGGTTGATGGATTTTTACATTAAGCTGAACAACCAGTAAGAAAATATCTACGCGTTTGCTATTTCGCTAGTCTTAACGCTAAGGACTCAAAGTGAATAAAATGATAAAACTTTAACACATTTAACACTTAAGCACAACTTATATTATTACCAGAAAACTGAATAATCTCCAAGAAGGCTATTAACGCACTATTTCACATAGGTTCTAGCGTACGCGTTTAGATTATCCAAAATTTCCTGAGAGACTTCATAACTGACTTGGAGAGAACGCAGTATATATACAGATTTTGTGCAATATCTCTAAAAGATGTGACAATTCATACCTTCTGCGTAGCAGGGAAAATCAACGAGCTTGGCTTCCGAGATAAAGGATTCTACGGTTCGCTCTAACCGCGAAGCCGAACGACTGACATGCCGTGCGAACGGGCCTTCTTAGATTTCGTCCCCCTGTCGTAGATCAAATACTTAAGTCCCCTGAAAATGTTGGACATCAAAGTTGGTCGGGAAGTATTATTATCGTCCTTGAATTTGCTACCGAGTCTGATCTTTTTCCCCACGTGCTTTCTGTCACTATCCGATGCTTGACAGATCAGCTCGCGTGAGAACTCAGGCAAACAGACCGGTTCGCTCCCCTGTTATCTGGCATGTTGCAAAAATAGGTAATTAACTCGTGAGCGCAAGAAAGACAGGAAAAATAGGCGTGGCTTCAAAACTGAGTCAACAGACAGCGAATTGCGTGGTTTTTCCTTCGCAAAACATAAACACTGAGGCAGCAAAGGTGGTCAGATCTCCGTGGCTATATTTACATTACACGTCGCACACTGCATAGTACAGTGTGCAGATATGTATTGACCTGTATTTTTTTTTTAGCTTCCATCCATTTAATGAAAGTACACATCCCGTGTTTAAAATTGCACTATCTTCCATTAATTGAATGAAAGTACACAACACATTTTTTAACATTGAACTAGCTTCCATCAATTGAATGAAAGTACACAACACATTTTTAAACATTGGACTAGCTTCCATCCATTGAGTGACTGTACATACCACACTTTTAAACATTGAACTAGCTTCGATCCATTGAATGAAAGTATACACCACATTTTTAAACATTGAACTAGCTTCCATCCATTCAATAAAGAAAGAACACAACACATTTGACACATTGAACTAGCTTCCATCCATTCAATAAAGAAAGAACACAACACAATTTGAAACATTAAACTAGCTTCCATCCATTCTGTCGCGAGAGGTTCAGATGGTATTGAAAATAAGAAGATATCCTGGACATACAGGTGTATCAGATGATACTAAGATAGTGCCAGATAAGAGTCTGGTCTTATCAGTAATACCCCTTCTCTGAAAAAATAAGGGTGTATAGACAACAAAGGTAGGATCAAGCTGTGTAAGTTCAAAGAGAAGATGAATAAAAACTTAACTTAAAGAATTTAAGTCTGTTGGTAAATATTTACAATTTATTTATACAAGTACTCTTTTCTGTTTGAAAAGTTTTTTTAAATCAAATATTTTACAAAATTAAATAAATAAGAACAGTTCCACAAATGTTTTTTCACTTGTGTTAAGATGTCTATCATTTTGTAGATAGTTTAGCTTGCTTGATCTTTCACTGGAGAATTACTAGTGTTATTAGTTCAATTTGATTGAAGCTCTATACTGTTCTGCTCATCACGAACTGGATGCGTTTATTTTGGTGAGCAGGCATACGCTACACAGTTGCATTGAGAGCAACTTAACTGAGTCACTGCGGATGGCTCCCTCTGATGCTGGAGAAAATCTTCAGATGAAAACCTTCCAACTGTTACACACGATATGGCTGGCCCTCTACCATAGACTGGCACTGCATTCGTTGCACTTTCAGTAAGAGAAGCCTCTTCTTATTTGTTGTAGGCTTTAAGTTAAAGGATTAAACCTGAAACGAAGTCAAACGCAATCCCTGTATTTGCCTATCAATATCCCTCTATGACACAGATGGGGACGATAGATAGTTTCAGACTAGCGTGCTAGCAGATGCACAAGGTATAGTATAGTTGCAACAATCATTTTAGTTGAATGTGATCATAATTTTCTTCTACCTTCTTAATTATCATTCGTTTCCCATGATTCGCCTCCCTAAAATAATTTGGTCGCTAATAAAACTACTAAGTAATAGGTCAAATTATACAGTACTTCAATCCCTTTCATCCTTCCTTATGTTCCTGGTAGGTGTCTTATTCCATTCAAGAAATACTTCTTTAAATACATTTCTAAACTCATAGACACACTTGGCCATCATTCTCAATATTTTAAATATTTCCTAAGGCACGCTTTGCCTCTAGAATTACACATGAGCCGGTAAGTTTCACCAGTACACACTATCCATTTCCAACACATCTATACACGTCTTATCGCACAGATGGATTAATCAATAGAATTACATATATATATATATATATATATATATATATATATATATATATATATATATATATATATATATATATATATATATATATATATATATTCATTCTTACCCTCAGGCCCACACAGAGACGAGCCCTTAATGGTTGATTAAGGTCTGCTAACAGATACAGATGGCAAACACTTGCATTAACATATGCTCCTTTTTTACCGCTCTCTCTCTCTCTCTCTGTATTCACATAATAGTGACTGACCCGAGTTTGTTAGGCAGTCTATTTATAGTGTGACCTCGGACGTACGAGATGGGAAATCCGAGGAATGAAATCACGATCAGAAAATATGGGTACCTTTTTGCATATCGTTCAATGTAGGAAAACTACTTTTTTAATTATCTCCGTTATTCCTAATGCGATTTTATTCCCCCAAAGCTTAAATTATACATGGAATTAGGCTTTATATATCTATGTAATAATCTCTTAATTTCCAAATTGCATTTTATGTTATGCATAGTTTAAACTGCTAAATTTATGACAACCTGAAGCTTCGAATGCATTCAACCCTAGATTTCTCCCGTCCTATATTAGTATTAGTAAAAGTATTGTTACTTACGGGTAGAGTAACATCCCTAATATTGTGTTGGTACCCTCTTTCAAGTTGTACTTCTTCCAAAATGCTGTAGTAAAATTCCGACTTTAATCAGGTTACACAGATTGGGCCTTGCCATCTTTATTTTTCCAGCGGTAGTAAACACAGGACCAAGAAAGCGTTTTCATTGGTTAGTGTATCATATCTTTCTACAATGTATGGCGCACGGTATGGTCAGAATTATTTAGAATTTGTGATGTGAGACAGACGTCATTTCACGACACATTCAATAAAGAAAGAACACAACACAATTTGAAACATTGAACTAGCTTCCATCCATTCAATAAAGAAAGAACACAACACAATTTGAAACATTGAACTAGCTTCCCTGCATTGAATGAAAGAACGCAACATTTTTAACATCACTGTTCACAAGATTATTCGGGACCCAAAGACGCAGCAATAGAGAATGCAGTCAGCGACTCATAGCTTGACTGTTTGCGTCAGGGTCAGCGAACCAGAGCTGACGAAGACCCTACTCCACATCCACGTAGTGGTCCTGGAAACAGGCTGCATCACTGCAGTCTGGCTGAGAGAGTAGAGATCAAAGAGGGAAGGTAAACCCGGTCCCAAAAAATGTCGTGCTGAAGTCGGATGTTTCCTGGACGAAAGGCGCAGATATCGCAGCTCCGCTGTAAACAGACACAACGCAACCAACGTCCTTTTCAGGACGAGCGAGGAAGAAGAAGAAAACAATATTATTCATAATGATTTGTGTGCTAAAACATTTTCTTGTATATTTGAGAAAGATAATCAACGATTGTTGCATAACTTGTTATTGAAATTGGAATATCAATTTTCCAGTTTCAAATTTTCTGCTTTTCGTTTGTTTTTTTCTACAAGACATCTGTTGTTGAAAACTGTAGCTGGCAACGTTGTTTATATTTTATTTATTTTTGTTTTTGTTGGGAGTGGGAGGGGGGTGCAAGTAATTAGCTTTGCTTAGAGCGCTAAATAGACCGGCACCTGCACTGCTTAGGAGTTGCTGCAACATATCCCTTTGTATTACTTATTAACTATTTGGAAATTATTATGTTTCAGCTTAAATAGATACGTTTACCGTATGTAAATTGAAATTTTGACACAGCCGATGATTGTCTCCTGGACTTAATACTATTTCAGTTTATGTACCTGTAATA
Source organism: Oreohelix idahoensis (assembly GCA_024509875.1). Taxonomy (NCBI): domain Eukaryota; kingdom Metazoa; phylum Mollusca; class Gastropoda; order Stylommatophora; family Oreohelicidae; genus Oreohelix; species Oreohelix idahoensis. The sequence continues at coordinate 28,967 of JAMPIV010022782.1, read as the reverse complement.
TATCCTATTACAATATATTAAAAATATAACATTTTCTATATTCATTATCTTTGTATTGACACAAAACGTGTTAAAACAAATCTTTGCTTATAAAGAAATATTTTTGCTTTCTGTTCCACAAAATCTTAACGATTCTGGAAAGTGTTACTTTATTTTATCCCCTTCACCTTATTTTATGCATAATACACTAAGTTTGTTGAGTCTATCTTGGAGCATGTTTAAATACCATTAGAATAATTTATTTTAATTCGGGAAAGCTTCCTTCCCTTAATGCTAGTGTGACTGGAATTGTCAAAAATAAGCATAGAGAAAAGAAGGAGAGAGAGAGAGAGAGAGAGAGAGAGAGAGAGAGAGAGAGAGAGAGAGAGAGAGAGAGAGAGAGAGAGAGAGAGAGAGAGAGAGAGAGAGAGACTGAAATCCAGTAGCTCCTCAATCAAAGCAAAGAATTTTAATATTGTCACAGACTTTTCAAGGTGTGATGAAGGAACAATTTCTTCACTGCTTTCATTTCCACGACCTGCTAGCCTTACAGACTTGATACTTTTGTTTTCCTGGATAAGAATGGCAGTTTCCAAAAAAGCAGTGTGTATTTGCAATTCTTTCATGGGAATTTGTCTGCTTTAAAAGTTTCATAAATCAACGCGTGTTTTCAACTGGCAACGTAAAAAATGATCATTGTGGGCTTTCTTTTAAAAGTTGAGACGGACCATCTGATTTATTTTCTCTTAAACCATCTCCACTGTCATGGCCCTGGCCTTGGATATTCAATCAATCTATACCCTTTAGCTCCCCAAGGAGCATATGCTTTCAACAAATACATGCCAAGTGCTACTGTCACGTGCCATCTCTTCAAGTTCTTTCCACGTCTTCCTAATCATTTTCACTGTTTGTCTCCACTTCTCTTCTCAATGTGTTTTTTGCATACCCCTGACCTTCTTGCTCTAGGTATTCCAGAACAAGGAATACTTTGTAATGCCTGTAAAAGGGATATGGAACGAAACCATAACTTGAATTATATCCCTTTAATAAATACAATTGATTATTCCACTTAGAATGCTTGGATTACGCCCCTTAATAAAATATTTTAATTAAAACAATTTACTAAATTCTACTGAAATAAACTAAATAAACAATAAAACTTACTGTAAGAATGTAACATTTAAAACGGCCAGTCTTTATTTAAGAGCAAATTTAGTTTCTTTGCTTTCTTTTTTAAATTTATGTAAACTATTTTTATTATTATAAGATTTAAAAGCTATTCTGTTATGCTACATCAGTGCAGGACGTGTCGCCATTTTCTTTCATTACTTAAGAATAACTATACATACAAAAAACGATAAATTGCCTGTTAGAATCACAACAACAGCATTGCACCAAAACCCAGAGAAGTCACATATCGACTTTTATATAACATGACACCAACCACAGAAAGAGCAGCACACAGATTAAAACGAAAATCACGATGCAAGATGTGCCAGGGAAATGTACACTAAAGTGAGGAACACATTTTCTATAAATGTAGTACAATTATACCAGCACAGAGAATCTTACGAGACATACTGGACACACACACGACACAAAAAACACACATTTTCAATGCCATTATGCTTAATTCAATTCCCAAGACACTACCAGAAATCCATTTTAAATTAATACTTTTGCTCTCGGAATTTCGTTTTTTAATTTGGAAATGTCGCATTCAATCAGTATTTGAGTACAAAGTTATCCGCCCAGCCTTTCTCCTAAATTTGTTCTTCCAGCGAGTGACGCTTATTTTAAAACCTGTCCACTATCCCCAGCTACCTGTACCTCGCCCTGCCAAATATTCTTAAATCAAAGCCTTTAGTTCAGAGGTTTTCAAACTGCGTCGCGGCTCCTAGGGGCGTCGCGGCCCTCGGCTAAGGGCGTTGCGTTGGCTTGGGATTTGTGCCCAGATTTGAAGAACTGATGATGAAGAAGCAAGCTCATCTTTCTCATTGAATGTGTGACTAGTATAAGGTGTCTTAAAACTGTAAGTTGGTTAAATTAGTTTAGTTTTTCATTTACAAAATAAATACAGTCTTATTTATTTTGTGTCCGAAACTTAACTTATTTACCCCCCACAATTGGTATCAGATGTAAAATGTGCTCATTCAGAAGTCATTAATATCTTTTTGGGTACAATTGCTTATATATACGATTAATATATAGTATAGAAAGGAGCTGCGGTGATTTATGCACAGGTCAAGGGAGCCGCGGAACAAAACAGTTTGAAAACCTCTGCTTTAGTTTATACGAAGGTTACTTTCCTATAACCTCCCCCTTCCCCCACTCCCCATCTCACCACCAATTACGTGGTATACCATCACCTGTGTTTTTTTTTCTACCTTCCCCACTCCATTTAACACACATCCTCATCCTCCCCATCCTCCCCTACACACACAACGTTAAAGGTGAGGGACTCCATCACCTAATATTTTTACCTTAAGTACATGTGAGAGAGTGTGTGCAAGTTAAAAAAATTTCATCCTCCCTTTTGTCATATCCGCAGAGAGAAGCCTGCCTTTAAATTATTATTATTTTTTTTTCTATGTATCTATTATCATTATTATTATTATTGTTATTGTCATTATTACGTTTACATTTTAATGCATATGTACACGTGTAGTCTATTTATTTTATTATTTATTTTGTATTTATTTATTTATTATTATTATTATTATTATTCTGATTAAGACGGATGTTGCAGAAGTAAGAGTTTTTATAGGACAATTTTGCTCAAGTCAGCAGCAGACCGTGTGGGTCTTCGGTCGGGAAAAAAAACTGAGTTGGGAAATGTTTTAAAGAAACTTTAATGATGACCCTGGGCGTTTCGCACCAGTTTCTAAATCTATGAAGCGCTGTGACACGTTGAAGATTTACGACCAACGGTATCCGACATCGGTAATTATGGGGACCCAGACAGTCACGAATGTCAGCATTGAAAGTCGTCAATAGCAGTCGTTGAAATAGCGGCTTAAGTATGCGTAAGTGTGTATGTGAGTGTGTGTGTGTGTGTGAGAACGATGGGTATTTTTATTTTCCATTTGGAATATTTTACAAACCGGGACAATCCTATTCTTTAACATTATTGAGGCCAAATTTTATTTTGCTCTATTCATCTTGAGAAATCGAATAAGCAAGCCTAATAACATATGGGTGCATTTATAAATGTGTATGTGAACGAATATATACAGTAGTATTTGCGTGTATGTGTGCCAATGAAAGTGTACATTTTGAGTAATTATGTGTATTATATAATGTACTCTCCTTGTATTCTTCTTCTTCTTCTTCCTCGTTCGCCCTGAAAAGGACGGTGGTTGCGTTGTGTCTTTTTACGCCGTAGCTGTGATATCTGCACCTTTCGGTCGACACATCCGACTTCAGCATGGCATTTTTTAGGGACCGGGTTTGCCTTCCCATTTCGATCCGTACTCGCTCAGCCAGACTGCACTGCTGCAGACTGTTTCCAGGACCACCACGTGGAGGTGGAGTACGGTCTTGACCAGCTCTGGTTTGCTGGTCCTGATGCAAGCAGTCAAGCTATGGGTCGCTGACTGCATTCACTATTGCTGCATCTTCGGGTCCCTAAAAATTTGTAAGATGAGCAACCACAACACTGTAGATTGTAAAAGGAAAAATCCCCCTCATCACGCTGCATGTATAGCAACAGGGAATAGGACAGATACGATGGAACTGACAGGGAGTCAGAATAGCCTCCGTCATCCCCCTGTGAGTGAACTCGTAGTAAGTTTTGAGTATTTATATGTATTATATAATGTACTCTCCTTGTATTCCATTTTGCTAAATGGACAGGTTTGTATAATTGGAAAACAAACAAGAAATACATCGTAAGTAATCAAAACAAATAAATAAATAAAATAAAATAAATAAAAATTTTATGTGGGCAAAATTGATCTTAGTTTCAATAAATTGATTTTGGAAAAAAAAAATCTATTATTGACGTGTGTGCATACGCACGAGGGGGGGGGGGGCGGGGGAGGGGCGGGGGGGCCGAACACAGGCAAGCCAGCGTAGTCTGCACTGTCTAATCAGTGTATACGTGCTTAGAAACCAGCACGTGACAACACGTCGACATTAAATTTTTGTTCTCCTACATCTCAGGAGTCAAAATTCCCTGATGTCAGAATTCGGAGTTTGGATCAGATAAAATGGCTTCACGAAGCCGCGAAATCTATTCTGAGTAGTGCCTCCTGGGACAGAGAACAAAGTTTGGGTTCATCCAGTGCAGAGCAAGAAGAGCACGACTGGGAAAATAAAATGGAATTTGACATAAGAAAGGCAGGGTTACTTTATAAAACAAACACGGGAAATGAAAAAAAAAAAAAAAGAATGTTTTCATGATACCCTCACTGAAACTTCTTAGCGGAAAGTTGTGTCTATTCAGGTTTTTTTTTTTTTTTTTTTTTGGCCTGGTTTTTTAAAAGTGTGTTTTCATTGTCATTTCACTGAAACTGTTTAGTCCATTCAGGTGTTATTTTTTCCCCATACGTTTTTTTTAAACTATTATCACTATAAAAAAGAGTGCGCTTTAAAGTTTTCAAGAATGAGGGTTGTATGAATTCTTTATCCGTTTTTTCCCCTTCTTTTCAATCAATAGTATCATCACAAATAAACGTGCAATTTACAAACAACTTCATGGTGCAAATAAGTGTGTGCGAGGGAGTGAAAGAGTTTTCTAAGCAGCTGCTCATTGTATTTTCATTGAAATTTCTTTATTGAAATATGTAAAATGAACAGGTTTATAAATTCAAACTGGACATGTTTGTAAATTCAAACTGAATACGAATAAGGATTTTTTTTTAAGTATTTAAAAAATATAAAAAAATTGAAGGGTGAGAAATTTCTTACCTAGCAAACACAAATATTCGAAAGTGAAGTATAGGAGTCTCTGCCTTTATTAATTACGGCAGCTTCTTCTAGCGGCGAAGTCTCCTGTAACCTGATCGAAAGGTGGTCGTTTTATTGGTACTGAATGCGTTTTTCTGAAATTCAAGACATTTAATTTATATATAATAGTTACTGTCACTTTTGCCTAGAGTTGACAGAATGGACCATACCAGGAGAGAAGTTAGAAGTAATAGCCAAGGCGGAGGGAGGTTTAATTTCCACACCCAAAATATAGGAGATAAGGACAACTAGAACTTGCCAGATGGGGGAACTAACATCATTGATAAAAACATTGCAACTGTGCATGATTTGTGTCGTAAAAGTACAGACCAGTTTTTTCATGGTGATCTTAATGTGACTGATGTTGTTCAGATTGGGTCCATTTATTTTGATAAGGATCACTATACACAGCTGTGTCGTCAAAAGACAGTAATTGCTGATGTTGGAACTGTTCAGCATCCTCCTTGTAAACTGCATAATCACAGTTTATCTACTCTTAAGAGTATTGATGAGATTGTAAAAAATAACACTAAGGTTACTGATAAATGTCATGGTATGACACTTATTTCTAATGATAAAAATTATGAAAATAACTTGCCTAGTCAAGCTAATACTAATGCATCTGGAAAAAACGGCTTAACTGAACTTAGTAGGCTGTCTTCTGCGACATGTTATAAACCTTCAGGTTTGAAAGGAAATGGGTGGCATACTCAGTCCAGCCAGTATGATCCATCCTACAATAAAGGTATGAAATCCAGGAGAAATAAACAGGTCCATGGGTCTCATGTGACTAGAGGTGCTTACTCACGTACCTTGCTAGTGCGAAATCTGCCACCAGATACTACATGGCAGGTACTAGGGGATTTTTTTCAATTCACTGCGGAGGTAAAATGTGTTCGTATGTTACCTATTAACAAGTTCAATGTTAGGGAGGCACTTGTTTATTTTTATTCAAATACGGATGCACGTATGGTTGCCCATCGTGACAACGGTGCTTACTTTCAAGACCATTGTCTTGATGTGCAGTTGATACATCATTCAGCACCTCACAAATTTTAATGCTGTTGTGCATCTTGATGATAGTGATCCATTTCAGAAAAATAATGAATGTGGTGTTGATTTCAATTAGAAAATGTATCCTGTCACCAGTGCTCTTTAATATATATCTAGAACATATTATGCAGGAGGCTCTCTACGATTATAAATCAACCATATCGATTGGAGGCCGACCTCTGTGTAACCTACGTTTTGCTGATGATATTGATCTGATAGCTGGATCAGAATCAGAACTTCAAGACCTTACCTCTAGACTGGAGAAAGTAACAAGACCGTATGGGATGGAAATTAATATAGAAAAAAGCAAGATATTGGTGAATAGCCATAAGAAACATGTTCCGACCAACATTACGTTAAATGGGCAAACGTTAGAAGAAGTTAACACCTTTAAATATCTCGGGTCCACTATATGTAGTGATGGAAGATCAATTAAAGAAATCAAGACAAGACTTGAGATGGCCTCAGCTGCCATGACAAGGTTGAATGTGATCTGGAAAAGTAACATCAGTTTTCCTGTGAAGATCAAATTATACAAATCACTTGTATTATCTATTCTCTTGTATGGGTGTGAGAGCTGGACACTCACTGCAGATACGGAGCGAAGGATTCAGGCTTTCGAGCATAAATGTTATAGAAGAATTTTGCGCATTTGCTATAAAGGGCACAAAACAAATGTCTATGTTAGAGAGAAGATAAACACCTATGCAGGCCACCAAGAACCACTTTTGTCAATAGTGAAACGTCGAAAGCTTGCCTGGTTTGGGCATGTAACTCGTCATGACTCCCTTTCGAAAACGATCCTTCAGGGAACAGTCGAAGGTAAACGGAGAAGAGGAAGGCAGAGAAAATCCTGGGCTGATAACATCAAAGAATGGGCAGGACACGGTTTTTCCACACTTGTACGCATTGTTGAGGATAGAGAGCAGTGGAGGACCCTGTCTGCTGATGCTTCCACCATGGCACCCCTACGACCCATGACGGGTTACGGGCTGAGATGATGATGGTGTTGATTTCTAGAATATTGCTGATTGTTCTAACTGTATTTTTCTATTTCAGCTTCATTGAGTTCTTATGGTCCAGTGTAGACATTTTTTGCCAGTCATGCCCTTATATGGTGGAACAGTATAGATGGGTTTTAATAAGGATTTAATGAACATTCATTTGTGTTTATACTTAATGTCACTGCAGCTGCCACTGTGGAGGTTCGAGTTTCATTGGTGGACTCTACGGATTACTCATGTCGTAGATTTGTGATAGGTGAATTAAGACTTGGTTTGGTCCCTTCTGAATAGCAATAGAAACAAGTGATAGCTCAGTGTGAGATGATAAAATAGAAATAGATTTCACGAGGGAGATGGAGGAAATATATTAGAGTCGGTCTCTGACCCTCGAGATGATTTCTCTCAGTCAGCCTATCATCTACAACAGATTAAGATTTGTCAGACCGTCTAGTATAATATATATATATATATATATATATATATATATATATATATATATATATATATATATATATATATATATATATATATATATATATATATATATATATCCCTCACATACACACACATAAGTGACTACAATAGACACACAGACGTGAAACTATGACAATGAAAAATATAGATAATTTGGAACGAGCTGACCAACACACTGATTAAGTTTAATTGAATTTTAATTATCAGAAGAAAATTCCATCACAACACATAAAAATTACATCAAGCATATACAAATAGTCATAAAGTCCATGAATTTGCTACAAGAATGATAGACCCATTGGTATGATCCTTTCCCTCGATGTATAGCCCACAGTCCTGTTAGAAGAAAAGTGATCGCCCCAAAGAGTCACGGATACATCTGCTGTAGTCTAATGATTTCCCTTTAAAGGTATGAACAGACTTTGATACTCTAATCTATCCTAAGGAAAATATTGTTAGCAACAAAAAACTTGCATAAAGAAATACAAAGTGGGTGAAATTTGGTATACAATAAAAGAGTCACTCGTTCCTGCTTTCTCTCTGTTCATTCATCAGGGCCCTGACATACATTCTTACCTACAATCGTGCTGTTGTTCGAAGTCTGGTGCAAACTTTAGGACACCCACACATTTTAATCTGTCTTTCTTTTAATGAAGCGGATCCCAGCTCTGCAGATTTTTGGTTCATCCAATGTTCCGGGGAGCGTCCTCTTCATGCGAATATTTTTCAGACTAAGGTTAGTGTCACTTGAATCACGAGGTAACAATTAGTTTTAAGCGGGCTCACAGTGTCAGAATCACGAGGTTTCCACTACTTAGGAAAAATGTCAGGTTTGTAACTTCGATCAAAGTTAAAATTCTTGGTCACACCACAATTTGTCAACAATGTTGGAGAGGTTATTGATTGTAGTATTTTACTTGCCACAAGGGCTGAAATGTACTTGAGGTTTTTCTCAGGAAGAATTAAGTCTGGCTCGATAGGCCCGTTACTTCATTTAATCTTAAAGTTCATGTAATGGGTATTCTGTCGTTCTGGATGCCAACGCAATGCCAGACAGGTTTTACTTTATACACCCAAGTCTTTAAGAAAAAATGTTTTTGTTCTTCACAGATATTTCTCAGTACTTAAACTAAGAATTATACGCTGATATATATTTGAAGTCTAGAAGCTCGGCAAATTGTCGAAACAAACTGAGAAACTTCCCTATACAGCTTATTCTTTTACACGAGCGACCTGTCTACTGCGAATCTGGAGAACTGAATGAAGTCAAGTTTCAACTCCGGGTAAGATATCTGAAAACCCGACAAAGGATCCCACGTTATTTCGAAAATCCGAAAATAGTCTCCCCTTCCCGTCTTAACACTTCACATAACCTTAAACGCTTGCCATAACTGCCAAAACGCGTCTTCACACCCACTACGACATGTCTCCTTTCTGAGCTATGCATGAGGGCGCCGTTCACACCTCACGCCGAGAAACTCCGAAGAAAAACTCGTGTCAGCTTGAAAATGTAGACAAATGTCTGCTCTCTATGTCTGAAGAGACGGATTCTCACACTATATCGCTCACAATCCAGGGACTGACATATTCCGCAATAAAATGCGTTTCTAAATGAGAAAAGAAACAGGCGAAAGTTTGAATGGGAAAGTAATATTTTGTCGCAAACGAACGAATGCGAAAAACAGGAAAAGGATAAAAGAGCGATAATAAAGTACAGGACACGGGTAGAAAAGAAAAGAATATAGAAAAATTATTGATCATAAATCTCTATGCGACAACTCAGGAGATGAGATTCAATTTATTACATTTAGGGGTACAGTGGAATGTTATCCCACTGCAGCAATAGGTTTAAATACCCTTATCATACATTCAGGTCTATGGTATATCTGTATTCAAAACCAATGGCTGGGATAATGTTAATCCATATCCCGAGACTACCTGATTGTACTGTATATGATATTTTGTGGTGGAAGTATAAACGACATGTGTTACTGTCAGAAGTCATACTACCAGAGCTCAGGCTCTTGGGTTTGTACATGCTTGGGTACGTTTTGGTACTCAGAATGACACTTTGGGAATGATGTTGATGGTGATGAAAGAAAAATTATTTTGTTTCTCCCATCATTGATGAATCCATTGATGATTTTAAAAGTGATAAAAAAATCATCGGAGGTCTATTTTGACTCCAATGAAGCGGTGGTTGTTAATCATACATAGACATTCACATCTATTAGGGATGATGTTATTCCCGTAATTGTTTTGGACAAGGTTACTGTGGTGAACTTCTAAATACAATATCTAATTTAACATATAACAATATAGTGCATAAAGTCAAAGATAGGATAATACTAAAAATTTGCGGCGAGAATCATAGTCGTCGCCTACGCCTTCAGTGTATTATTTGATAACGCATTGGCCGAACCAAAAAAGGGTACCCTATTTTTCAAATTCGACCTTGAATAAACGTACCACTTTTCCAAGTTCAAATGAAACATTTGCCTAGAATACATTGTAGAAGGGAGGAGAACGGATAGATAACCCAACGCAAATCACGTCTCACCATGTTTCTAAAAATAAAACCAACTTGCTAGCCTTGCCCTTAGGCGGTTTTCAAAAAACGAGGAAAACGTAAGAAAATGTGGACACTACGGTCATGAAAACACGCTTATTGCGAATGACGTAATTCTAGACGTGTTACGAGAAACTCTCGTAATTAGTTTGAAAGTACATGGAAAAAGAATTGAACAGGAGGTAGTTTAAAAAATAAACAACTAACATAGAAAAAAGATAGAATTTTGAACCAAACCACTTAGCCCCATAAAAATCATATATTCGTGAGCAAGAAAATGTAGTTAGTTATCTAAATAGTCCATTAGATAATCAAATATTGGTAATAATACATAGAGAATCGGAGATACTGTCAGGTCAAGTCATATCTGCTTAGATTGGATAGCATATTTTTTTTTTGGGGGGGGGGGGGAATTAGGTGAAAGAAAAGCTAAGATAGTACGATGAAGCGGATTGGATGAAATTTGAAGGAAGCCGAAATATTATTGGCTAACCTAAATATACAAATCTAGTTGGTAGTAGTAACGCATAGTGGTTTGAGATATTTTTTTTTTTAAGTTTCATTCAAAAAATAAAGAGATGCTTGGTCTCATTGGCCAAAGCCTTTTACTTTAACGAAATAGTAAGCTGCTCGCTCCCATTTTTTCAAAATATTCAGAGGAGCAAGAAGCGATGAGCAGACTTGTGCTTTGTTTTAAAATAAATAACAACAGAAAGCAGTCTGAACAGAGGCAGTGATGAAAGTGTGCCATATTCGATTGCCTAATTCATCGTTACTTGTTTATATTTCCTTGATATGTGGTAAGATTGATTTTATTGACTTTTTAATTAAAAAAGGGCTGTGTATAAGAAAAGGCCATGGAAAAAGATTGTAATTAAATGGTTCCATAGCAGACTTAGGCATGGCCTAGATGTTGATACATCATATAATGGACCATCCAAGAAGTTTAGAACTACAGGAATATATATACATATATGATTGTCATACAGGAACATTACACCTATCTTATTGCATGGAAAAGATTACTGCAGGAATGACAGAGGCGTAGCATCCATTAGGGAAGAAGAAAGAAAAACTGGTACCATTTGTTCCATCAAATTAAAGGGGAGAAGCAGGGTTGTCAGAGAGAGCTGACCATGTTCTTTTGTATTGAATGTATGTTTACATGTAAATTAGGAGGAATTAGTTTGATATTAAGACAGAACCATAACTTGCATTGACAGGGGTTCCTGCTGGCACTTGTCTGGTGCTGGTGCTCGATGATAGAGAAATTCAGCACTATTTCTAAGAGTCTCTGGCACCTGCTGGTATTAACAAAGTTCAAGACCAGAGGAGACTGAAGTGTTTGGCCAAACCAACTGCAACTGCTGTGATTCCAGGACCCAGATAAGTAAAATATCTGGCCTGGGACAACTTATCACGACTAAAGAAAAATCTCCTGTATAGACTAAAACGTTCCTCCAAAAGACTAACATAAACAATACTAGTGAAACAAAAGAATGTTGGGATGATGTAAATACCAAAACAACTTTAGGCTCAGGACCAATAAAGTTTAACAAAAGAAATTTTACATATAAAATTTAACAGCTGTCCTCATAGTTGTTATGTTTGTATATGTTTTGTATTGAGATTCTTTAACAACACTCTTACAATACCTAGAGTAGCTTTCACCGCTAGTCACAGTTTGATCAAGAAAGGTCACTCAAGTACAACTATATCTCACTCAAGTACAACTATATGCACACCATTCTTCTTAACATCTAAACCCATCACATATATTGGGGTCTCTAAGTCCGAGATTTGAATTTGGCATATATAGATGAATGATTGAAATAGGAATCTCATACAGCATATATTAACTAACTCCAGGAATAACAATTAGCAGTAGGATATAAATTCAAGATTGTATTACTTGTGTTAGTAGAGGTTAGGAACACCCCCTAAGAAGATAAAAATAATTAAGAGGAGATTTACAGTGATAGGTTGTCACAGCCAGTAGTAATTAGTTAATTATAGTTAGTATTTATTTTAGTTAAGTTTAAGATTGTCTTAGAACCTGATTAGACCTGCTTGAGTTAGAATGGCTGATCTAGCCAAATTCAGATCTGCCGCTGTACAGACTGCTAAAGAGATGGGCATGGATGGACCAGAGCTGGTCCAGTGTGTAACTTCAGAATGTGACAAATTTATTGAACGAGATAGGAAAGACAGGAAGTTAGAAGCAGACAGAAGGTTAGAGGTGACAAAGAACTTAAGAGGCTGCAGATTGAGGCTGACAAGGAGGCTAAGGCATTGGAGGCAGAAGAAAAGAGACAGGCTGCTGAAAGAGAAGCAGAGGAAAAGAGACTGGCTGCAGAAAGATAAGAAAAGAGACAGGCTGCTGAAAGGGAAGCAGAGGAAAAGAGACTGGCTGCAGAAAGAGAAGAAAAGAGACAGGCTGCTGAAAGGGAAGCAGAGAAAAAGAGACTGGCGGCAGAAAGAGAAGAAAAGAGACTGGCCGCAGAAAGGGAAGATAGGAGATTACAAAGAGAGCACGAGTTACGACTAAGGGAGTTGGAATTTCAAGGCCATGCTCCTGAAAATGGTGCCAGCCCCTTTGCCTCAGATGCCACTGCTAGTCAGGGAGCCTCAACCTCAGCTATGGGTTTTCATGTAGACCATTTTGTTGAGAAAGATGATGACATAGAAGGGTATTTAAGTAGATTTGAACTTTTGGCTACTACATATGGGTTAGAGAGAGAGAGAGAGAGAGAGAGAGAGAGAGAGAGGTGGAGCCTCACGTTATCCCAGGGTCTTAGGGGAACGGCTTATGAAGTTTTTGCCAAGATGAGCAGAGATGACCAAGACAATTATGACATGTTAAAGCAGGCTCTTTTGTTAAGATACGAAAAGAACGGAGAATTTTATAGAAAAAAATTTAGGAATGCCAAACTACTGTCGGGTGAGACCTATCACCAGTTCTCTGCACGGTTAGAGACCTACTTGGAGAAATGGACTGCTCTGGGGAAAACCCAAGATCTTAAGGAAATGATCCTTATTGAGCAGCTAAGAGAGTCCATGATTCCAGACCTGAGAAAGTTTCTCATGGAACAAGGTGCAGAGAGGCTGGGTGAGTTACTCAATGTCGTTGAGAGGTATCAGGCAGCCCAAGCAGGGGTAGTTGGTAATAAAAAGAAACAGGTAGACAATTTTAAGGCACCACAAAACTTTAATAGGTTTGACCATAGAGAACAGAACAAAGGTAAGCAACAGTTTGATAGGCCACGCAATGAATATAAAAATAAAACCCCACAATTCGATGAAAGGAAATATGATGAAAGAAAATCTTTTAACCAAGGAAAGAAGTGGTGTAAAAATTGTCGGATGAACAACCATAACACCGAAAATTGTAATAGGAAACCTGTTGTAATGGCCACGCTTCAGGTCAGGTCGACTCCTAGAAAGAAGGAGGAACCACCAAAAACTATGTCTCGTAAAGAGTGTAGGAAGGCACAGGCTAAAGATAGATCACTGAAGCCGTGTTTTGACAAACTCCAAAAACTCCATACCCCTCCTAGAAAAGGAGAATTCTATTTGGATGATGGACTGCTTTACCGGACTGATAAAGCAGGATCATACAGGTGTGTACAGTTGGTAGTGCCCTCGAAATATAGGGAACGAGTTATGAGACAAACACATGTTCTAGACCAGCGGTGGCCAAACTACGGCCCGCGGGCCAGATCCGGCCCGCCAACCAGTTTTGACCGGCCCGCCAACCTGTTTTTGCGGCCTCTTATTGATGATTGAAGCCACACTCTTCACAATGAAATAACACACAAACTTCTTCTTCTTCTTCTTCTTGCGATCGCATCTTTGATGATTACACCGTCAGATGAGTTCTCATGATGAATTCGACTGTTGTTTGAAGTTCCTCTTTAACTCCATATAGCTTTGAGTTTAGTGTTGAGTCATTGTTCCAGTATATCTTTCTTAACTGGTCATACAGAGGACAATCCTGTAGAACATGCTCAGCAGTTTGTTCGTTTAATCCACATGTGCACAGTGGTGAAGCAGACAATCGTAGCTTGTGCATGTGTTTATTCAGTTTGTTATGCCCTGTCCTGAGGCGAAAAATAGTTATCTGTCCCTGCCGGTCGAGAGTGTGATAGTCGTCTTTGGGTTGGTTCTTTTCTCTTCTGATAGTCTGGATAGCTCTCTTTTTCTCAAAGTATGTGACTTCATTATCTTCTTGTTCACATTCTCCTCCCTTTTTTGCAAGTTTATCTGCCTTTTCATTTCCGGGTACACCACAATGAGATGGTACCCACTGAAGTATGGTTCTCTTTTTGGCAGCTACCTTGTTTAGTTCATTTCTCAGATGCGGGAGTTTACCACCCTTGAGAGCTTGCAGGACAGACAGTGCATCTGTGAGGATGACTACCTGGTGGCAGTCAGAGTTGGTGTTATAAATCATATTTGCAGCTTGCTCTAGAGCTTGAACCTCAGCTGTATAGTTGGAACAGAATTTACCAGTGGGAATGTGCCTAGTTTCATAGTGGTTGTCAGGATATGAGATAAAGATACCGGCACCTCCATTCCTAACAGCATTAGTTGCTGATCCATCTGTATAGGCATGTATCCATGATTGATCGGGATAGCTTTCTTGGATCATACTCAATGTAGCAGTTCGTTTTTGCAGATCATTATACTCATATCCACTTGTGAGACCACTGACTGATGTATTAATTTGGAGGGCACTGCTGGCTTGCTCCCATGGTACAGGGTATAGGGTGGGCTTCAGTGGTGTTGTCTTCATGGATAGGTCTTCTTGATGCTGTCTTATAAGTCTTTTTCCCGATGCACAAAGCTGCTACGCTTTAGACGTCCCAATGCCAGATCATCTAGTCTTGCCTTCATTGGGTGCATTGGCATACTGTTGTACTTTTCCATCTGGATCATGGTTTTTGTGTCTCTTCTATGGGACAATGTCTGTAATCCAGCAACCTTCTGCATCTCTGTTATTGGTGTAGTTTTCATGGCTCCTGTAATGAGCCTGAGAGCTTGATTTTGCATCTTGTCCAAAGACTGCAGATGTGAGTTAGCAGCTGATGACCATGCTGCTGAGCTAAACTCTAAGTGTGGTCTTATTCTTCTTCTTCTTCCGTCCTTAGCCACCAACCGTCAAAGCAGTCAGTGGCCATTACGCCTAGTGGCGTCTTAGGGCAACAGCAGATAGGTTTTCTTAAATCTTCTTTAGATTTCGTTCATTTGCTCCCCAGTTGGTACCTGCTAATTTTCTGAGTATGCCTAGTCGTCTTCGGGCCTTTCCTTCTGCATTTTCAATATGCTTATTCCATGTAAGCCTTTGGTCAAATGTCACCCCAAGATAGGTGGGGTAGCTTTCTTCCTTGATCACGGTTGTCCCTAGGTGTATGTTAGCTGATTTGTCCTGGGGGGCGAGGGAGAACAGTGTTGTGGAGGTTTTGTCTGTGTTTATTGTGATAAGCCATTTCTCTGCCCATGACACTAGCATGTCTGCTGCCCGCTGCATTCTATAATTTGCTGTGGTGACATTTTCATCAGCGCACCAGAGTACTAGGTCATCTGCATATAAGGCAGCTTTAACTCCTGCAGGGAGATCTTTCACCAGGTCATTGATGTAAACAAGGAAGAGTGTTGGGGAAATTACTCCTCCTTGAGGTACCCCCTGATGGAGCAACACTTTTCTGCTCTGCAGACCGTCAAGAGTGACTCTAGTTCTCCTGTTATGCAAGTATGACTGGATCCATTTCATCATGTTGCCTTGGATTCCACTTCTCCTAAGTTTTGCAATGAGGCCATCTTTCCACACTTTGTCAAAGGCCTGCTTGAAGTCGACCCAGATCGTTAGGACCTTTTTCTTCTCCTGGAAGGCATCTTCTATTGCTTGAGACAAGTAAGTAACTTGGTCTTCTATACTGTAGCATTCTCTAAATCCAGCTTGTTCCGGCACCAGGATCTGCTCAGACTCTAAATACCATTTCAATCTGTGGTTGACTATTCACTCCATAGTCTTCCCAACACAGCTTGTGAGACTGATTGGCCGGTAACTTGCAGCCTCGGTCTTACATTTCCCTTTCTTTAGTATGGGTATTGTGATGGCTTCTCTCCATACTTGGGGTACCGTTCCTTTCAACCAGCTGTGGTTGAATATCTCAAGCAGTTTTGTCTTTGCTGCTGAGCTCAGATTTACTAGCATTTCGTTGCTGATTTTGTCTGGGCCGGGTGACTTTTGAAACTTAAGCTTGGAAATAGCCTTCTGTAGTTCTCCTAGTGTGATGGGTTCCCTCATTGGGGCAGGAGTATCTGTCTGTCCCATGGTTGCCAGTATTTCTTTTCTTATCTCTCTCTGATGATCTATGTTAATGGGTAAGTTGCTTTCTGAACTGGATCTTCTAGCAAACAGGTCTGCAGCTTGTTTTCCTCTGAAAAGTTTGCCACCTTCATCCAATGTGATAGTCTGCCTAGGTGAGGAACGCTCTTCATTTAGAGACTTGACTAATCTCCAAAGTTTCCTGCCGTCTTTCTCAAGGTTCAGCGATGCCGTTTTAGTTCTCCAGCTTTTCCGTTTTTCTTCTAGCTTTGTTCTCTGAAACTCTGCTACAGCCTTTTTCCATTTGTTGTGAGTTTCAAGTGAAGGCTGAGACTCTGCGTCCTTTCTAGCCCTGTCCATAGCTTCCTGACGTTCTTGGAGTGTGCTGGACCAGTATGGTATGTAGTTACGCCGGCATCCTTTGGGAATGGTTTCTTTTGCAGCTTGTAGTATGCATCTGTTGAAGTCTTTTACCACTTCATTAATGTCTCTGTTCTGTACCTTGAGGGTAGACAGCAGCGTGTTCACCTGATGCCTGAATAAACCCCAGTTGGCTTTTTTGTAGTTCCATCTTGTAATGGCTGGGCCTGTACTGAGAGTTGCACTCTGGACAGTAAGAAAGATTGGGCGATGGTCGCTTCCCCCTAGTTGGTCTCCTACTTCTCTACTAATAGATCCAGCTATATCTGGTGTGGAGAAGGCAAGATCTGGTGTTGAAGTTGTGTGCCATCCTCTGGAGTAGAAGGTAGGAGTATCTGTGGCATTATTGACTAGGATTAGGGAGTGATCATCTTGCCAAGTTTCAACCTCTTCACCTCTGTGATCCAGATGGTTATAGCCCCAGCTCTGGGAGTGGCTATTAAAGTCTCCAACTGCTATAAAGTTGGTGGCTGGTACTTGTATAGAGCTGAGACTCAGGGGTTTGTTGTTCGGACAGTAATAGTTCAGGAGTTCTATTTCCATCTTGTCTACCTTTATCTGCAACAGCTGATATTCTGCTCCATCCATGACGGTTTTCCTTTCGTGTGCAGGAATGTTATTCCTTACAAGAGTAAGTACTCCTCCTTTTCGTCTATCTTTTCTGTCGGATCTGAAGCATTGATATCCCCTTATTTTAAAGGTTTGATCTGCTTTCAAGTGAGTCTCTTGGATACAGCAAACACTGACTTGCTTCTCATACAAGATGTTTTCCAGCTCTGTCTTTTTGCTGTATCCAGCCTGCTTGCTGTTCACTCCCTCTGCATTCCAGTGCATCATGACAAGTGGCACTCTGGGTTTCTCTTTTTCTGTTTTGTTTTGGTCAGTAGTTCTCCTCCGCCGTCTTCTGACTCCACAAGACGGTCTAGAGGGTCCTCCAGTAGCTGAGGGTGGGCTCTGTCGAGGCTCAGAGCCCGGCACTGCACCTACCTGGTGGAGCTCCACAGGGCGAGCACCAGTACGAGATTTATTTGACGGTGTACTCTCCATAGAAAAAAAAATGCGAGTTGCGTGATACTGTGGTTTCCGGTGCGCCTTCTGGCCCAGTATCTATGACTTTAGCACCTGTTCAACGGGAGAGTGGGCTCATCCCTAATCTGTTTATGTTCCCAGTAGTAGACTATTCGCAAGCAGCCTGGGGGTGTCACTGCTCTGCGCGGACCTTGTTTACCGAGGCGGCGTCCGAGCTCGTATGGTGAAAATATGGTTGTGTTATCTTCAAAATAGCCCTGTCTTTCCCATGGCTTTTCTGCCATCCTGCAACTTTGAGTTAGGGAGTTCTGAGCTATAGTCTCTTTCCCAGGCATTTTATCCTGGCCTGGCACGCATACAGAGGACCCCACTTCTGGTTCTAAGTTAGCAGTTGGGGATAGGTGGGGTAGCACACTGTGCATTCCACGTCATCCAGGGGACTCTCCAACTATGCAGAGCTTGCACAATGCTGTGCTCTGGTTCTGGGCTCTCCCAAGGAATCCTCACGTCCTGCACAGAGCCACTTCCAGATACCCACCACCTGCCAACCCTCCATTGTAGAAATCTCCTGCATGCGGCCATCCAGTCAAAAGCCAGTATTAAGTCTGGTGCCCAAGTGATTCCCCCCAAGCTCAGTGTGCAATGCTGGGTTCTCATCATGCTGCAACACAGGGGGGATTGTGATGCTCAGCCATCTCTCTCAACTCTGCACCGATAAGTGACATCGGGGACTTAACTGTGCCTCAGTACTGGGAGGCCCCGTTTCCGGGTACACCACACACAGCCAATTGAGGCAACGGTCGCCGTGGGCGTGTATTCAGTGGGGAAGTTGTGGAGTCTTCCTGTCCATGTTCTTGCACATCCTAACACTGCCCGCAAGACAACGGAGGTTTGGAGAGTGGCCTTCTCTGCTTTTTTGAGCCGGGGTGGATATTGATCGGGACGTGTCCACGCGCCAGTGGGCCCAGCATCGGCCGCATCTGATGGAGGACTTGCTCTGCCAGGTTTGATGTGGATTTCCTACCGCCCCGGGTAGAACCCAGAAGTGTACTGTGCCAGCTCTGGGGGAGATAAAGGGGAAGTTTCTGCGTCTCCTTGTGATACGTAGCCAAGGTAGGGCTCACAGTGCTCTTTCCCCGCCACCAAATTGCCTGCTGGTTACGCCGAGTTCTCCGAGGCTCTAGGCATGTGACCAAGAGTTGAAGGCAATAGGATCGTCAAGTCCTGAGTCTCTGTGCCTGTACGATGGGTTCCGATCTTCAGGGAGCAGTCCACACTCGTTCCCACTCCCAAGACTTGTTCAGTATCCATCTGGCTCCTTCCCACCCACAGAGGGCGTGTACGGTGTAGTGCACCGGTTTTATTATCGAGGTTTGCTCCTCTAGATCCGTTGTGTTTAGCCTGAGGATTCGCACCCTCAGTTACCAGGACTACCTCGAGGAGGGTGTGGCTCTTCACCACGTACAACGATCTTGGGGTATGAGAGGTTTTGCTAGGCCAAGAGACTAAAACCGCAATGGTCGCTCCTTTCATGAACAAGAATTCACTAGGCCTAGGGTGAAGCAAGGGGGGAAACCCAACACACAAACGTATGTTTGAAATAAATAATTACATGTTATATTACAAATTACAAAACAAATTAAAACAACAGATTCATTATATATTTTTTTTAAACAGTAATTTCAGTCCGAAGACTGGTATACATGTCTTGGCAGATGTGCAGTACAGTAGTTCCTTTGCTTTCTGTACGTGGTTCATTATATATGTAAAACTAAATCTCAGAACGTTATTTTTTAAGGATTTTATAGGTCTGGCCCTCTGGTGTTACCCTTTACCATAATCTGACCCTCGGCCAACCTTAGCTTGGCCACCACTGTTCTAGACGGTGGACATCTGAGAATGGGTCGCACCTGTACAAGGACATCTATGTCTTAATACTGGCCAGGAGTGGTTGAAGACATAAGAAAATTTGTCGAGGCCTGCGACCAGTGCAATAAGAAAAATTCCACAGGGTGGAAAAATAATAACCAAATGCGAGAGAAGCATTATGGCAAACCTGGGCCAGAAAATAAAGAGGGAACACCCACACGTGGGAAAATGAATCAGGACCTAGAAACGCCACGGGGCAAACTTAGGCCTGGAAAGAAAAATAATTATAATAAAGTGGACAGAGGGGAATGGGAACCCCCTTTTCACAGACAGTCTTCACTCGAATGTATTAAAATGGCCACTATGCAGCGAGTACAAAGAAATGTTTTACCCCAGAATATGCCGACAATCCCTCGGTCGGAATTATGTGAACTGGGTGAAGATAAAAGAGAGAGAAGATCTCTCACAAGGAATTTAAAGTGGGAAGAAAACCCCAAGAAAAAAATTGGTAGTTGTCGATTTGTGAATGATGATTCTAGGAAGAAAGTCCTCACTATAATGCTTCCAATGGAAGAGACCATACCGGTGCCTGGAAAAATAGGTCAACAATATTTAAGGTCCATATGTAGCATTGTTAAGGACATGGACCGATGAAAAGGCAGAAGAAAATATTACCTCATCATATCAATATGTGAACGAGCTGACCACTCGTCTTAAAACTGGCTGGAAACTTGCCTATGAAAATTTGAGACAAGCCAGGAAATAGCATGCTGCCTATTACAATAAGAAAGCGAAGGACAGAGAATTAGCTGTGGGAGAGAAGGTGCTCCTTCTACTGCCCGGCAGCCAGAATAAATTGCAAATTGGATGGCAAGGTCCATATACAGTTCTAGAGTAGGTGTCTAGAACAAATTATAAGATAGATAAGAAGGGGAAAGAGAAAATCTATCATGTGAATCTCCTGAAAAAATATCTGGACAGAGAAAACCAGGAGGAGACACACCTACTGACCTTGTCTGTTGCAATGGAAATGAAAAAGGAACCACTCACCTCTCATGAATATCCTTTACATCTCTGTGAGACCGCTGCACAGGTAAAAATCAGTACACACTTGACGAAAAATCAGAGGGAGAGAGTTCAATAGGTTCTGAATGATCATACAGATGTGTTAACGGACCGACCGGGGCATACAAATTTATTAGAGTACGATATGAAACTCATAGACCCAACACCAATCTGTATGACAGCCTATTCGATTCCGTTCGCAAAGGAAAAAGCTTTGAAGGAGGAGATAGATTATCTGTTGAGAGAAGGAATTATCTCGCACAGTGAATCTCCTTACAGCTCCAGTGTGGTTCTGTTGAGAAAACCCTCTGGAGAACACAGACTGAGAATAGATTACAGGAAACTGAATGCTGTCACAGAAGGTCAGGTGGATCCATTACCTGATACAAATCAGCTGTTTGCCAGGCTGAATAAGCTAAATATTTCTCTAAAGTGGATCTGAGCAAAGGCTACTATCAGATTCCAGTAAAGCCGGAGGTTAGACCCTATTTAGCCTTTAGCACCTCGGAAGGACATTATGAATTTAACATGTTGCCATTCGGGCTGAAAAATGCACCGAGTGAGTGTGTTTTCGAGGATGATGAGAAAATTACTGGATCCCCTGAATAATCCATGCATCACCAACTTCATGGATGATATTCTCATAGCGACTGAAACATTTGAGGAATACATTAACTCTCTGGATATGTTGTTTAATCGACTTAGAGAGACAAATTTGACAGCTAGACCGACGAAATGCTGTGTTGGATGTAAAGAGCTGGAATTCTTGGGACACACAGTACATCAGGGAAACATGACCCCTGACCCCAAGAACCTGGAGAAGTTGAAAAGAGCACCAAGACCACAGACAAAGAAAGATGTGCGATCTTTTGTCTCATTATGTGGTTTCTACCAAAAGTATATTAAAAACTTCAACTCCATATGTGCTCCATTGACTGATTTAACGCGCAAAGGAAATCCTGATAGAATTACTTGGTCAGCGCAGTGTGAATTAGCCTACCAAGAGTTGAAGGAAAAGCTCACAAGCAGGCCTATTTTGAAATTACCTGACTTGAGTCAAGAATTCATTGTGAAAACGGATGCTAGTAATATAGGTTTGGGTGCAGCTCTATTACAAAGGTCAAATTCACTTGATGGGGAATTAACCCCAGT
Organism: Oreohelix idahoensis; assembly: GCA_024509875.1. NCBI lineage: Eukaryota > Metazoa > Mollusca > Gastropoda > Stylommatophora > Oreohelicidae > Oreohelix > Oreohelix idahoensis. The sequence continues at coordinate 7,072 of JAMPIV010022782.1, read as the reverse complement.
AGCTTATGCTAGTCGTAAGTTGAACACAGCAGAACAAAAAAATTCAACAAGTGAAAAAGAATGTTTGGCTGTCATATGGGCTATAAAAAAGTTCCAGATTTATCTTTATGGTAAATCATTTAAGATCCAAACAGATCATAAACCACTCGTGTGTCTGTCACAAGCAAGGCATGAAAATGCTAGATTATTACGTTGGTCGTTGTTCCTACAGCCATACCAGTTTACCATAGAATATATTCCAGGCAAAACCAATGTAGGTGCAGATTTTTTAAGCAGACATCCGTACGACGAACATCAGAGTAGTCACCAGGCATAGGTAGTAAACTTATCTATGTGTATTTAGAAGTAGGAACTAACATATGATAGTCTGTTCTAAGTGGGGAGATATGTGGTGAACTTCTAAATACAATATCTAATTTAACATATAACAATATAGTGCATAAAGTCAAAGATAGGATAATACTAAAAATTTGCGGCGAGAATCATAGTCGTCGCCTACACCTTCAGTGTATTATTTGATAACGCATTGGCCGAACCAAAAAAGGGTACCCTATTTTTCAAATTCGACCTTGAATAAACGTACCACTTTTCCAAGTTCAAATGAAACATTTGCCTAGAACACATTGTAGAAGGGAGGAGAACGGATAGATAACCCAACGCAAATCATGTCTCACATTGTTTCTAAAAATAAAACCAACTTGCTAGCCTTGCCCTTAGGCGGTTTTCAAAAAACGAGGAAAACGTTAGAAAATGTGGACACTACGGTCATGAAAACACGCTTAGCTCTTATTGCGAATGAGGTAATTCTAGACGTGTTACGAGAGACTCTCGTAATTAGCTTGAAAGTACATGGAAAAAGAATTGAACAGGAGGTAGTTTAAAAAATAAACAACTAACATAGAAAAAAGATAGAATTTTGAACCAAGCCACTTAGCCCCATAAAAATCATATATTCGTGTACCTGAAGACTGCTGAGCAAGAAAATGTAGTTAGTTATCTAAATAGTCCATTAGATAATCAAATATTGGTAATAATACATAGAGAATCGGAGATACTGTCAGGTCAAGTCATATCTGCTTAGATTGGATAGCATATTTTTTTATTTATTTTTTTTTGGGGGGGGGGGAGAGAATTAGGTGAAAGAAAAGCTAAGATAGTACGATGAAGCGGATTGGATGAAATTTGAAGGAAGCCGAAATATTATTGGCTAACCTAAATATACAAATCTAGTTGGTAGTAGTAACGCATAGTGGTTTGAGATATTTTTTTTTAAAAGTTTCATTCAAAAAATAAAGAGATGCTTGGTCTCATTGGCCAAAGCCTTTTACTTTAACGAAATAGTAAGCTGCTCGCTCCCATTTTTTCAAAATATTCAGAGGAGCAAGAAGCGATGAGCAGACTTGTGCTTTGTTTTAAAATAAATAACAACAGAAAGCAGTCTGAACAGAGGCAGTGATGAAAGTGTGCCATATTCGATTGCCTAATCCATCGTTACTTGTTTATATTTCCTTGATATGTGGTAAGATTGATTTTATTGACTTTTTAATTAAAAAAGGGCTGTGTATAAGAAAAGGCCATGGAAAAAGATTGTAATTAAATGGTTCCATAGCAGACTTGGGCATGGCCTAGATGTTGATGCATCATATAATGGACCATCCAAGAAGTTTAGAATTACAGGAATATATATACATATATGATTGTCATACAGGAACATTACACCTATCTTATTGCATGGAAAAGATTACTGCAGGAATGACAGAGGCGTAGCATCCATTAGGAAGAAGAAAGAAAACTGGTACCATTTGTTCCATCAAATTAAAGTGGAGAAGCAGTGTTGTCAGAGAGAGCTGACCATGTTCTTTTGTATTGAATGTATGTTTACATGTAAATTAGGAGGAATTAGTTTGATATTAAGACAGAACCATAACTTGCATTGACAGGGGTTCCTGCTGGCACTTGTCTGGTGCTGGTGCTCGATGATAGAGAAATTCAGCACTATTTCTAAGAGTCTCTGGCACCTGCTGGTATTAACAAAGTTCAAGACCAGAGGAGACTGAAGTGTTTGGCCAAACCAACTGCAACTGCTGTGATTCCAGGACCCAGATAAGTGAAATATCTGGCCTGGGACAACTTATCACGACTAAAGAAAAATCTCCTGTATAGACTAAAACGTTCCTCCAAAAGACTAACATAAACAATACTAGTGAAACAAAAGAATGTTGGGATGATGTAAATCCCCAACCTGCTTCCCCGTACCAGTAGTTAAATAGAGTAATTAATATCAACTTGAGAATTTGTAACAATGTACTATGGACATATTGTCTGTTGTATGTAAATATCTTTATATATATTTGTAAATATATCTATCCATCTAAATTGATTCTCATTGAACTGTAGTCCTGACCAAAACAACTTTAGGCTCAGGACCAATAAAGTTTAACAAAAGAAATTTTACATATAAAATTTAACAGCTGGAGTTGGTTGAGTTCCTCATAGTATTTAGTATATGTTTGTATATGTTTTGTATTGAGATTCTTTAACAACACTCTTACAATACCCTAGACACTTTATGTAGCTTTCAGTCACGCTAGTCAATAAAAATATAACTTAGAGTGAGATTGTAGGGTGGTAACAAGAAAGGTACTCTGTAACACAGCTGTCCATTGTTTACCTCAGAGACCTTCACATTTGATCTCACTCAAGTACAACTATATGCACACCATTCTTCTTAACATCTAAACCCACCACAGTTACTGATATGAGACCATTCACATCTATCATTGATGTTGTTGTACCAGACATTGTTAATGTCGAGGTTGGTATGAGGTCAGGTATGGTTTGGTGGTGGACTGTTCAGTCAAGACTATATGTTTGGCTGTTTCTTTTACTGTTTCCTATGATACTACTAATGTATGATTTTATCTATTCATAAGGGTACATCATGGATATTGATATTATTTCCGCTTTTGTCTTTCAGATGCTGACATACCATGAGTTCATAGGGTATGTTTAGGCCACTTCACTGAGTAGTGTGACGGTGTTAATAATGTTTGTTCTTTTTTCAGATGTTACAGTTCGTGGTATGCCAGTTGCACAACATAGTAACTTTATATTTGTTCCGGTGCAGGGACGTGAATGCTCGCTGCCCATTCATCATGTAAAGGAATTCTTTTTTTAGTTTGGTACTTATGATGATACTTACAGAGTTGTACATAATAATGTTTGTATATATGAGGGCGCACATCGAAAGATTCTACTTTGACTATTTCTGTTTTTTTTTTTTTTTTTTTTTTTTGCTATGCTATGGGGAGCACCTTACTTGGTTGGATTCTCTGCGTAAATATCCTATCTACGACTATCTTTATTCGCAGGTTGCGGCAAATTTTCTCTGTTCGTTATAACTTATCACTTACTTTGATGATACCTGTGTATTACATCATCCTTGGGATGTGCATCTTATCGGAAGTCATTCTTTGTTGAATACCTTAGGCTTTCACAACATTACTGCTAGACCTTCCAAAACTAAAACAGGTTATACTGAAATTACCTTTCTCGGTCACAAAGTAGAATGTGGATTCTTAACACCTGAAGATTCTACGGTTTCCAAAATTCTCAATCTTGATATTCATCGAACAAAAAAAACAAGTTCGGAGTGTGTTGGGTCTAATAAACTTCTATAGACGATTTCTATCCAAATTTTCACAGCCATACCAATTTATCATAGAATATATCCCCGGATCGGAAAACGTAGGTGCAGACTTTTTAAGTAGACACCCATACGACGAAAATCAGAGTAGTCACCAGGCATAATGATTTAAATTTATCTATGTGTATTTTGAATTATGAACTGACATCATGTAGTCTGTTCTAAAGTGGGGAGATATATGTGACGATATTCTCAATACAATAGCTAAATTAGATAATATTCTAGTGCATAAAGTCAAAAATAAGATAGAAAATAAAAATTGAGTCCAGCGTCTTATTCACCTACGCCCGCCCGCATGTCGATTCTGATAAACCTAATAGCCGAATGAAAGATACTGTCTTTTCGAAAAATTCGTCCTTGAGATTAAATGTAACACTTTTTGCAAGGGCAAGTCGGATTGCCAAGACGAGAGTGAAAGAATAAAAGAATAAAAGAGGGGAGGGATGGAAAGACAGAACCTAGAGAACGCCGTCTCGCGTTGATTTCACAAAAAGCCAACTCGAGCAGCATAGCCTTGGGCAAGTTTCAAATTACGATACAAAACTAAAAAATGTTCGTCAGTTTGGTCATGTAAACAACCTTAGCTCTTATAAGGAATGACGTAATTCTAACGTACTACGGACGATTCTCGTATTTAGGTTGAAAATAGTTAGAAAAAGAATGGAACGGGTGGTAGTTTCTGGATTTGAAGACTAACATAGAAAAAATGTGGAATTATGAACCATAATACATAGGGCCATAAAAATTATATATTCGGATGCCTTATGATCTCCTGAGCAATAATATGGTGTCGGTTAACCCCCAGTACAAAAAAATAACCAAGATAATGGCAATAATATTATGTATGATAAGACGGACTGACGAGGAAAAGATCACGCCTGCTTAATTTTTTCATAACATATTTTGAAAAAAGCTTTGAGTAAATAGGACTAAAAGGTACCAAGATTTTGATTGGCTGTAGTTTAAAGGAAGGCGAGAGGGGATTGGCTAACCTAACACTAAAAATATACTTGTAGTAGTAGACGTAGTATTTTGGGAATTGTTTTTCTAAAAAAAAAAAGTTCGATTTAAAATTCATAATCGTCTGCTTCTATTGGCCAGCTTAGTTGATATTGAGACAAAGTGTTAAGCTATGACGCCATTTGCACAAAAAATCTTGCCACGAGACGATGAGAACAGAAGTGTAATTCTAAATACAAATATTATAAACTTCTGGACAGGGCAGTGATAAACTTGGGCCAGATCTGCCAGTCATCGTTACTTGTATGTAATATTCATTGAAATTGTGGGGTTTTGTGGCCCTGACAGTCACATAAAACCAAGCTCGTGGGAACTGATTGATTCCTGACTCTGTTGCATAATTCGGGCACGTACTGGATGCCGTTGCTTTCAATGAAGTGAAACAGATGGTCCATCGAGCCTAGGAAAAGACTTACCAGGGTTCTCCTTCGAAGTTAAGTGCCCGTTCGGCACCGAGAGTCTCAACCTCTATGAACTTCAGATATTAACAACAAAGACTGAAATTATCAAATAAAAAAAATTCCACCTGTGACAAATGAAAAGAAAATGAACGATAGGGAGTGATGATAACCAACAACCTACCATTATACATATACCAGTATTATCCTATTTAGAAAACTACACCTACACACTTTTATTATATTAATACTTGTATTATGGACAGAAGATCCATTGTATAAATTGATTATTGTAAATAATTCCGTTTATTTCACTTTTGATTGTCAATCCTGATTCAAACAAAATAGAGTCAGGATAATAAATTGAAAAAAAAAATTATTAACGTTACACAAAATTCAACCACTGACTTACTTAAGATAGTCTTTTAAAGTGTAGTGTGTATGTGATTGTTGTAGTACTGTTGTGTTGTGTTGGATAATAAAATACTTGTTTATATGTTTAGTTGGTTAATGCAACATTACACTACTTATTCATAACCCTAGACACCAAACGTAGTCATCATCATCATACATTCTAGTCAAGAATAAGTCTGAGTGAGATCATAAAGGTGGTAGCAGAAAGGTACCCTGTAACTTACCATAATATTTATTATATTCAGGGACCTTCACAGCTGACCTCATTCAGTACACTAAGCGTACATAACAACAACATTTCTTAACATCAAATCCACCACAGCGTGTATATTCACTATCGTGTATGTGTGTGTGTTGTTTCCTACCTAAGCGATGGTTATTTTGCCATCGCTGTCTCTGTTTGTCCTAAGTATTTCCCACCTGTCTGATGTTCGTAGTATTGCTGTTCCCGAACCTGTGTTGTGTATGGCTAAACTAAAACAGGAATGTCGTAGCCCTAACTGGGTTGTGATTTGTAATGCATGTTATTCTGTGTGTATGTTTGTTTCCTGCAAAAGTATAAAGTCTGGCTTGTGTTTCTGTATAAGTGTTATGATGTGATGTAGTTTTGAGTTGAGTCTGCTAACATTTACACTATTTATCAAAATTTCATCTGCCATTTTTAACATATAACAATGAATAAAATGTATGAAAGTCTAATTAAATAGTTTGATAACGTACCCTAAGAAATGGTCCTAATGTCTGTGTTGCTTGTTTTCCCAGATGCTGTCAATTTCTTTCCAGTCAATAATCAGTCTGGGGGGTGTCTGAAGTGAGCTATCTTCTTCTGATGCCGTATTGTTTATTTCCTCATGTGTTAGTGTGGATGTCTGGATGGCTGGAGCTCTTGCAGTGCTTAAAATGTTTTCTCCAGTTTGGAAAGTTGGGCCAGTATTTTACTAGCCTTATATGTTTTCCTTTGTTTTATGTATATATCTTTTAAGTATTGATTGGGCATCTCTTGGGGCATCTATACTTAAAACCTTATCACCTATAAAGTCTATATTGTGATTTCTATAGTAAGTTTTTAATTCAAGCCTTTGTTGTTCATACTTTTTACAGTGGATCAGGCAGAGCCGGATTAACGTAGTAGCACAAGTAGCATATGCTACGGGCCCCGCGCTTTTAGGGGCCCCGCGCAAAAAAATATGTACATAATTTTTTGGTCATCTTCTAATACGAGCGTTGATGGGAAGGAGCGAAGCTCCTGACCGGGTTGGAAGGAAAGTCCACTGACCCCCCAGCCTCGCAATGGCATGTCATTGGGCCAAAAGAGCTGGAAAGCTCGAGTGCCGCTGGTTAGAGAGAAGAAACAAAAATACGAGCGTTAAACCAATGATCTTGTGATTTATGCCATCTTTAGCGCCTTTTCATTTGGTGTCACGAAATTGTGAGAGAAAGAGCATAAGAGGGTGACTTAGTGTGACTCTTCATTATTTTAATCTTAACTGTTTGCGGACGGAAGCCATTTAAGAGGCGTTGAAAATTTGGTCAC
>JAMPIV010022781.1:0-58638 GCA_024509875.1 Oreohelix idahoensis | reverse complement strand
AGAAATAGAAAGATTGTAGGATGAAGGGGGGTGAATTATAATGAATATAGATTGTTCTTGGATTATTAAAAAATATTATTCTAAAATATATTTCAATCTTTCATACTTCCTTACAGTAACAATTGCCTCTTCCTTAAAATTTAACATTTTTTCCTTCCTCATTCTTTAGTTATAAACAAAATTTCTTTTTCCTTGCTATTATTCTACTTTTCTCCAAATTCATCCCAGCCTTCGTTTTCACCTTTGCACTTTTTTCTTACTTCTTCTGATTCACATATTCTCAAACTTATCCATATGACCATTTGTTTTTTTTAATCTCCTAATATTTTGTTCCTAGGCTGAGCAACTCTATTTCAGTTGTTCGTTTGATTGTTAGCAGGTAGTGATCACTTCCAATCTCTGGCCCCCTCCAGACTCTTGCATCTCGGACATATTTGAATGAGCTTCTCCGAACAATGGCATAGTCAATCACTGACTTCTCATTCTTTGTTGGTTCACATCTAGTGTATGCATGTATGCGCTTATGGGGGAACTTTGTGTTTGTAATGATCAGATTCTGCTCACTGCAGAATCTAAGGAGTCACTTTCCATTGTCATTGAGAGTGTCTTCTCCATATCTTCCGATAACTCCACCCCATCTAGCATGGTCATTTCCAACTCTGGCATTAAAATCTCCGAGCATGATAACTTCATCTAGGCAGTCATCCACTGTCCTTTGAAGCAGCTCGAAGAATTCCTCCTTGACCTCTGCTCTCTCATCCTCATTTGGCCCATACACTATGAGGGACTGTTTGGCAAGGAAGAATATTCCAGCACCTCTGATTCATGCTATACAGAGCTTCTACAAGTCTTGCAGAAATTATGTGAGGACAGCAAACCATAAGTCGGAAGAGTTCAGGACCACCACTGGTGTAAGACAAGGTGATATCCTATCACCTTACCTCTTCATACTCCTTATGGACGATGTCATCAAGGCATGTAAGGAGAGAACAAGAAAGTATTCAGTGGGGTACTGGAAGATGAGACAGGTCTATATTTCGGAGCTGGCATTTGCTGATGATGTTGCTCTGATTGCTAAATCAGAGGCGCATCTCCAATCCAACCTGCAAGTCTGGAAGGAAGAGCTGGAGAAGAGAGGGATGGTCATAAGCAGCTCTAAAACAAAATCCATGGTGATATCACGAGAAGAAAGAAAACATCAGATTAAGCTGGGAGAACAGGTCCTGAAGCAGGTCAACCACTTTAAATACCTCGGAGCTATTATAGACCGAAAGGGAGGCATCAAAGAAGAGTTGGCCACTCGAAAAGCAGCAGCTGGGAGACTTTTTTCAGGCCATAAATCGAGGATTCCTCAGCAAGAGAGAGGTTGGTAAGAAAACGAAGATGGCTGTATACCGCTCCACCTATGTCCCTGTCTTGACATACGGATGCGAGTCATGGGCAATGACTACAACCCATAAAAGCCAGATCCTAACCTCAGAAATGAGGTATCTGAGGAAGGTGGTTGAAGTAACAAGAAGAGACATGGTCCGCAACCAGACGATACGTCAAGGCCTAAAATCCCACCCCCTGCAGACCCAAGTAGAACAGTCCCAACTAAGATGGTGTGGCCAAGTCGCCAGAATGGTCGAAGATCGGATACCACGACAAGCATGGGAAACAAAGAGCCAAGGATCCAGACCCCCAGGACGACCCAGAGTCCGCTGGGAGGACAACATTAGACAATCTTTGAAGGACCGAGGACTAGAATGAAACCAGGCCAGGAGGAAGACAGCCGATAGGATAGTCTGGCACTCTCTCTTCCAAACCTCTACACCTCACGGTAGAAGGGGGAACGACTAAGTAAGTAAGTAAGGGCCATTTGTATGCTTATATTTCCCTACTAGCTATCTTAATTGTTGCCCCAGGTGGTCATATTTCCCTACAGCTATCTTAATTGTTGCACCCAGGTGGTCATATTTCCTTTGATAAGGCCATTTCTATGCTTATATTTCCCTACTAGCTATCTTAATTGTTGCACCAAGTGGTCGTATTTCCTTTGATAAGGCCATTTGTATGCTTATAGTTCCCTACTAGCTATCTTAATTGTTGCACCAAGTGGTCATATTTCCTTTGATAAGGCCATTTGTATGTTTATATTTTCCTACTAGCTATCTTAATTGTTGCACCAAGTGGTCATATTTACTTTGATAAGGCCATTTGTATGCTTTATATTTCCCTACTAGCTATCTTAATTGTTGCACCAGGTGGTTATATTTCCTTTGATAAGGACATTTGTATGCTTATATTTCCCTACTAGCTATCTTAATTGTTGCACCAAGTGGTCATATTTCCTTTGATAAGGCCATTTGTGTATGCTTATATTTCCCTACCACCTATCTTAGCTGTTGCACCAAGTGGTCATATCTCCTTTGATAAGGCCATTTGTATGCTTATATTTCCCTACTAGCTATCTTAATTGTTGCACCAAGTGGTCATATTTCCTTTGATAAGGCCATTTGTATGCTTATATTTCCCCTACTAGCTATCTTAATTGTTGCACCAATTGGTCATATTTCCTTTGATAAGGCCTTTTGTATGCTTATATTTCCCTACTAGTTATCTTATTTGTTGCACCAAGTGGTCTATATTTCCTTTGATAAGGCCATTTGTATGCTTATATTTCCCTACTAGCTATCTTAATTGTTGCACCACCAAGTGGTCATATTTCCTTTGATAAGGCCATTTGTATGCTTATATTACCCTACTTAGCTATCTTAAATTGTTGCACCAGGTGGTCATATTTCCTTTGATAAGGCCATTTGTATGCTTATATTTCCTTACTAGCTATCTTAATTGTTGCACCAAGTGGTCATATTTCCTTTGATAAGGCCATTTGTATGCTTATATTTCCCTACTAGCTATCTTAATTGTTGCACCAAGTGGTCATATTTCCTTTGATAAGGCCATTTGTATGCTTATATTTCCCTACTAGCTATCTTAATTGTTGCACCAAGTGGTCATATTTACTTTGATAAGGCCATTTGTATGCTTATATTTCCCTACTAGCTATCTTAATTGTTGCACCAAGTGGTCATATTTCCTTTGATAAGGCCATTTGTATGCTTATATTTCCCTACTCATCATCATCATCAGTTGCCATCTCCACAATGAAGGTTGGCTGTAATGGATCTCCAACGTCTTCTGTCTCTTGTCTTGATGGTGCACTCTGACAGACTCTTTCCTGTCCATCTCTTGATGTTGTCTTCCCACTTCCCTACTAGCTATCTTAATTGTTGCACCAAGTGGTCATATTTACTTTGATAAGGCCATTTGTATGCTTATATTTCCCTACTAGCTATCTTAATTGTTGCACAAAGTGGTCATATTTCCTTTGATACGCCTATGTGTATGCTTGTGTTGTCCTGCTCATCATCATCATCAGTTGCCATCTCCACAATGAAGGTTGGCTGTAATGGATCTCCAACGACTTCTGTCTCTTGTCTTGATAGTGCACTCTGACAGACTCTTTCCTGTCCATCTCTTGATGTTGTCTTCCCACTTCCCTACTAGCTATCTTAATTGTTGCACCAAGTGGTCATATTTACTTTGATAAGGCCGTTTGTGTGCTTATACTTCCCTACTAGCTATCTTAATTGTTGCACCAAGTGGTCATATTTACTTTGATAAGGCCATTTGTATGCTTATATTTCCCTACTAGCTATCTTAATTGTTGCAACAAGTGGTCATATTTCCTTTGATAAGGCCATTTGTATGCTTATATATTTCCCTACTAGCTATCTTAAATTGTTGCCCCAGGTGGTCGTATTTCCTTTGATAAGGCCATTTGTATGCTTATATTTCCCTACTAGCTATCTTAATTGTTGCACCAAGTGGTCATATTTCCTTTGATAAGGCCATTTGTATGCTTATATTTCCCTACTAGCTATCTTAATTGTTGCACCGATTGGTCAGTTTGGCTTTGGTAAGGCGTTTTGTATGCTTATATTTCCCTACTAGCTATCTTAATTGTTGCACCAAGTGGTCATATTTCCTTTGATAAGGCCATTTGTATGCTTATATTTCCCTACTAGCTATCTTAATTGTTGCACCAAGTGGTCATATTTCCTTTGATAAGGCCATTTGTATGCTTATATTTCCCTACTAGCTATCTTAATTGTTGCACCAAGTGGTCATATTTCCTTTGATAAGGCCATTTGTATGCTTATATTTCCTTACTAGCTATCTTAATTGTTGCACCAAGTGGTCATATTTACTTTGATAAGGCCATTTGTATGCTTATATTTCCCTACTAGCTATCTTAATTGTTGCACCAAGTGGTCATATTTACTTTGATAAGGCCATTTGTATGCTTATATTTCCCTACTAGCTATCTTAATTGTTGCACCAAGTGGTCATATTTCCTTTGATAACGCCATTTCTATGCTTATATTTCCTACTCATCATCATCATCAGTTGCCATCTCCACAACGAAGGTTGGCTGTAATGGATCTCCAACGTCTTCTGTCTCTTGTCTTGATGGTGCACTCTGATAGACTCTTTCCTGTCCATCTCTTGATGTTGTCTTCCCACTTCCCTACTAGCTATCTTAATTGTTGCACCAAGTGGTCATATTTACTTTGATAAGGCCATTTGTATGCTTATATTTCCCTACTAGCTATCTTAATTGTTGCACAAAGTGGTCATATTTCCTTTGATAAGGCCATTTGTATGCTTATATTTCCCTACTCATCATCATCATCAGTTGCCATCTCCACAACGAAGGTTGGCTGTAATGGATCTCCAACGTCTTCTGTCTCTTGTCTTGATGGTGCACTCTGATAGACTCTTTCCTGTCCATCTCTTGATGTTGTCTTCCCACTTCCCTACTAGCTATCTTAATTGTTGCACCAAGTGGTCATATTTACTTTGATAAGGCCATTTGTATGCTTATATTTCCCTACTAGCTATCTTAATTGTTGCACCAAGTGGTCATATTTACTTTGATAAGGCCATTTGTATGCTTATATTTCCCTACTAGCTATCTTAATTGTTGCACCAAGTGGTCATATTTCCTTTGATAAGGCCATTTGTATGCTTATATTTCCCTACTAGCTATCTTAATTGTTGCCCCAGGTGGTCGTATTTCCTTTGATAAGGCCATTTGTATGCTTATATTTCCCTACTAGCTATCTTAATTGTTGCACCAAGTGGTCATATTTCCTTTGATAAGGCCATTTGTATGCTTATATTTCCCTACTAGCTATCTTAATTGTTGCATCAATTGGTCATATTTCCTTTGATAAGGCCTTTTGTATGCTTATATTTCCCTACTAGCTATCTTAATTGTTGCACCAAGTGGTCATATTTCCTTTGATAAGGCCATTTGTATGCTTTTATTTCCCTACTAGCTATCTTAATTGTTGCACCAAGTGGTCATATTTCCTTTGATAAGGCCATTTGTATGCTTATATTTCCCTACTAGCTATCTTAATTGTTGCACCAAGTGGTCATATTTCCTTTGATAAGGCCATTTGTATGCTTATATTTCCTTACTAGCTATCTTAATTGTTGCACCAAGTGGTCATATTTCCTTTGATAAGGCCATTTGTATGCTTATATTTCCCTACTAGCTATCTTAATTGTTGCACCAAGTGGTCATATTTCCTTTGATAAGGCCATTTGTATGCTTATATTTCCCTACTAGCTATCTTAATTGTTGCACCAAGTGGTCATATTTACTTTGATAAGGCCATTTGTATGCTTATATTTCCTACTAGCTATCTTAATTGTTGCACCAAGTGGTCATATTTCCTTTGATAAGGCCATTTGTATGCTTATATTTCCCTACTCATCATCATCATCAGTTGCCATCTCCACAACGAAGGTTGGCTGTAATGGATCTCCAACGTCTTCTGTCTCTTGTCTTGATGGTGCACTCTGATAGACTCTTTCCTGTCCATCTCTTGATGTTGTCTTCCACTTCCCTACTAGCTATCTTAATTTTTTGCACCAAGTGGTCATATTTACTTTGATAAGACCATTTGTATGCTTATATTTCCCTACTAGCTATCTTAATTGTTGCACAAAGTGGTCATATTTCCTTTGATAAGGCCATTTGTATGCTTATATTTCCCTACTCATCATCATCATCAGTTGCCATCTCCACAATGAAGGTTGGCTGTAATGGATCTCCAACGTCTTCTGTCTCTTGTCTTGATGGTGCACTCTGACAGACTCTTTCCTGTCCATCTCTTGATGTTGTCTTCCCACTTCCCTACTAGCTATCTTAATTGTTGCACCAAGTGGTCATATTTACTTTGATAAGGCCATTTGTATGCTTATATTTCCCTACTAGCTATCTTAATTGTTGCACCAAGTGGTCATATTTACTTTGATAAGGCCATTTGTATGCTTATATTTCCCTACTAGCTATCTTAATTGTTGCACCAAGTGGTCATATTTCCTTTGATAAGGCCATTTGTATGCTTATATTTCCCTACTAGCTATCTTAATTGTGCAAGAGCTAAGAGGAGTGGCGTCACAACGAACAACCTGGAGAGCACTGGTTTCTGCCTTATGCGCCGTGTTTGGCGCTTAAAGAATTTATTATTATTATTATTATCTTAATTGTTGCCCCAGGTGGTCGTATTTCCTTTGATAAGGCCATTTGTATGCTTATATTTCCCTACTAGCTATCTTAATTGTTGCACCAAGTGGTCATATTTCCTTTGATAAGGCCATTTGTATGCTTATATTTCCCTACTAGCTATCTTAATTGTTGCACCAAGTGGTCATATTTCCTTTGATAAGGCCATTTGTATGCTTATATTTCCCTACTAGCTATCTTAATTGTTGCCCCAGGTGGTCATATTTCCTTTGATAAGACCATTTGTATGCTTATATTTCCCTACTAGCTATCTTAATTGTTGCACCAAGTGGTCATATTTCCTTTGATAAGGCCATTTGTATGCTTATATTTCCCTACTAGCTATCTTAATTGTTGCACCAGGTGGTCGTATTTCCTTTGATAAGGTCATTTGTATGCTTATATTTCCCTACTAGCTATCTTAATTGTTGCACCAAGTGGTCGTATTTCCTTTGGCTGCAGCGTCCTCTGCTTCCTTTGCAAACTCCTCCTTATATTTCCTCTTGTCTCTTTTGATGTTTCTTCCTCCTTCTTTGTATCTATGTACAATTCATGAGGCTTAGCTTTGGAGCTTCTGAAAATGCTCCTTGACACAGTATGAAATGTAGATAGAGGTGTCTCTAGTAATAGTACTTGTAGACCAGTCGCTAGTAATAGTAGTTGTAGTACCAGCCCCTAGTAATGGTAGTCATAGTATCAGCTCATAGAAATAGTAGTCGTAGTACCAGCCCCTTCTGTCATAACTGACTATGAGAACGTGCCCCTCAGGTGAAAGATCTTAGCTGCTTATGTTTTTGGCATTCCTTTCAGCATGTAATTTTCTCTTCTGCTTGTTGAGAGCTTCTTTCTGTCTAATCTGAGGTGGCACTGTAGGGAGCATCACCATTTGGTCAGATCGGCAACTTCATGTGTTTGAATTGACATACAGTGGGCCATCTGTTCAATGTGGTCTCAAAAAAGCATTCAGAGATGCAGTAAAAAGGGGTCTAAAACCCTAGACCTAACCCCAAAGACGCTGGAAATTTACTGGGATGACATCAAAGAAGATGGCATACTGTGCATCATTTAACCCACTTCAATCTCCCAGGTTGATGGATTTATGTTCAGTTCCTTAATGTGTCTCATGCACACATCTTTGAACTTCAGCTGTGGTCACCTGACTGTTTGTTTGCCATATGTTAGTTGGGTAGCTGGGAAGAATAGTGGAACAAGATCTGCCATTTTTCCCCAAATGCTATTTATATGGACAAGTAACCATATCACTTTGACACACTGTAACACACTCACAACTGAGCTAAACAAATTTCCACTAAAATGAACAAAAAATATCTCTTTCAACATCTAATAGGTTATAATTATGATATAACACCTCAAATTTCTAATTTCATAATAAATCACTCTCAAGAAATGTATGTTAAGTGCAAATACACCACACCAAGACACATGAGCTAATTTATCGACAAAACCCATAAGAACACTCTGCATTACAAAAATTGTTTCCAACGAAAATGCAGACTTGGACCTTAACCCAACCACACTCCCCCCCCCCCCCAATCCGCCCTAGTATACCCACCCTCCACCCCAAAAATACCATCAAGAAACAAAAATACATAAAATGACCTAACCACAATATTCCCCCCCCCTCCCCCAGCTCTGCACTAATGCTGCCACCCTTAGACCCTAACTGGTACCCACCCCCCACAATACCATCAAAAATAGTCCCAACTATATACCTTCGCTTTTACTATCAAATCATGTCATGTCATAGGTAACCATGTAAATGCCTCAATTATGTACATTAGGCTAGGGTGACCATACGTCCGGATTGAGCCAGATATGTCTGGATGTCTACAGCAAAATTTAGTGTCCGGCCGGCTTTTTTAAAAATGTGATTTTTTTTCCGGTTTTTTTAACAAATTTAGAAAAAGAAGAAAAAAACTGGATCTTTTTTCAAGCGTAAAAAAAAATTGTGAAACAAATGGAACTGATGCTCATTGAGTAAGTAGGTAATACTTTAGTAATATTGTATTTCGTGTTAACACAATGCAATTATCAAATTCAATCATTATTGTTTAGTAATAGTATTACATACAATTATAATATCTTTACTATTCATGGCCCTGGTTTATTGTACATATTATAAGCAGTGTACATTTGTTCAAATTCAATTCATAGTTAATTAATTTAGTATATGGTTAAAGACTAAATGAATTAAATATAAAAGGGATCAAATAAAAAAGTTACTATTTATGCCACTTAAACAAAGAACTACAGAACCGTTTAGGATTAGAACAGGAGTGAGACAGGGATGCCTCTTGTCTCCATTTTTTTTTCTTACTAGCAATAGATTAGGTTATGAAAACATTGACATCACACAACAGAAATGGAATCCAGTGGAATCTGACTAAATAGCTTGATGATCTGGATTTTGCAGACGACTTGGCTCTTCTGTCCCATAACCATAATCAGATGCAAGAGAAAATTAAAATTCTCGATGATAGTTCCCAAGAAAAGGGCCTGAAAATACACAGGAAAAAGACAAAGATTATGAGAATAAATGCAAGAAATGATAACACGGTTGAACTTGAAAATACACCACTATAGGATGTAGAATCATACACATATCTTGGTAGTAATATAGACAAAGTTGGACGGATAGACAATGATATCAAAATAAGAATACACAAAGCAAGTGGAGCTTTCATTGCATTGGGAAACATATGGAGAATAAGAGAAATCAAGTCCAACATGAAAATAAGAATCTTCAACTCAAATGTCAAGTCAGTCCTATTGTATATCTCTGAAAGCAACAAAAACAACAACTAAAAAGCTACAGACTTTTATAAATGGGTGCTTGTGTAGAATAGAAGGATTGAAATGGTATGACAAAGTCACAAATGTGGAATGAACGAATGAACAAACTTTATTTTCAAAGGGTTAAGAATTGGGCACGCAGGCCCGTCTGACATTCTGCCCTTCCTCTCTCTCTCATCATGTATACTGTATCCTTTCATCCTCACATTTACTTTAAGCATTAGGCATTTATCATTATAAAAGTAATATAACATCAAACATTTGCAATAATCATCATAATTAAAGTATGGTTTAAAATAAAGTAGATAGATAGATAGATAGATAGATAGATAGATAGATGGATGGATGGATGGGTGGAAAGGTGGGTGGGTGGGTGGGTGGGTGGGGGGATGGATGGATGGATGGATGGATGGATGGATGGATGGATGGATGGATGGATGGATAGATAGATAGATAGATAGATAGATAGATAGATAGATAGATAGATAGATAGATAGATAGATAGATAGATAGATAGATAGATAGATAGATAATGAATGAATGAACGAACGAACAATCTTTATTTTCAAAGGGTTAAGAATTGGGCACGCAGGCCTGTCTTACATTCTGCCCTTCTTCTCTCTGTCATCTTACATACCGTATCATTTCAATAGCACATGTATTTTTAGCATTATTTAAGCGTACAACATTATCGAGGTAAAATAATAACATACATTTGTAACATCCAGACATAATCAAATTTAAGGGGGGGGGGGGGGGGGAATTTTTAAATAAAAAAAATTAAAAAAAAATAAAACCTTTAAAAAAAAAAAAAAAAAAAAAAAAAAAAAAGAAACTAACAAACACAATCAAAACCATTCATACAGTAAATAAGACATAATTAGAAATGTAATCAGATAATGGTGGCATATAATAAGAACTCGTGACAATTTGGAAATCTGCTGAATTAGCTGGGACTTCATGTGTTGTCTGCGCATGCGGAAAATGTTCCCACAGGTGAGCAACTTTGAGTCCCAAGCAGATACTGCCACAGGGAGTGAATTGATGATGCCTCCACTACACAAGATCCAGTTTTATGACCTATGCTCCTTAGGGAGGTAAAGGGTATTGACTGAAAGATGAGAATCGTGCATATTGGCCCGTTTTGCATTTATCCCTTCCTCTTACTCATCTTTTATTGCTAGGTATCCAGACATTCTCCAGCATACTTAAGGTATTAGTTCAATGGCGATGCAACATTATAAGTAGTATAAAAGCATACATTTACAGTATCTGATTACAATTAAGAAGTAAGGTATATTAAAATGAAAAACTAGATCATCAGACCCTCCCTCCATACAGTGTATTAGATAATAATAATTCGAAACATAATCCCTTAGGGCGGCATATAATCTGCACTCATAATGTATTTGAACAGTCTACGATTATATGAGTAGGGACTGTGCATGTTTTTCAGGTCATGTGGAAGATTGTTCCAAAGATGAGCAGCTGAGTAAGCCAAGCTCTTCTTGTACAAATCTAGCCTCCGCTTGGGTAAATCTAACTGGTTTAAGCGCTGACTACGTTTTTCATTGAATTTGAAAAGTGGCCACAGATACGTTGGAGCATTCTGTGACAGGATTTTGTGAGCGAATTTAGCTTTGTTAAATAGGAAGCGCTTTCTAAGGGGTAATATTTTAAGATAGTTATATAGATCTATACAATGTGTTTGGTGTCTATCAGCAACTAGGCGCACTGCACGTTTTTGAAGTGAATGAAGCCTTTTTGTGTTGGATATGGAACAACCATCCCAGATTGTGGAACAATAGTCTAGGTATGTTTGTATGTCACCTCACGGTAGAAGAGGAACGACTAAGTAAGTAAGTATGTTTGTATGTGAGATGTGTAGAACATTTTCCTTGCCCCCTCATCCAGGAAGTGTTTGATTTTGGCTAATTGGTAAACTTTTTGTGCCGTTAGCTTTGTGAGTGCACTTACATGTGAGTTCCAACTTAGGTGCTGGTCAACAGTTAGACCTAGAGTTTTATGTTCATTTACGTTTTCAATTAGTGATGTTCCAATGTAGAGCTGAAGTGTTGTTTTCTGCGAGTTTTGTAGTTTTTGTCTGGTTGATATTAACATACATTTCATTTTACTAATATTTATTTGCATTCGATTCTCGTTGCTCCACTTAATAATATTATGTGTATCAGTTTGTAAAGATAGTTCTTGTGCAGTGCAACTTTTGTCACTAGTGTAAACAGTACAGTCATCGGCAAACAGGTCACAGGATGAATGTTTGATGTGCAGAGGAAGATCATTAATGTATACGGCAAAGAGAAGAGGGCCAAGAATAGAGCCCTGGGGAACACCGATATCGACAACAGTTGGGTTGGACAAAGAATTATTGTAAGACACCACTTGTTGTCTGTCTGTCAGGAATGATTTAATTAACTTCACCAGTTTATGATTTACTTTCATTGTTTCTAATTTTCTGATTAAAATAGTGTGATCTATCATAACGAATGCTTTTTTAAAGTCTACAAAGATTGCTCCACATAAAGTATCGTTATTGATGTTTAGATGCCAGTTATCTATCATTTTTGTTAAGGCTGTGTGACATGAATGTTTTGGTCTAAACCCCGACTGACTATCAACAAGCAGGTCATTATTAGCTAGGTGTTCTATTACTGTTTTGTGTATGTGTTTTTCCAGTGGTTTGGACAGCGATGATATAAGAGAAATGGGCCTATAGTTACCAAGGTTGATATTATCTGATGAACCAGGTTTAACAAGAGGGTATACTTTAGCGATTTTAAAGGCAGATGGAAAGTAACTCCTTGCGAGACATTGATTATATATGTATGTTAGTGTATCAGTAATAGCTGGTGCAGCTAACGCAGTATTTGATTACTGATTCCATCAAGTCCCGATGAGTTATTATCTTTAAGATCAATAAGATAGTTATAAACTTCGTTAACTGTTATAAAAGGAATGTTGCATGGAATGGTGTTAGTACACTTGTTCTTGCAGAACGTAGATAATTCGCTGAAGTCACAAGGGGAAGAAGGTATGGCGGATTTTATATTGTGGATGTCTGCCTGAAAATGATTGCTGAAGTCTGTACAAGTAAATGAAGTATTGGGATTTTGTGAGTCAGGCGAATTTCTTTTGTTCACCAAGGTATTGATTGCCTTCCATATGTTTCTACTGTTGCTTTTGCTTTTAACTAAATGATTAAAGTAGTTTTTCTTTTCTCTGCGAATTAAATATTGTACTTTGTTCCTTGCTGCCCGATATGTAATGATGTCCAGATGACAAGAACCAGACAAGTGCCAGTGGAACAAGAATTGAGAAGAAAATGCCGGCGATGGATAGGACACACATTGAGGAAACCTGCTGATAGCATTACAAGGCAGTCCTTGTTCTGGAATCCATGCGGAAAGAGAGGCAGAGGTAGACCGAAAACACATGGAGAAGAGAACTGGATACAGAGGTGAAAATGAAGAGGAGAACGTGGAAAGAACTTGAGAGGATGGCACGGGACAGGAAGACTTGGCTTTTGCTCCTCGGGAAGCTAAAGGATATTGATTGATTGAAACAAAGAATAGTAAACTGATGCTCATTGGTAAAGGTATTTCGATTTTTAATTAGCCTACTGATTTACTGTGATAAATGAATTAATTTAAGTATGAATCCATTCTTTCCGTTTTTTTTTTTTTTTTTTCCCGAAAATAATATACGGTAGGATTAGGGTTAACACTAACCCTAATACTAACCCAAAACCTAACCCTAACTGCTACGAAAGAACACATCCCTACGCATATTCACTGCAGAGCAAAAAACCCACGAGTAATAGGAAATTAACCCATTCAGATTGTTTTCTTGGGAAAGCAAAGCCTAAATATCAGTCAATCAGTGTTGTGTACCTTGTTGCCAGTGTTGTGTACCTTGCTGTCAGTGTTGTGTACCTTGTTGCCAGTGTTGTGTACCTTGTTGTCAGTGTTGTGCATTCCATTCACAACATAATAAATAAGGTGTTGTTCGCGGGTCATCTCAACAATATCCGGTTCGTGCGGTCATCGCACATTACCGCACAACGCCGATATAGCAGGAATGAAGCTGGTGTTCCGTTCTAAACTTTAACAGTTCCTCCCCAGCAATTAAGAGCTAGGATCGAATCTGACAACTGGTTTTCGTTGTCTTTGAGATCTTCGTGGAGGCACTGCAGCATCCGCCACACTTCTGTCTTCTGTAATAGGCTCTGGTGCGTCAAGCTGTAGATAAGGTGCTGCCTTGGTAACTTGAGCCATGATGGCTTTGTTGAGTAAAAAGTCATCATAGTTATCGTCAGTGGGTTGTCTGGTCTTCATAATACTTCCTGTTCTTAACTGGTTCTAATGTTCATGTTGTTACTCAGACGAACTGTATACATCATACAACCGATAATTCTTGTGATCTGACCATGCGTCCCAAGGATCACTTTTTGAGGAATAGTTCCTTACCCAATTGTGATTGTCCCTATTTACATGTACAATGATTTGACAAATGTTATCCCACTTTCTCGTATCGGCAGTTGTTCATATTATTTGGAATTGAAAACAATATATATCATAATTACAACCCATTAGAGGTTGAACAGGATATTTTCTTGCATTAATTTTAAAAAAAATGAATCTTGAGCCTTTAGCTGGAGTTAAAATGTAATTTTAGGTTGCTAAAACTTATTACTACTGTCGACCTTAGCAAATATATCTGTTATTTTATGTTGCTATACTTATTACGGTACTGCTGTCAACCTTAGCAAATGTATCTGTTATTGTATGTTGCTATACTTATTACGGTACTGCTGTCAACCTTAGCAAATGTATCGTTTATTGTTCTACGAGCGACAATGTTTGGTTTTCCTGCATTTTCTCACTCATCTCGCTGTTTTGTGCCATTCTGGATATTGAAAAATCAATTACGTAACCCTAAATTTATTAACTAGGTCCTGAAACAAACGAATCTTATATTAGTACCTGTTTTTCCCTAAAATGCAACACTGTGATTATTTAGAATTAGATTGCGTGCAAACTCAATATGGTAACTTGTTAACACTATGAATAATAATGCAATAATACGATTGCTAATAATAATAATAATAATACAACACTAGTACTCTACAGTAGAGATGGCTACTGTGTGTGTGTCGAAACAATGCTTCAAAACAGCATTGAGTCCGAAAGTTTCAACACACAGCCTGCTTGTTGTTTCTAAACAGTTTCAGTTCCTGTCTGCCTCCCCGTTTTGCAGAGACACACTGTCTCACTGTCTCACCTTCCGTGGGTCTTTGTAAAATTTGAGTCAACCGTTCGGAACATTAGTATGGAATATGAAACATGTCATATTTTTCAGGGATGTGTTATGATGACTTGATTTTACAAGTGATATTATTTTTGCTGAGAAGTTATAGACACTGGAAATTGTGTCAGTGCTACAGTTGTCAATGTTTTAGGCACTATGTTAAAGTTGAAAGTGTCCGTGTGTTCACATAAATGTAATGGACACTTTATTAGCTCTGCTGATATATGTGTACTCGGTGTGGATTTGAATCATTGTCTGCCAAAACTAGCTTACTCTAGTTTGATATCATGTGTTATTATTACTGTTATTATTATTGTTTTTTTTTTTATTATTTTCACATATACTGCAGCTATCATCATATCTTCGTTTTATTTCATCATAATGAAGACATGTAAAAATACTGAATTGTGGTCACACGAAACGCCATAGATTTTCACACACGCCAGTAGCGCGCAAGAAAAAACAGAGGAGATTGTCTCACACAGTTCATGTATAGTAATGTATGCTGTCTATTAGAGACTTCTTTCTCCCCGATACGGGCAATAGTGCCGTTGTGCCGTTGTGTCAAAACAGTGTGTCGACACAGTTTAAATCACTGAGCCGACTGTCTCGAAACAGCGGAGTGTGTCGATTTGCCCACCTCTACTCTACAGTGTCTAATTAATCTAACTAACTATGACATCTACATATGAGTACTTTTTTTGTTGTTTCTTGCGTCCGACTTTTTCAATACGGTTGCTTTATTTTTTTTTAAATCCCGCAACGGTATTACACCCACTTGACTACAGCGTATATTCTACGCATGGTCCTCCTTCATATGCTCCTTGATACGATACATTTGTACTTAGCACAATTACAAAGTTTATATTTCTATATCACTGACCAGTAACCCACGCCGTCTAGGCCAAAAGTAATCCCCTTTAAGGTTACACACAGTGGTTCCTACTGAAACGTGTTCTCCCGATGTGGATATGTGAGCCGCTTTCATAACGGAGGGTCTTAAGCAGAGAGGCACCACAAGTTGCTTCCTTGCCTCTGCCGTCGATAAATAATTCCATCATCTGTGTGGAAAGTTCTATCTGAAGTATGCGTTATCTTGATCTGACTCTTTTTAGAGTCTGGCCCTACGGTAATGTCTTCCATTTGCGCTTGGAGTAACTCTGTTTTAGTACACATAAATGTCGAGTGGAGGTACGAGTTTTCCAACGATGTGTTGGATACTCCGCTCAAACTCTTTCTTGGTAGTTTCGTCCTTCTGGTTGTCCGGGTGATGGCAAACAGAGCAATCTCGCATAAACTGTCGAACGTCATGTCGCAAACCTTGCCAGAACTGATTCAAGGAGACCTGTTTTGCTTTAACGGGATGGGGCATGGTGAAATGCATTTCCTGCATTAGGCGGATGCGATAGGGTAATGGGACAACTAACTGCCTCTTATTCCCCACCCCCACCCGCGTCTGTACACCAAACCTTTCTCCCTGTAATATGCTCCCTGTGAAGTATGGAAGTAATGACCAGACAACTAAGAAAAATAAGGTTTAAGGGTTTTATCAGAACTTTGTGCCTGCTTCAGCTCCTAAATATTCGGGCTGGTCAGAGATAAGAACTGAGGGCCACTGGCGCGTGTCCTATTTTCTCACTCGGTTGTGTCGGCCTAGAGCTACGTGAGGGATATCTAAGGAACACATATTTTTCTTCCCTAAAATGAGAGGGCAGACTAAATGGTCTAAACCTGCAGCATAAATTTTCCCCGGACTTATCGAGTTGAGACATCAATTTCCGCAATCGGAAAAAGCACAGGTTTTATAATCTTCCGGGGCCCATATATTTCTACAGTTTCACAAGTGTATTCGTGGGCCTTCACCAAAGATGGAGAAACTAAAGCCGAGTATTCTAGACCTGAATCATATAAGCACAGTATGATTTCGTTACAAAAAGATGATTTTCTCAGTAATAGAAGCGTATCTGGGATTTTGTTCATATACCTGGGGGTCATGGCTCCCTAACGGCCTATTGATCAGGCAAGCGATATTATAAATTATACCTGCCTGTTTTCGGCCTTTTACATTCCGATTTAAAATGCGTATCATTTTTGCACGATTGACAATATCGTCTTCCAGTTCCCTGGGCTGAATTGCTCTGTTTCTGCCTGTGGTAACAACCACAGGGTTGTTGTTGTTGTTGAACTTCCTTGTGTGCTGTGTTGTCCATAATTTTGGAGTTATTCTCTGGGTTATCCTTTTGTCTGGGGTGAGTATCGTTGTGGTGACTTTTAGCCGGGTTCACTTCCGACTGGACGCTCTGGTACCAATCAGCAAACAGTACCACCTGCTCAAGACTTTCAGCCCCGTGCTCCGCCAAGATTCGTCTCATGTCAGAGGTGAGCAAGTCCGTGAACTGCTTCACGACAATTATTTCCTTCAGCCCTTCATAATATTCATCGAAGTTGCTGAGAGATCCCCACTTCTCCAAGTTCGTTTCTAGTCGTGCAGTAAATTGTCTAAACGATTCATCTGTCTGTCAATTACCCTCACGGATTTTACTACGAAAAGTCTCTTCATTTAACTTAAAACTCTGAAGCAGAGCCTTCTTCAACATATCGTAGTTGTTCTGTTCTTCCACGGGCATCTTGAGAAATACATTATAAGCTGATCCCTTTGAGTCTGGGATAGCTTCATGTTGTATCCTTCTATCTCCAAGCCATGTGTAGCTGATAAGGACTCAAAACCTAGAGAGGTAGATATCAATTTCCTATGAATCCTGACAGTAGACATCTAATTGGAAGGATACAGCACTATGCGCTGCTGCCTGAGAAATATTTTCCCCATCGCTACTTTGAGAGCTGCCAGACCTGCCATTGTTAGAACCAGAATCGACTCTTCTCCCTTCGATCTCCAGTTCCTTCAATTTAATGGCGTGGGCTCTGTCGGCCTTTTGTTTTGCGAATGTCCTCTCGGCCTGTTCCTTTTCCTTAGCGAATGCCCTCTCCTTTTCTCTCTGTGCTCTTTCCTTTTCTTTCACTGCGGGTTAGTGAGCTGTTTGCTTTTCCTTCTCTTCAGCTTGGGCCTTTTCGTGCTATCTGGTGATCCTTCTTTCTTCCCTTTCAGCCTTATTCTCCTCGCTGAATGCGGCTTTCTCTGCCTCCATCATGTCTTTTTCCTATATTTCCTTTTCTTTCTGTTCTCTCACCGACGTCAGAAAAAAGTCAGAAAGTTCTTTGGCTGAAAAACCTAGTTCGCGGCATAGATTAATGTAAAAGCCATGGAGGTTTTAAGACTTTTCCATTCTGAGCAAAAAGTATGTTTACAAAGCTACTAAAGATTACAACAGCTATTTAACTAAAAAATTACAGGTTTACAACACGTAATTAGCCACACCAAGTGTGACGAGTAATGGAAAAGAGTCTTTATTAATCTAAACAGCCTATTGTAACCAAATAGCTACTCTCTGATTTGCTAGCTAAATATGCATTAAAACTACCTGCCCTGTCTTTCTGAAGCTCACCCTTTTGTCCCTGCCCTCATTTCTTGAAACACTGCCAAATGCGGTGTCTATAATCTTCTTTGACCTGTCAGTCATAGCAGGAAAATAATCCCGCTATGGCTATACTTCGTTTCACTCACGCGAGCTCAGCTGTCAATCATATAATACCTGACCATTGAACAGCTAGACAGCACATGAGAGTAACGAACAGAACCTTTGAAGTTCACTCAGGGAAATCTAGAAAATTCCCTAGTCCCCGTTTGATCTCGAGCACAGGCATTCCAGGGGAAAGCCAGCTAGAAGAACAAACGACTTTTGATCTCGGTCAAAGCTCCAGACGAAAAACTCTGAGAGACCGTGACGCAAAGCCTTTCATCTCGGGAACTCTTGCTCCTGAATTATGTCTCACACAGCAGTGCGAAATAACGAAATTTGAGATCAAACCGAAGGCTATGATATATATTTACTGTTGTTTCAAAAAACCAGCCATCAGTCAGAGTTTGAAGAGTCTAGCTTCTTTTTTGATCCTTAGCCTCCGACCGTCAAAGCAGTCAGTGGTCATCACGCCTAGTGGCGTCTTGTAGGGCAACAACAAATTGATTCCACTTTGCTCGGTCGGTGGCCATCCTTCGTACAGTGCCCCAACTCTGGTTCATTCTTTGCATCTCAGCCTCCACAGTCCTCCACCAGGTTGTTTTAGGTCGCATTAACTGACTTCCTCATCTTAATAATGATATTACTGGCATATATCCACATGGTAAGTATTTGATTTTTTATAACAAATTCCATCTGAAGGAAACAACAAAAGTCATGAAAATAAAGCGTCATAAAATACATTTACATTCTCCTACTGAGTTTAGTTATTAGTCATGCTAAATCTGAAGGCCTGTCATTGGAATGAAGTCCAGTCTCTTACAGTCCTGTAAGGCAGCCCCTCATGGAAAGAGAAGAAAACAAATAAGGAGGTCCTAGAAAATCTAGGTATGAAAAGAGAACTAATGAGGGAGATCAAAGTTCGGCAGCTAAAATACTTTGGCCACATAAAAAGGCATAACACTTTGCAGAAGACCATAATAGAAGGGAGAGTTGAAGGCAGACGTGCAAGGGGAAGACAACGCTACAAGTGGGAAGATAACATCAAGAGATGGACAGGAAAGAGTCTATCAGAGTGCACCATTAAGACAAGAGACAGAAGACGTTGGAGATCCATTACAACCAACTTTCGTTGTGGAGATGGCAGCTGATGATGATGATGGCAGCCCCATAACTTTTGCCTGAACTCAGCACCCTCATTCCAGGTCTGGCATCATAGTCATCATGGACTGGACAGTTGTGGAGACTGTGTTCAGGGAACTTGATTTCAGTTCTACATTGACATCATGGACTGGGCAGTTGTGGAGAATGTGTTCAGGGAACTTGATTTTAGTTCTACATTGACATCATGGACTGGGCAGTTGTGGAGAATGTGTTCAGGGCACTTGATTTCAGTTCTACATTGACATCATGGACTGGAAAGTTGTGGAGAATGTGTTCAGGGAACTTGATGTCAGTTCTCCATTGATATTCATTAGTATGAGACATTATGGTGTGACAGAAGTGGACTAGTAATCTGTAGTGGCCAGTTGGGAGACAGAAAAGGACTGTCTGCTGGTGTGTATGAAGCTGCAGTATTGGGTTAGATCTATCATCTATATCCCCTTCATTCTTCCATTGGTAATTGTACTGGTTGTGGATGATGGTTTTGGAATCTTGATAGGGCAGTGGGTGACCGACTTGCTCCACTAGATAAAGCATCAGCTCTCAAAGTTCCCGTGATTTCAGGCAAGAAGAGTTACTACAGGACAGCACCGATTGATGATCTTTGGGTGATGATGATCTTTGGGTGATGTTAATCTCAGATCTGATCTCATGCAGCATGTTCTATTTCTGGTGTTCTGTATTGAAGCAAGTAGTGATCTGCAGTCGCTAAAGATCACCATCTCAGATAGTGGTTGCTGTTCTGATCTCATGATTATTCTCAGTGCATGCAGCAGTATGACAGATTCTGCCTTGAAGTTGGAGATCTTTCTGGTTGGCACAATTGTACAGGAAACGTTTAGGATTAGAACGGGAGTGAGACAGGAATACCTCTTGTCTCCATTTCTTTTCTTACTAGCAATAGATTGGGTTATGAAAACATCGACATCACACAACAGAAATGAAATCCAGTGGACTCTGACTAAGCAGTTGGATGATCTGGATTTTGCTGATGACT
Organism: Oreohelix idahoensis; assembly: GCA_024509875.1. Lineage (NCBI taxonomy): Eukaryota > Metazoa > Mollusca > Gastropoda > Stylommatophora > Oreohelicidae > Oreohelix > Oreohelix idahoensis. The sequence continues at coordinate 38,135 of JAMPIV010022781.1, read as the reverse complement.
TGGCTCTTCTGTCCCATTACCATAATGCAAGACAAAAATGAAAATATTCGATGAGAAGTCAAAACAAGTGGGCCTGAAAATACACAGTGAAAAGACGATTATGAGAACAAATGCAAGAAATGATAACAAGGTAGAACTGGAAGAAACACCACTAAAAGATGAAGAATTGTACACATATCTTGGTAGTAATATAGACAAAGTTGGAGGGACAGACAATGACATCAACATTTGAATACGAAAAGCAAGAGGAGCTGCATTGGGAAACATATGGAGAACAAGAGAAATCAAGTCCAATATGAAAATAGAAATCTTCAACTCAAATGTCAAGGTCAGTCCTATTGTATAGCTCTGAAACACGGATAACAACAAAAACAGCATCCAAAAAAACTACAGACTTTTATAAACTGGTGCTTGTGTAGAATAGAAGGACTGAAATGGTATGACAAAGTCACAAATGTGGAATTGATGACAAGAGACCCAAAGATGCAGCAATAGAGAATGCAGTCAGCGACTCATAGCTTGACTGCTTGCATCAGGGTCAGCGAACCAGAGCTGACCAAGACCCTACTCCACCTCCACGTAGTGGTCCTGGAAACAGGCTGCATCACTGCAGTCTGGCTGAGAGAGTAGGGATCGAAGAGGAAAGGCAAACCCGGTCCCAAAAAATGCTGTGCTGAAGTCGAATGTGTTGGCTGAAAGGCGCAGATATCGCAGTTCCGGTGTAAACAGACACAACGCAACCAATGTCCTTTTCAGGACGAACGAGGAAGAAGAAGAATTGATGACAAGAACCAGACAAGTGCCAGTGGAACAAGAAGACGATGGCGATTGATAGGACACGCACTGAGAAAACCTGTTGATAGTATTACAAGGCAGTCCTTGTTCTGGAACCCCAAGGCAAGAGAGGCAGAGGTAGACCAAGAAGCACATGGAGAAGAGAGCTGGAAACAGAGATGAAAATGATGAGGAGAACGGGGAAAGAACTTGAGATGATGGCACGTGACAGGAGGACTTGGCATGTGTTTGTTGAAGGCCTATGCTCCTTGGCGAGTGGAGGGTTATGATGATCTTACTGCACAGCCATATATGCCGATATTCAACTATGTTAAACTAATGCATTTTAATGTCATGTGTTTTAAACGTTTCTACTTTGTGTATTAACTAATGGATATTTTGTTCCTGTGTGTTCTATAATTATATCTTGCATTTAAAATTTATGTGTTTGCAAATCAACTAAGTAATCCACAACCTCAAGCTGGCTACTGCTTTCTTTGAACATATTCAAGTTGACGTCTGAAAGTGTACAAAGTAGAAGAAAAAGGAGATCACTGTCTTTGAACATATTCAAGTTGATGTCTGAAAGTGTACAAAGTAGAAGAAAAAGGAGATCACTTTCTTTGAACATATTCAAGTTGACGTCTGAAAGTGTACAAAGTAGAAGAAAAAGGAGATCACTTTCTTTGAATATATTCAAGTTGACGTCTGAGAGTGCACAAAGTAGAAGAAAAAGGTAATCACTTTCTTTGAACATATTCAAGTTGACGTCTGAGAGTGTACAAAGTAGAAGAAAAAGGTGATCACTTTCTTTGAACATTTCAAGTTGACGTCTGAAAGTGTACAAAGTAGAGGAAAAATGGGGTCACTTTTTTCCTCGACAGTATTATTAATTTGTTCCAGACAATGACTATATTTGTGACCTACTCAGACTTAAATGGCCTATTTTAATTCACCTTACTATATATTTCTTATTATCTTGCAATAGAAGTGACAGAGCATGTAAATAAATATGGTACAGTGGAATAACACCCAAAATTAGCTATAGACTTTGACTTCTACAAAACAAAATTTAATCACATGATTTAAAAGTACTTTTGTGTCTGCTTAAAAACTAGCCACTCACCTGACAGTAGACTTCCTGTTTTATTCCAACAGTTACATCTAAAATGTTAGCTTCAACATTTCTTCTTGTCTGATTAATCAAAATAATGAAAATTGATAATGACTTAATTCATATAACAGGGGAGGGCATTTGACAGCACAACTACAAAATTATTGTTTCATATGAAATGTTTCACTACATTTCTATTAACAGTTTTTGCTGTATTAGGAATTTAAACAAAAAATTAATCAGATAACTCACTTCAAAATCTTCTTTTATTTCCTGTTTTATTTTCTGATCCAGGAATCTGAAATTCTTGTCCATCTTCAGCAGTCTGCGAAGAAAAATTAGTAATATATGAAAAATTTGCACACAATCAGTAATATCTTGGTGTAATGAGTAACTGCTACAATGAGTCATATCATTCAACATTCTTTGTGATAGGAAATAAATTTTAAAGTCACAAAGTGTTAGCCTTATTACTGTCAGTTACAGATGCTTTGTAGGAGGCCAGTTTGCTCAGCTGTAGTGTTGATGTTAGTGTAAGCAGCAGCTGAGTTTAGTTTGTTATCAGTGTGAAGCCATTTAGCATGGCTGTAGTATTGTGATCAATAGCTGAGTTAATACATTAACTACCGAGTTGAAAAACACTCTGTGGCGTAGTTACATTTTGTTCCCATTGTCACCATGTAGGTGTATGCACAAAGTAAGCTGTAGTTTTCGTAATTGTTTACAGATTTTTATGAATTATAGAATTACATGTCATTTTAAAGATAAATGAATGTACTATTATAATAAGCTAAAAAAAATATGTTTACAGGTCTAATAAATATTATTAATAATATTAATTGATTGAAAGACAAACAAAGTCTCAATTTTTTCACTATCATAACTGGTTGTGCAGTAACTTTTTCCACTATCAAAATCACTATTTCAATCAATGTGCACACTGTTTTCACTCTTGTCCTCATTGCTAGATCTATCAGTCAATTGTTGAAACAAGTTTCTAGCATATTCAGCCATTAGATGAGATAGACACTTAGCTTGGCTGTCGTGTTGTGATATAGTATGAGCAATAGTGTAGTTTTAGTTTGTTATCAGTGTTCTGTTTAATATTTTTCAGGCACTAATAGAACATTATACCTCTGGAATTTGTACACTCTATCCCAACTTGACCAGATAACCTTCCTTACATTCATATAGTTCTGCTTCTCTCTTCTAGGCTTTCCCAAGTAGTTTGTGTATCTCTGTAAGTGTTAATATCTGCTTTGATAGCCTCTGTTGGAATGATATCTGGACCAACTGCTTTCCCATCTTTTGGAAGCTTTATGACTTTTTCATTACTTCCCTATTTGGTCGTTCACAATCAATTTGTATCTCCTCTTATGCTGGCTGTGTGTCTTAGGGGGGAGGGGGGAAATTTGGTGGAGCTAATCTATTGAGAAGTTCCTAAAAATGTTTTGTCCATCTCTTTTGTTCTTGTACAGTCCTAAGCAATTTTCCATTTTTTCTTTGATAAGGCCATTTGCTTGCTTATATTTCCCTACTAGCTTTTTTAATTGTTTGCACCAAGTGGTCGTATTTCCTTTGATAAGGCCATTTGTATGCTTATATTTCCCTACTAGCTATCTTAATTGTTGCACCAAGTGGTCGTATTTCCTTTGATAAGGCCATTTGTATGCTTATATTTCCCTACTAGCTATCTTAATTGTTGCACCAAGTGGTCATATTTCCTTTGATAAGGCCATTTGTATGCTTATATTTCCCTACTAGCTATCTTAATTGTTGCACAAAGTGGTCATATTTCCTTTGATAAGGCCATTTGTATGCTTATATTTCCCTACTAGCTATCTTAATTGTTGCACCAAGTGGTCGTATTTCCTTTGATAAGGACATTTGTATGCTTATATTTCCCAACTAGCTATCTTAATTGTTGCACCAAGTGGTCGTATTTCCTTTGATGAGGCCATTTGTATGCTTATATTTCCCTACTAGCTATCTTAATTGTTGCACCAAGTGGTCGTATTTCCTTTGATAAGGCCATTTGCATGCTTATATTTCCCTACTAGCTATCTTAATTGTTGCACCAAGTGGTCGTATTTACTTTGATAAGGCCATTTGTATGCTTATATTTCCCTACTAGCTATCTTAATTGTTGCACCAGGTGGTCGTATTTCCTTTGATAAGGCCATTTGTATGCTTATATTTCCCTACTAGCTATCTTAATTGTTGCACCAAGTGGTCATATTTCCTTTGATAAGGCCATTTGTATGCTTATATTTCCCTACTAGCTATCTTAATTGTTGCACCAAGTGGTCATATTTCCTTTGATAAGGCCATTTGTATGCTTATATTTCCCTACTAGCTATCTTAATTGTTGCACCAGGTGGTCATATTTCCTTTGATAAGGCCATTTGTATGCTTATATTTCCCTACTAGCTATCTTAATTGTTGCACCAGGTGGTCGTATTTCCTTTGATAAGGTCATTTGTATGCTTATATTTCCCTACTAGCTATCTTAATTGTTGCACCAAGTGGCCGTATTTACTTTGATAAGACCATTTGTATGTTTATATTTCCCTACTAGCTATCTTAATTGTTGCACCAAGTGGTCATATTTCCTTTGATAAGGCCATTTGTATGCTTATATTTCCCTACTAGCTATCTTAATTGTTGCACCAAGTGGTCATATTTCCTTTGATAAGACCATTTGTATGCTTATATTTCCCTACTAGCTATCTTAATTGTTGCACCAAGTGGTCATATTTCCTTTGATAAGGCCATTTGTATGTTTATATTTCCCTACTAGCTATCTTAATTGTTGCACCAAGTGGTCATATTTCCTTTGATAAGGCCATTTGTATGCTTATATTTCCCTACTAGCTATCTTAATGTATGTTTATATTTCCCTACTAGCTATCTTAATTGTTGCACCAAGTGGTCATATTTCCTTTGATAAGACCATTTGTATGCTTATATTTCCCTACTAGCTATCTTAATTGTTGCACCAAGTGGTCATATTTCCTTTGATAAGACCATTTGTGTTGCACCAGGGTGGTCATATTTCCTTTGATAAGGCAATTTGTATGCTTATATTTCCCTACTAGCTATCTTAATTGTTTTTGCACCAACGTGGTCATATTTCCTTTGATAAGGCCATTTAGTATGCCTTATGTTTATATTTCCCCTACTAGCTATCTTAAATTGTTTGCACCAAGTGGTCATATTTCCTTTGATAAGGCCATTTGTATGCTTATATTTCCCTACTAGCTATCTTAAATTGTTGCACCAAGTGGTCCATATTTTCCCTTTGATAAGGCCAATTGTATGGCTTATATTTTCCCTACTAGCTATCTTAATTGTTGCAACCAAGTGGTCCATACACATATTTCCTTTGATAAGGCCATTTGTATGTATGCTTTATATTTTCCCTACTAGCTATCTTAATTTGTTGCTCCAAGGTGGTCGTCATATTTCCCTTGTGATAAGGCCATTTGAAATGCTTATATTTCCCTACTAGCTATAATTTTCTTTATTGTTGCACCACCAGGTTGTCATATTTCCTTTTGATTAAGGCCATTTGTTGCTTTTTTAATAATTTCCCTATAGCTATTCTTAATGTTATGCACCAAGTGGTCATATTTCATTTGGCTGCAGCTCCTCTGCTCCATTTGTTAACTCCTCCTTATATTTCCTCTTGTCTCTTTTGATGTTTATTCCTCCTTCTCTGTATCTATGTAATTTCATTGAGCTTAGCTTTGGAGCTTCTGGAAATGCTCCTTGGACACAATATGAAATGTAGATAGAGGTGTCTCTAGTAATAGTATTGTAGACCAGATCGGCTTTAGTAATAGTAGTTTGTAGTACCAGCCCCTGGTAAATGGTAGTCCCACGTATCAGCTCATAGAAATAGCAGGGTCGAAGTACCAGCCCCTTCTTGTCATAAAAATGTCTATGAGGAATACGTGCCCCTCAGGTGAAAGTTCTTAGCTGCTTATGCTTTTTGGCAATCCTTTCAGGCATGTAATTTTCTCTTCTGCTTGGTTGGAGAGCTTCTTTTCAGTCTCTAATCTGAGGTGGCACTGGCAGGGAGCTTTTCACCATTTGGCGATGTCAGATCGGCACTGCAACATCATTGTGTTTGAATTGACGTTACAGTGGGCCATCTGTTTCAGATGCGGTTCAAACAAAGCAATCCGAGATTGCAGTAAAAAGGGATGTTTAAAACCTTAGACCCTAACCCCCAAGATGACCTGGCATCTCTTTCTACAGGGTATGACATCAAAGAAGATGGCCATTACTGTGTTATCATTTAAACCACTTCAATCTCCCAGGTTGATTGGATTTATGGTCCAGTTCCTTAATGTGATTACTCATAGGCACCACATCTTTGAAAGGCTTTAGCTGTGGTCACCATGACTGTTTGTTTTGGGACCATATGGTTACAGATTGGAGTGGCTGGGAAGATTTAGTGGAACAAGATCTGCCCTTTTTCCCTAGTATTGTCACTTTCGAACACACTGTAAACACACACAATACTCAGACTAAGTGCATAACCATCCACTAAAATGAACCAAAAAAAAAAATGATCCCTTGTCAAACATCTATATAAGGCTTATAATTAGCCTATGATAAACAACACCTATCAAATTTCTAATTTCATAATTAAAATCACTTCTCGAGAAATGTAAGTTAAGTGCAAATTACACCCACCAAGACAACATGAGCCCTAAATTTTATCGGACCAAACTCATAACAACACTCTGCATTTAAAAAAAATTGTTTCCAACGAAAATGCAGCGACTTAGACCTAAACCCAACCACACCTCCCCCCCCCCCTCAATCCGCCCTAGCATTCCCACCCTCCCACCACCCTCTACCCCAAAAATACCATCAAGAAACAAAAATACAGACACAGACCTAACCCCAATATTCCCTCCCCACCCCCAACCCCCACCACCTCTGCACTAATGCTGCCGCCATTAGACCCTAACTGGGACCCACCCTCCACAATACCATCAAAAATTGTCCCAACTATATACCTTCGCTTTTACTATCAAATCATGTCATGTTATAGGTAACCATGTAAATGCCTGAATTATATACATTAGGCTAGGGTGACCATACGTCCGGATTGAGCCAGATATGTCTGGATGTCTACAGCAAAATTTAGTGTCCGGCCGGCTTTTTTTTAAATGTGATTTTTCCGGTTTTTTAACAAATTTAGAAAAAGAAGAAAAAAACTGGATCTTTTTTCAAGCGTAAAAAAAATTGTGAAACAAATGGAACTGATGCTCATTGAGTATGTAGGTAATACTTTAGTAATATTGTATTTCGTGTTAACACAATGCAATTATCAAATTCAATCATTATTGTTTAGTAATAGTATTATATACAATTATAATATCTTTACTATTCATGGCCCTGGTTTATTATACATATTATAAGCAATGTACATTTGTTCAAATTCAATTCATAGTTAATTAATTTAGTATATGGTTAAAGACTAAATGAATTAAATATAAAAGGGATCAAATAAAAAAGTTACTATTTATGCCACTTAAACAAAGAACTACAGAACCGTTTAGGATTAGAACAGGAGTGAGACAGGGATGCCTCTTGTCTCCATTTATTTTCTTACTAGCAATAGATTAGGTTATGAAAACATCGACATCACACAACAGAAATGGAATCCAGTGGAATCTGACTAAACAGCTTGATAATCTGGATTTTGCAGACGACTTGGCTCTTCTGTCCCATAACCATAATCAGATGCAAGAGAAAATGACAATTCTTGATGAGAGGTCACAACAAAAGGGCCTGAAAATACACGGGGAAAAGACAACGATTATGAGAATAAATGCAAGAAATGATAACGAGGTTGAACTTGAAAATACACCACTAGGCCTATAGGATGTAGAATCAAACACATATCTTGGTAGTAATATAGACAAAGTTGGAATGACAGACAATGATATCAAAATAAGAATACAAAAAGCAAGAGGAGCTTTCATTGCAATGGGAAACATATGGAGAATAAGAGAAATCAAGTCCAACATGAAAATAAGAATCTTCAACTCAAATGTCAAGTCAGTCCTATTGTATATCTCTGAAAGCAACAAAAACAACAACTAAAAAGCTACAGACTTTTATAAATGGGTGCTTGCATAGAATAGAAGGATTGAAATGGTATGACAAGGTTACCAACGTGGAACTGATGACAAGAACCAGACAAGTGCCAGTGGAACAAGAGATGAGAAGAAGACGATGGCGATTGATAGGACACACATTGAGGAAACCTGCTGATAGCATTACAAGGCAGCCCTTGTTCTGGAATCCACAGGGAAAGAGAGGCAGAGGTAGACCAAAAACACATGAAGAAGAGAACTGGAAACAGAGGTGAAAATGATGACGAAAACATGGAAAACACTTGAGCGGATGGCACGGGACAGGAAGACTTGGCATGTGTTTGTTGAAGGCTTAGCCCTATTACTCACTCCGGTGGAGCTATAAGGGTATTGATTGTATTGAAACACAAGAATAGATAAATTCGAGGCTGCATTGAGGTAAATGGATATTTCGATTTTTAATTAGGTACTGGTTTTTAGTTGTGATAAATGAAAAATTTAAGTATGAATGTCCATTCTTTCATGAATACTTACTTAGTTTTTTCCCCCAGTTCTTACCAGTAAATAATTATAGGTTTGGGAAACGCGATTAGGGTTACAGACTATCCCTATGCAGACTGTCTCCTAACTGCCCTGTTTCCATTCTAGTCCTAACTCCTTCAAAATTTCTACTAAATATTGACATCCTCCCTACGACTCTGTCATCCTGGAGTCCTGATCCATGCAACCTACTTGTAATGCCCAGTGCTCTTAAACCCTTCAGATTGTGTACTCCGACCATACTTCTCCCATTCGTCAACATCAGCCAATTCAGTCTAAAATTCCTTGTTGCCAGTGTACTGTGTCACATTGTCAGGCCAGGTGGATATAAGAGGGCCTGTACAGGTAATCACTTGGTCTGTGACCATGTCTCTTCTTTACTCATCAACACCTATCCTCTGCTACCTCATTTCTAGAGTTTGATCTAGTGCCTTATTGTGGCTCTGTTGAGAATAAGCCGCATTTGGTGATTGGCAGGTCCAGTAGGATTCCACAAGCGCTGGGACATAGGAGTTCGGATAGGACCACTTTCGTTTTCTTACGACAATACTCTCTCTTTCTAGAATCCTCAGATGTTACTACCTGAAAAGTCTAATCTTTACTAGGAAGACACTGAGAAAAAAAGATTTTGCCTCCTGTCTTTTCACTCTGCTCTAGGGCGCGCTCACACGTGTTTGGTGAAAATTCTGGTTGCTTCATATGGTACATGATCTACAAACTACACAGATGGAAATGTTATGGAGTTTATGTAGGCCAACCGACAACCTTAACCAACACTTTAAATATTCATTACCTTTATTATCATCATTGGACGTCACACATTGTTAAATTGTACATTTACCAGTCGCAAAAATCAAAAAGTTATTTCAGAATACAAAATATAACTAGGGAAGAGGGGTTTTTGAGGATTAGCTGGTCCGGATATCCCATCTCACCGTTTTCCCGTTATATATTCTACTAAACCGGACAAACAACCCGGTCCCAAAGACAAGTAAAAAGGGGGGGGGGGGGGAGTGGGGGGGGGGTGGTGGGGGGGGGTCAGTCAATTAGGCAATTTAACCCACTGGTAAATTTTATTACTCTGTGATGCAAGGGGTTACAGAAAAAAAGGGGGGTGGGGTGTAAGGAAAGCTAAAGAGGGGAAGAGCTCTCAATGTATCTAGCTAAGTTCTCAATTCTTCCTGGTCTTCCTTTAAATACAAACAATGTTCATTTTCTATATGATACGGGATGGGAATGAAGCTACACAGCGTTAACCCTACTCCCTGCTCGGAGAGATCCCGTACATGGAATATAGTTCACCTTTCGGTATCTAATGGTCGACTAATTAATAAAGGGTCTTCCAATAAAGAAAGATATCGTTCCTTTCATTCAAAAGATACACCGCTAGGGGGGCTGGCTCATGTCTTTACCCAACCCTTAACACACACGCAGAGACTTATACCAGAATCAGGTGAATTCTGGCACACATCTAGCGAAATATCACAGCAGCTGAATAACGAGGACTTTAATAGCCTGGGCTTCTTGGATCAGCTCTTAGAGTCCAATTCTTCTTCCGTGTCCTGCCTCCAGATTTACTTGGTTAAGGGCGAAATTTGGTCTCAACAAAAAATATCCCAGAAATCGGATGAAACGTCTAGGAAGTTGTCAATGGTACTGTTTGTTTAGCAGTATGTTAAAGTTTATCCTAATGAATGGGCACAGGCACTTGGCCTAAAGGGGAGGTATCATATGGAGTAATGGTTCTCCTAAAATATTACCGGGCATAGCTGGCGGAGATTAACTTCCATTTTTCCGTAATGTCACCACAAGTTAAGAAGAAGCACTGATAATAAGTTTCTTTCTTCGGGGGGGGGGAGGGGGGGAGCATGCATAATACTAAGATCATTCCAATGGTCATATGCGAGAGCTTCTCCTATCAGTTCCGAAACTTCCACCCCATCTATGCATGTCATTCCAACTTTGCATTAAATAGGGGCACTGTAGCATATTACTATCACCTTAGCATAATCCAGTGTCCTGTTTGAAAGCAGCTCTATAATGTACTAGGGTTATTTTATTTTATATTTTTTAAAACCTGTGATCTCTTGAATGCCTCATTTGAAAACCCAGTCTACGTTTTCAGATGACCGTTGACTATGGTATTCTCCCATTTTACTTTGAGTGGTTACAACCATAAATTTTAGCCTCCAGAATAAGTTTCCATCCCTTATGGGTACTATCTTGTTTGATTTTTCCCACAATGAAAACTTGTATCCCCCCTTTAGCTCGTTCAGATGTGGTATGCAAGGTTGATATGATCGATTCTGCATGATTGGCCATCAGATCCATACTCCTGTCCGTTTTTTCAAAATCATATTATAATCTGACGCGAATTCTAATTGTAAGTGGTGCGTTTCCTGATCTCTTACGCACCAGCGTCCTCAACTTAACAAATCCCAGGAATAGACTTCTTTGTGTGTTCCAAGTTCCATTACAAAGCGAAGTCATAGTCCTTTCCGGTTTCAAGAACTAAAACTTTACTTACAAGTCATCCGTTTCTCTTCTCACGTCTGTAAAATTAAATTTAACGCGTCAAGTTAGTATAAGCAAAATAGTATTGGCCTAATGTGCCATTGCATGGTGAGGGCAGCCTCCTTACCCTCAGTATAAAATGTTTTGTTTTTTAAACTGTCATTTTTAGAATCTATACACCAAATTTTTCTGAAATCAATTTAGTGACATAAAATCGTCTAATTATCAGTCGAATTGCCTATGAGGTATAAATTTCCGTCTGCACAGAATGAAGAATTACATTCCAATTAGAACATGAAATGTAGATGAACTCCAGCAGGATCCGACTTATACAATACCGTCGCAAGTTTCATGTTTTTTCACCTGCGAACGATAATGTAACTTTTGTTTTAAAAAACTTCGGATAAGTTTACTATATTATAAAAATAAAACTCGAATGTAACTTGAACCTCCGGGCGTGTTTAAATTTCTTCAGATCATACCTTTATCCCTTGATCTTTAGAGCAAAAATTCGGACCAGGTACACCCCCTCCGCCGCATGTGTTAATAACGAGTTGCACTAGTCTTTACTATCGTCCTTTCGACCTCATAATCGTCTACCGATATTCACTCATAACATCCGCTTGCAAAAAGAAACCCTATTGCTCATAATACCACCTCCAGTGCGAGTTCAAAATTGATCACAGACCAAGCTTTAGATCGTATACCGCCGATTGACATTATTCCCAGAATGTTCTAAGTCAGAGAGGCTCGCACTTTACTCGTTATTGCCAACGTCTCAGTACCATTGCTATGTCGACATGACAGAAACTCATGCGGTCGCAATTTTCTTGCGCATAGTAGCACACTAGTAGACTCAAAACATTTAAATCCTCCTGATCACACACAAGTCCGGCGTAACAGGAATCTCGGATTGCTATAAAATTCCTCAAAATACGCGGGATGTTCATCTACCTAAACTACATTGTCTCAATACGATATCTTTAGCTACAGGGACACCCAGTAACACTATGAAGACCACAGTCTTGTCAAGGTCTCGTATAAACACAATGAAGGCTACAACATCCAACATAGTTGTCATCTCACTCAACACCCAGATACTGGACAGTGTGCATATCAGAGGGCAACTATTCATCTGTGTATATTCCGCGACTTAGACTAGTCACCGTGGTCTAATACTCAATGTAAGAATCCAGAGTACCATGTAAGACTATCGGCCACACAACGTACCCACACTTGTTCAAACCTATCGCGAAATCATGTACTCTTCCATCGTCCTTACGTCAATAACGTATTCGCATCTCACTGACTTCAATACGACTGCGTCCAAACCAAGTCGACCTAAAATACAGTTTCTCTGCAATGTAGTTACACATTTGAATATGGACATCACATTGACATCTCTCGTCTCTCCGTCTAGGACCTAGAGCCGTGATTTGGTCAGTTATAAATGTGTCTCAGTCAGATTGTCTCTGTGCTCCGACATGTCTGTTTCACATCCATGGAATATCATCCACATTGATCTGTGGACAACAAAATTAAGATCAAATACATCAAGCAAGTCAGAAACGGGGATCTACGACATTGTGTTTTCACTGGCTAATTACTCACTCCCATCATTTAGATAAGCACGATAAACAATACACATAATACAATGTCAATAGCATAGCGACCTCAAACGCATCCCACCTATCACATTGCGTTCGACCTATTCCTTCTTGCGCAACACCAGGACAAGCTTGCGGCGAGCATCTGGTCTGTTAATGCACCGTGAACAGTACAAGCATACCAGTTCCATTACTAGAAACTCTATGATATGGACCGTCTAGATGCACATGACTTATCAGACGCGAGACATTCTCTCTTCAACGACAAAGTGTAGTTACACAACCACGTGAAATCGCATTCCTCTCCTACCTACGTTATTCAGTTTCCGACTGCCATAGGCAACTAATCCGGGTCAGGAATCAGCCCATGTTCAGGTCACTCGTCATCGTCTCAATGCAGCAATGTTGACCCCAGAATGCCACCATTCTGAGACTAGAGTCCTGTACAGACTCGTAACTCTACTCTGTATCAAGCTACTCAAAGCGTTACCTCTATAACTGTAGTCAAACTTTAGACCTAGGATGGCGGTTGCGACACTCTGGTTACTTACCAATCATCCTATAGACCAAGTGTCTGTATCACTTGTCTTCAAATGTGCTAGAAGTAGGCGTGTAGATCATGCACCATAACATTTTGACGAACTCTCCCCACCATCATGAACTACCGCTATCAGTGGACATCACCTTTCACCTGTCGCGTGAAAATACCTGTCAGAGCGGTTGCTGTACGAGTCCGTTGAAGTACTAAAATCATATCTGGAAATTGTACTATGTCGACTTGTTCTGATAGTATGCACTGTGCCGCTATATGATAAGGACTACAGCTACGTGCCCCACTTTCTTCTCGTTCCGCGAGGGACTACTTTGCTACTGCTGCAACACCTATCCTTTCCTCAATCGTCACCGTTTTCCTCTCTTAAAGGCCAACTGCATCAGTGAGAGAAATAGTATGCCCCAGTAAGTCTAACTGTTCCTATTCAACACCACGATGATACATTTGCTAGGTCTGGCTGATGAGACCCCTGTTTCCTGTAGTCTCCTGAGGAGCATAGCAACCGTTAGCAATATGGTTCTTCATAGGTTAGTCCACGATTGCAATTATAATATGTCATCGCTATGGAAATTATGGTATAAGGGGACTTTGCAAATAGCCTCTACCTAAGCTTAGCCTTCCTCATCATCACTGGTACGAGGTCACAATCTCTGGTGCGTTTATGCAAACCGAACGGCACACCTCACATTTAAATGTGTAATGTATCCTTCGCTAGTGCTGAAAAAACAGCTAGACAAGAAGGTTTTAATTTGCTCCACTTGACTTGTATTTGATAATCGCACACTTTTACTGTGAGGTAAAGATCAGAATCCTGGACAAAAGATCATCTGCTTTGCTGAGCTTGTAATGTGAACAACTAGAACTATCAGTTTCGGAGCGAGGTTCTTCGGAGCTGGAATTCGTGTACAGCGTTTAGCCCAACCTGTGTAATCAGATGTACAGGCTCCAACTAACTTCCTTATTGGGCATTCTGCCCAACAGCACTACCACTCGAGCTGCTAAGCGAGATTGACCTAGGACTCACTGTGTAAATTTCCTGTCCTGACGCATGTACAATGTACTATTCTCGCGAAATTGTGCCCAGTCCGCATCATGTCAGCCGTACTTGGGATTGGGATAAAGTCTATGGACCGCTAAACTCTGATCAGTGCGTCTCGCTATTGTTAATTTCATATCAAATTCAATAGTAGATTTGTTTTATTACCGCCACATTAGGTACATCCGGTTAAGTAGATCTGCCCCACTGTACTGTTTATAGTCATAGAGCTCCTGAAGTGTGTCTGATTGTACCCACAATTGATATCATAAGTATCCTACACTTGACAGTCTTCTAAAGGATTCTGTGGTGAAATTGCAGTGGGATACTCCATGCAACCATCATCATGTCTTCCTCGATCCTTCCGTTGCTATGATGCGACTGCCAGGGAGATCATGCTCGAGGATGGCACCGTCTTTCCTAATATTTTCTTTAGAGATTTATGTGGAAGACCTTCTCCTTTCCTTTGATGGAGATCTTGTAATTGGTAGTGAGATCCTTTTTAAGGACGGGTAAACGGCCCTTGCCATCCGATGCGAAGTTTATTGCTTTACGGTTGGGAGTCAGGCAACTAAACGTTCTTCCAATGTGGAGCTCCTCTCTCTTTTGCAGATTTGTGTATTTTTAGCGTGTTTAGCGCGGGTTTCGTTAAGGTTGGGTTGTAGCTAGATACCATCCTAGCCTTTAGCCTTTCCTTGAGCTTCAGATACATACTTTGTCCTGCAGAGTACACTGTCCCTCTGTCACAGCCTTTTGGTCCTGTCAGGGAACCGAAGAAAGGCTTCTTAATGGGCCCCTTTTATAGGTCTGCGCAAATTAAATGTGTAGCCAGCCGGGCGAATTCCGTAGTCGCTTGGGGAAACCTCCTCGGTAGGCGAATAAGGCAGGCCGAATATATATAGGTTCCCACAGGGTCTTCCGGTTTCTCCTGACCCAGCTTACCGTAAAATGGTGGTGAAGACTGCCATTAAAACCGTTCCTCGAGCCCATTTTTCCCGCCAGGAATGGTAGGGAACCTAGTGTGGATATGTTTGGCCCTCAAGATTCTTAAAAGATCCCCTCCAGTTAACAGGCTAACCGGATTGGGGGAATGGGGATCCATTGTCCGTCAAATACTTGTGAGGGAATCCCAACCGGTAAAGATTTGTACGATTGCGCGGCTTCTTGCGACTTTCTTGAATCTGAGGCATGCATTAGTCGGTCTTACCATAGCTTCGGCGCCACAGTTGAGCAAGTATGTTGTCAATGGCAAAGTCAGGATGAACCTGGCTTCTCTTTCGGGGTACCCCCCTTCCCCTCATAGGGGCCTAAGCCATGTATCGTCTCGTAACTGCACAGCTTACTTACCCCTGAGCCACACGAATAGCAGTTCCTCCACCACTAAATGGCACTAATATGCGCGGCGCCCCATGGTTACTGAGCCGCTGAAGTCTCTCAGCGCCCTCATTGTTTTTTACCCGTTGGCCTAATCGGGGCGACAAGGATTTCTTTCACGTACCTGATTTCTACTTGCCATGACAGTTTCTTCTCCTGGAATAATATTTGTGGTTTTTTTAATGGAGACTGATTATTTCAGTGGCGTTGCCAATTTTTTCCCATACTGTCACCTAGTATATTTTCGTATGTAGTTTGTGGGAGGGTGTGCGTGATCAGAATGACTCAAAATCCCCAGGGCACTCATGCTAATACACAGCGTACCGGTGATTAAAGTTGTGCGTGGTCTCATATCTCATTCCTAAATATCGGGTATGGCCATCTGTGTTTTTCATCGAGAAAAAAATCTATTACATTAACTGCCAGTCTTTTGCGATATAGGTTTCTGCCCTCCGTTAGTTGGTATATGGGGCATTTGCCATTTGGATGTTGGCTCTGCTTTTAGGTTACATGCGAGCCGAGGTGGAGTATATTTAGCATGTCATTCGGAATCGTAATTTTTGCGGCAGAGCTCCTCTCCCTCTGCTTGCAACTTGTGGATTACCGAGCTGCCACCATATCGGCTCCTTTGGTCGACCTCACCTAGTAACCTTAACCTACATCCCAGGACTTACTGGGTATAACCGGATCACATCCATCATGGCCGCTTTTAATAACTCCTCAAAATCCACAAAGTACAGAGTCGGTATTCTACCTAGTTGCGACCTATGTTCAGCATCCTGCGCGCTTCACTCTGGAAGAACTCCACTAAGTTTGACGGGTTTCATAGGTGGCAAAAACCTGTCATTAAAATAGTGTTCTGAGTCAAGCAAATACAACTAAAACTATACTTTCCAGATTATGTCAAAGAGTCCAGAGTGTGTTAAGGAGGAAATACCATTGATCAAAGATTTCAAGTTTTTCCTCGAAAAAAGCATTTGAGGGGTCGGTCCCCCACGCAGTGTTGAGGAATGCTTCGGACATTGAGACGTCTAGCCTTTTCGAGGACTGATCACCCTACAACATACCCCAACGCGGTCTTTTGCACACGTAGGCGAGAACCAGTTTGCAACGCTGTTCAACTGGTTTGTTTCGGCCTTTGTAGGGTGTCTTTCCTTTGTTCACTTGGACATTTGCTGCCCCGCTGTGCACATACGACCCCACGAGTGCGTTCACCCCCCGCGTTGGATCCCCCCAATTGATACCTGACCCCACTGGGGGGGGGGGGGGGGTTACCACACCCCCCCCCCCCCCCCCCCCCTGTTCACTAAATTTCGATTTTCCTCCATGAGGTCCTCTGGGTAACTCATTTTACCCGCTCGGCCAGGCCCCCCCCCATTTCTGAGAGGACAACCCCCCCCCCAGAAGAATAGGATGCAACTGCCTAGATTTTGTTATTTCGAGATGGCTCATCTGTGGGTATCACGTTTAGTACTGGGAAAGTTCGGCCATTTGCCCAGTCTGTATATAAGCATCTTCTTCTTCTTTTTGCATCGCATCTGTGAATGATTACCAGCACGTCTGGACGAGGGACAGTCGTCTCTCATGCATGACATATTTTTCGTACTGTTGTTTTGAAGCTCGAAAGAAGGGCTGTCTATAAATTAGCTTTGTGGGGAGTGTTGAGTCATAGCTCCATATATCTTTGCTGACCTGGTCATCACAGAAGAGACAAGCCCCTGTAGGAAATATAACTGAATCATCAGCCAGCATTTTTGTTCCGTTTAAGATAACATGTGCACAAAGCTGAGGTGCAAACAGACTGACGAGTAGGCTTGTGCATGTGTTTATTCATGTTGTTTGTTGCTACTTCCCCAACCCGGAGAGTCAAAAAAAGTTTCTGCATGCCGGTCGAGTATGATGCAAGTCGTCTTCCCGCATCGGGTTTGGGTCTCTGTTAAAAATGTCACTCTTCTGATAGTACCAATGGACAAGCTCTCTTTTTCCAAAGGAATGTGACTTCATTAGGTCTTCATGTTCACATAAATCTCCTCTAATGAAATATTTTGGCAAGAACGAGGTGCCATACTGCGAAGCTCTCTGGCTGTCGCCATTAGCAACGGGAGGTACTCCACTATGAGATTGATGGTTTGCCACGAAGTAATTCCTCTGCAACGCTTTTGGGGATGAGTACCTTGGTTTGTTAAAGATGTCAAAGTTCGGCGACCAAATGACAATCTCACCACCCTTGACAACAACCACAGAAACCAGTGGTGCATCTACTGTGAAAATAAACAGTACACTGGTGCTGTCTTAGATTGGATTCAATACCTGGTCGAACTTGAACAAATTCTCAGCTTGAATTTGATATGGAAAATTTAACAAAACGTGACCCCCTGTTTTCAAACCAGACTTTATCCCATCCCGTACACTAAAGCGGATGCACTTCGCGGAGAAATAGACACGATGCGTCAGGCAGGAATTATCAGTGAGTCTACATCTCCTTACAGCTCGAGTGTAGTGCTGTTGCAGAAGCCCAATAAGGAAGTTCGGCTGTACATTGATTACAGGTTGCTAAACGCTGTAACGGAATTCCAGCCCGAACCTCTCCAAACTGTTTCTGAGTTGTTCACCAAGCTCAGCAAAGCAAAGATCTTCTCCAAGATTGACCTCAGTAAAGGTTATTATCAAATACAAGTCAAGGAGGAAATTAAACCTTTGTTAGCTTTCAGCAATAGCGAAGGACATTACACATTTAATGTGATGCCGTTCGGTTTGCATAACGCACCAGGAGTGTTCACCAGGATGATGAGGAAGCTTCTAGAGCCTTTGCAAAGTCCCCATATCCATAATTTCATGGATGACATATTAATTGCATCGGAAACCTATGAAGAACATATTGCTACGGTTGCTATGCTCCTCAGGAGACTACAGGAAACGGGTCTCACAGCCAGACCTAGCAAATGTCTCATCGGGTTTGAACAGTTAGACTTCCTGGAGCATACTATTTCTCACGGATGCAGTTGGCCTATTAAGAAGAACGTGGAGAAAATTGTGGCAGCAAAAAGACCCCGAACGAAGAAAGACGTACGTTCCTTCATATCGCTATGTGCATACTATCAGAAATACATCCATAACTTCAACGGACTGACAGCACCTCTGACTGACCTCACCAAGAAAGGTTGTCCTGATAAGGTCATATGGGATCAAAAGTGCGAACACGCGTATAGCACTTTGAAAGGACAGTTGTCGGCATACCCCATTTTGAGGTTGCCTGACCTCAAGAAACCTTTTGTACTGAGAGTCGACGCGTCAGGTCAGGGCATCGGGTCAACACTGCTTCAAGCCGATGACAGTGACCTGAACATGCTATTTCCAGTTGCCTATGGCAGTCGGAAACTGAATAAAGCGGAACGCAACTACAGTGTCGTTGAAAGAGAATGTCTCCCTCTGATTCATGGCATCAGACGCCATCATGAGTTTCTGTATGGTACTTCTTTCACGGTGCAAACAGACCATGCTCCACTAGCTTTCCTGGGTGCCAAAAGGAATTCAACGCAAGGATAATGCGTTGGGCCTTGCTATTGAGTGTTTACTCCTTCAAAGTGGAATATATTCCAGGAAAACAGAATGTTGTAGTTGTCTGCTTGAGTAGAAACTTTACCACGGAGGAAGAGGAGAAAATCGACGATGCCAATCACCCTAAAACTACCGATCAGGGCAGCTTCATTGTCATAAATTAAACATGAAAACGAGTTTCCATGTCTCAAAAGTGGGGACGATTGTGACGTACGTCTAAGTATGACAAATGAATTTCCCTGACTCGATGGATGATAACAGAATATTGGCCTCTCATAACTTTAGAACCCCTGATCATCTGTTGTAACTTTTACCGGCATGCAGCGGTACCATCAAAGAACAGGCTGATCTTCAGAATTCAACGTGGAGCGGCCGCGATCTAAAGAATCAGGGACTTGCAGCTCACAGAGTTAGCTTCTCGGGAAATTTTCGCACTCTTATGCGAGCAGCCTGAGACGGAAGAAAATCGGTAGACATGGGAAAACGTAGATGAATCGCAACGTTTAAACACATCGGCGAGGTACCCCGAATTTTGCTCAAGATCAAGAAAGGTGCGAAAATTTAACACGCCCCATTCAAGTTACATTCGAGAAGTATAAATAGAGAACTCCGATAAACTGCATTTTATCGTTCGCTCTGACAGAATCCTAGTTGCACTAGCATAGTCGGATCCCTGCTGGATTTCATCTACCTTCGTGACTATTGGAGTGTATTCTTTCTGTGCAGACGGTAATTTATACATTAGCTTCGAGTGATCATTGGTCGAGTTATTTCTATTGATTTCAATGGATTGTGGTGTAAATTTAACCTGATTAAATAAACCCATTTTCAAAGTTCTAGTGCAAACTAATGTTACAGCTAAAAGTATTTCCTAATACAATTGACGCGTAAATTTATTTTGCAGACGTTAAAGAGAATTATAACTTTAATACAGTTTAGTTCTGTATAGATAGATGTGCTTTTAATTATTTTTAACTCACGGGAAGTTTTCCTGATTTGTTAATTGACGACGCTAATAAGTAAATAGGCTAACTGTAATTTATCGCGTCAGATTATAATATGATTTGTAATGCATTTCTTGTTTTGATTATCTTTCATTCAGAACGATCATTCAACCTGCATCCCAGCAATTATTAACTATATACAGAGTTCTGCCAAACTCAATTTGATAACTCCAGTAACATATGAACTTTTTTTAAAGCTAAACTTGTGGCGACCTGTAATGGGCCCCGCTCCTCTGAACGTAACTGAGAAAAAAGCCATTCAAGAAACACTTTAAAAATACTAGTTCATATAGAGTCCTTAAAGGAAACTGGAAGCAGAACATATTTTATTCACTGCCCCTATTTGTGAAGAAAAAGCATCGATACCTGAACACTGTCTGTCACGCATATTCAGTGGATTTTAACCCCCCCCCCCCCTCCCCGAAGAAGAACTTATTTCAGTGTTTTCTTAACTTGTGACATTACGGAAAAAGGAAGTTATCTCCGCCAGCTGTGCCAATTTTAGGAACCACACCATACCTCACGCTTAGCCAAGTGCCTGTGCCTTTCTTTAGGAACTTTATCTAATAAACAAACAGTACCATTAAACTTCAACGTCCAGCGATTTCGGGACACTTTGTTAACTTAAACAACCCGCAAAATCTGGGGCTGTACACGGAAGAAATTACTTTTACCTAAGCCAAGGTTTAGTGCTGTTTTTTTGTGATGTATTTCCTATGAAGTGCCAGAATTCACCTTTCGGTAAGTCTGCGTGTGTGTTTGTTGGGATGGCCAGCCCTAGTGTGTTTTTTTGAATGAAAGGAGATTTATCTTTTCTTTACCCTTTTAATTAGTTCGACCTTATACTAAGGTGCATTATATTCCTTGTACGGGATCTCTCCTAGTGGGTTTGGGTAACTGTGTTCATTCCCCCCCTCCCGTAAAATTTGTTGATTTAAAGGGAGACAATTGAGAACCCTAGCTTTCCTCTACACTCCCCCCTTTTCTGTAACCCCTTGCCTCAGAGTAATAAATTTACCAGTGGGTTAAATTGCCTATCTCTGATCACCCCCCCCCCCCTTTCTTGTCTTTGGGACTGGGTTTTGTCTGTTAGTAGATATAAACGGGAAACGGTGGATGGGATATTTCTCCTCAAAAGCCCCTCTTCCCTAGTTATATTTGTATTCTGTAACTTTTTGATTTTTGACTGTAAATGTACAATTATGTGTGTGTCCTTTATGATAATAAAGGTATGAATATTTATTTGTGTTGGTTGTCGGTTGGCCTAAAACTCCAAACATTTCCATCTGTGTAGTTTGTATTCATGTACGTTGAGCGACAGAATCACCAAATCGGTGAGCGCGCCTGAGCGACTGGAACTGACACAATTGTTTGTGCAGAAGAGAGATAGGAGTAGTCTGTGAGAAAACAGATATTGTCGTAATAAGAGACTGTCCTTGCTCCTTCCCAGCGCTTGTGAATCTACTACCCCATTCACCTAAATCCTTATTCTCACAGAGCCTTCAATATCACTTTACACTCTAAAGGGACCAATATTCATCAGCACCCTCTCAGATAAAAATTACGACAGTACACAACACTGGCAACAAGGTACACAACACTGGCAACAAGGAACACAACACTGATTGGCTGATATTTAGGCTTTGCTTTTCCAAGAAACAATCTGAATGGGTTAATTTCCTATTACTAGTAGGTTTTTGCTCCGCAGTGAATATGCGTAGTTATGTCTTGTTTCGTAGCAGTTAGGGTTAGGTTTAGGGTTAGGGTTAGTGTTAGGGTTAGTGTTAACCCTAATCGTACCCTAGCCTATATTATTTTCTGTAAAAAAAAAAAATAAAAAAAAATGAAAGAATGGATTCATACTTAAATTAATTCATTTATCACAGTAAACCAGTAGCCTAATTAAAAATCGAAATACCTTTATCAATCAGGCCTCAGTTTACTATTCTTTGTTTCAATCAATCAATACCCTTTAGCTCCACGAGGAGTATAGGCTAAGCCTTCAACAAAAACATGCCAAGTCTTCCTGTCCCGTGCCATCCTCTCGTTCTTTCCATGTTTTCCTCATCATTTTCACCTCTGTATCCAGTTCTCTCCTCCATGTGTTTTTTGGTCTACCTCTGCCTCTCTTTTCCTGTGGATTCCAGAACAAGGACTGCCTTGTAATGCTATCAACAGGTCTCCTCAATGTGTGTCCTATCCATCACCAGCGTCTCCTTCTCAACTCTTGTTCCACTGGCACTTGTCTGGTTCTTGTCCTCAATTCCACATTTGTGACTTTGTCATACCATTTCAATACTTCTATTCTACGCAAGCACTCGTTTATAAAAGCGTTTATAGCTTTTTAGTTGTTGTTTTTGTTGCTTTCAGAGCTATACAATAGGACTGATTTGACATTTGAGTTGAAGATTCTTATTTTCATGTTGGACTTGATTTCTCTTATTCTCCATATATTTCCCAATGCAATGAAAGCTCCTCTTGCTTTTTGTATTCTTATTTTGATATCATATTTTTAAGTCCGTCCAACTTTGTCTATATTACTACCAAGATGAGTGTATGATTCTACATCCTATAGTGGTCTATTTTCAAGTTCAACCGTGTTATCATTTCTTGCATTTATTCTCATAATTATTGCCTTTTCCCTGTGTATTTTCAGGCCCTTTTGTTGGGAACTATCATCAAGAATTTTAATTTTCTCTTGCAACTGATTATGGTTATGGGACAGAAGAGCCAAGTCATCTGCAAAATCTAGATCATCAAGCTGTTTAGTCAGATTCCACTGGATTCCATTTCTGTTGTGTAATGTCAATGTTTTCATGACCCAATCTATTGCTAGTAAGAAAAGAAATGGAGACAAGAGGCATCCCTGTCTCACTCTTGTTCTAATCCTAAACGGTTTTGTAATTCTTTGTTTAAGCAGCATAAATACTAACTTTTTTATTTGATCCCTTTTATATTTAATTCATTTAGTCTTTAACCATATACTAAATTAATTAACTATGAATTGAATTTGAACAAATGTACACTGCTTATAATATGTATAATAAACCAGGGCCATGAATGGTAAAGCTATTATAATTGTATATAATACTATTACTAAACAATAATGATTGAATTTGATAACTGCATTGTGTTAACATGAAATACAATATTACTAAAGTATTACCTACTTACTCAATGAGCATCAGTTCCATTTGTTTCACAATTTTTGTTACACTTGAAAAAAGATCCAGTTTTTTTCTTCTTTTTCTAAATTTGTTAAAAAACCAGAAAAATCACATTTTAAAAAAAGCCGGCCGGACATTAAATTGTGCTGTAGACATCCAGACAAATCTGGCTCAATCTGGACGTATGGTCACCCTAGCCTAATGTACATAATTCACGCATTTATACGGTTACCTATGACATGAATTGATTTGATAGTAAAAGCGAAGGTATATAGTTGGGACAATTTTTAATGGTATTGTGGGGGGTGGGTACCAGTTAGGGTCTAAGGGTGGCAGCATTAGTGCAGAGCTGAAGGGGGGGGGGGGGGGGAAGGAGGGGATATTGGGGTTAGGTCTGTGTCTGTATTTTTGTTTCTTGATGGTATTTTTGGGGTAGAGGGTGGTAGGAGGGTGGGTATACTAGGGCGGATTGAGGGGGAGGTGTGGTTGGGTTTAGGTCTTAGCCTGCATTTTTGTTGGAAACAATTTTTTTAATGCAGTGTTCTTATGGGTTTGGTCGATAAATTAGCTCATGTGTCTTGGTGTGGTGTATTTGCACTTAACATACATTTCTTGAGAGTGATTTATTATGAAATTAGAGGTGTTATATATCATAGGCTAATTATAGCCTATAAGATGTTGAAAAGGATATTTTTTGTACATTTTAGTGGAAGTTTGTTTAGCTCAGTAGTGAGTGTGTTACAGTGTGTCGAAGTGATACGGTTACTTGTCCATATAAATAGCATTTAGGGAAAAAGGGCAGATCTTGTTCCACTATTCTTCCCAGCTACCCAACTGACATATGGCAAACAAACAGTCAGGTGACCACAGCTGAAGTTCAAAGATGTGTGCATGAGACACATTAAGGAACTGAACATAAATCCATCAACCTGGGAGATTGAAGTAGGTTAAATGATGCACAGTATGCCATCTTCTTTGATGTCATCCCAGTAAATTGCCAGCATCTTTGGGGTTAGGTCTAAGGTTTTAAACCCCTTTTTACTGCATCTCTGAATGCTTTTTTGAGACCGCATTGAACAGATGGCCCACTGTACGTCAATTCAAACACATGAAGTTGCAGATCTGATTAAATGGTGATGCTCCCTACAGTGCCACCTCAGATTAGACAGAAAGAAGCTCTCAACAAGCAGAAGAGAAAATTACATGCTGAAAGGAATGCCAAAAACATAAGCAGCTAAGATCTTTCACCTGAGGGGCACGTTCTCATAGTCAGTTATGACAGAAGGGGCTGGTACTACGACTGCTATTTCTATGAGCTGATACTGTGACTACCATTACCAGGGGCTGGTACTACAACTACTATTACTAGCGACTGGTCTACAAGTACTATTACTAGAGACACCTCTATCTACATTTCATATTGTGTCAAGGAGCATTTCCAGAAGCTCCAGAGACAAGAGGAAATATAAGGAGGAGTTAACAAAGGGGAGCAGAGGAGGCTGCAGCCAAAGGAAATATGACCACTTGGTGCAACAATTAAGATAGCTAGTAGGGAAATATAAACATACAAATGGCCTTATCAAAGGAAATATGACCACTTGGTGCAACAATTAAGATAGCTAGTAGGGAAATATAAGCATACAAATGGCCTTATCAAAGGAAATACGACCACTTGGTGCAACAATTAAGATAGCTAGTAGGGAAATATAAGCATACAAATGGCCTTATCAAAGGAAATATGACCACTTGGTGCAACAATTAAGATAGCTAGTAGGGAAATATAAGCATACAAATGGCCTTATCAAAGTAAATACGACCACCTGGTGCAACAATTAAGATAGCTAGTAGGGAAATATAAGCATACAAATGGCCTTATCAAAGGAAATATGACCACTTGGTGCAACAATTAAGATAGCTAGTAGGGAATATAAGCATACAAATGGCCTTATCAAAGGAAATATGACCACTTGGTGCAACAATTAAGATAGCTAGTAGGGAAATATAAGCATACAAATGGCCTTATCAAAGGAAATATGACCACTTGGTGCAACAATTAAGATAGCTAGTAGGGAAATATAAGCATACAAATGGCCTTATCAAAGGAAATATGACCACTTGGTGCAACAATTAAGATAGCTAGTAGGGAAATATAAGCATACAAATGGCCTTATCAAAGGAAATATGACCACTTGGTGCAACAATTAAGATAGCTAGTAGGGAAATATAAGCATACAAATGGCATTATCAAAGGATGGCCTTATCAAAGGAAATATGACCACTTGGTGCAACAATTAAGATAGCTAGTAGGGAAATATAAGCATACAAATGGCCTTATCAAAGGAAATATGACCACTTGGTGCAACAATTAAGATAGCTAGTAGGGAAATATAAGCATACAAATGGCCTTATCAAAGGAAATATGACCACCTGGTGCAACAATTAAGATAGCTAGTAGGGAAATATAAGCATACAAATGGCCTTATCAAAGGAAATATGACCACCTGGTGCAACAATTAAGATAGCTAGTAGGGAAATATAAGCATACAAATGGTCTTATCAAAGGAAATATGACCACTAGGTGCAACAATTAAGAATGCTAGTAGGGAAATATAAGCATACAAATGGCCTTATCAAAGGAAATATGACCACTTGGTGCAACAATTAAGATAGCTAGTAGGGAAATATAAGCATACAAATGGCCTTATCAAAGGAAATATGACCACTTGGTGCAACAATTAAGATAGCTAGTAGGGAAATATAAGCATACAAATGGCCTTATCAAAGGAAATATGACCACTTGGTGCAACAATTAAGATAGCTAGTAGGGAAATATAAACATACAAATGGCCTTATCAAAGGAAATATGACCACTTGGTGCAACAATTAAGATAGCTAGTAAGGAAATATAAGCATACAAATGGCCTTATCAAAGGAAATATGGGTAGGAGGGGATATTGGGGTTAGGTCTGTGTCTGTATTTTTGTTTCTTGATGGTATTTTTGGGGTAGAGGGTGGTAGGAGGGTGGGTTTACTAGGGCGGATTGAGGGGGAGGTGTGGTTGGGTTTAGGTCTTAGCCTGCATTTTTGTTGGAAACAATTTTTTTAATGCAGTGTTCTTATGGGTTTGGTCGATAAATTAGCTCATGTGTCTTGGTGTGGTGTATTTGCACTTAACATACATTTCTTGAGAGTGATTTATTATGAAATTAGAGGTGTTATATATCATAGGCTAATTATAGCCTATAAGATGTTGAAAAGGATATTTTTTGTACATTTTAGTGGAAGTTTGTTTAGCTCAGTAGTGAGTGTGTTACAGTGTGTCGAAGTGATACGGTTACTTGTCCATATAAATAGCATTTAGGGAAAAAGGGCAGATCTTGTTCCACTATTCTTCCCAGCTACCCAACTGACATATGGCAAACAAACAGTCAGGTGACCACAGCTGAAGTTCAAAGATGTGTGCATGAGACACATTAAGGAACTGAACATAAATCCATCAACCTGGGAGATTGAAGTAGGTTAAATGATGCACAGTATGCCATCTTCTTTGTTGTCATCCCAGTAAATTGCCAGCATCTTTGGGGTTAGGTCTAAGGTTTTAAACCCCTTTTTACTGCATCTCTGAATGCTTTTTTGAGACCGCATTGAACAGATGGCCCACTGTACGTCAATTCAAACACATGAAGTTGCAGATCTGATTAAATGGTGATGCTCCCTACAGTGCCACCTCAGATTAGACAGAAAGAAGCTCTCAACAAGCAGAAGAGAAAATTACATGCTGAAAGGAATGCCAAAAACATAAGCAGCTAAGATCTTTCACCTGAGGGGCACGTTCTCATAGTCAGTTATGACAGAAGGGGCTGGTACTACGACTGCTATTTCTATGAGCTGATACTGTGACTACCATTACCAGGGGCTGGTACTACAACTACTATTACTAGCGACTGGTCTACAAGTACTATTACTAGAGACACCTCTATCTACATTTCATACTGTGTCAAGGAGCATTTCCAGAAGCTCCAAAGCTAAGCCTCATGAATTGTACATAGATACAAAGAAGGAGGAAGAAACATCAAAAGAGACAAGAGGAAATATAAGGAGGAGTTAACAAAGGGGAGCAGAGGAGGCTGCAGCCAAAGGAAATATGACCACTTGGTGCAACAATTAAGATAGCTAGTAGGGAAATATAAACATACAAATGGCCTTATCAAAGGAAATATGACCACTTGGTGCAACAATTAAGATAGCTAGTAGGGAAATATAAGCATACAAATGGCCTTATCAAAGGAAATATGACCACTTGGTGCAACAATTAAGATAGCTAGTAGGGAAATATAAGCATACAAATGGCCTTATCAAAGGAAATATGACCACTTGGTGCAACAATTAAGATAGCTAGTAGGGAAATATAAGCATACAAATGGCCTTATCAAAGTAAATACGACCACCTGGTGCAACAATTAAGATAGCTAGTAGGGAAATATAAGCATACAAATGGCCTTATCAAAGGAAATATGACCACTTGGTGCAACAATTAAGATAGCTAGTAGGGAAATATAAGCATACAAATGGCCTTATCAAAGGAAATATGACCACTTGGTGCAACAATTAAGATAGCTAGTAGGGAAATATAAGCATACAAATGGCCTTATCAAA
Source organism: Oreohelix idahoensis (assembly GCA_024509875.1). Lineage (NCBI taxonomy): Eukaryota > Metazoa > Mollusca > Gastropoda > Stylommatophora > Oreohelicidae > Oreohelix > Oreohelix idahoensis. The sequence goes on along the minus strand of JAMPIV010022781.1, from coordinate 10,119 downwards.
GGAAATATGACCACTTGGTGCAACAATTAAGATAGCTAGTAGGGAAATATAAGCATACAAATGGCCTTATCAAAGGAAATATGACCACTTGGTGCAACAATTAAGATAGTATAAGCATACAAATGGCCTTATCAAAGGAAATATGACCACCTGGTGCAACAATTAAGATAGCTAGTAGGGAAATATAAGCATACAAATGGCCTTATCAAAGGAAATATGACCACTTGGTGCAACAATTAAGATAGCTAGTAGGGAAATATAAGCATACAAATGGCCTTATCAAAGGAAATATGACCACTTGGTGCAACAATTAAGATAGCTAGTAGGGAAATATAAGCATACAAATGGCCTTATCAAAGGAAATATGACCACTTGGTGCAACAATTAAGATAGCTAGTAGGGAAATATAAGCATACAAATGGCCTTATCAAAGGAAATATGACCACTTGGTGCAACAATTAAGATAGCTAGTAGGGAAATATAAGCATACAAATGGTCTTATCAAAGGAAATATGACCACCTGGTGCAACAATTAAGATAGCTAGTAGGGAAATATAAACATACAAATGGCCTTATCAAAGGAAATATGACCACCTGGTGCAACAATTAAGATAGCTAGTAGGGAAATATAAGCATACAAATGGTCTTATCAAAGGAAATATGACCACTAGGTGCAACAATTAAGAATGCTAGTAGGGAAATATAAGCATACAAATGGCCTTATCAAAGGAAATATGACCACTTGGTGCAACAATTAAGATAGCTAGTAGGGAAATATAAGCATACAAATGGCCTTATCAAAGGAAATATGACCACTTGGTGCAACAATTAAGATAGCTAGTAGGGAAATATAAGCATACAAATGGCCTTATCAAAGGAAATATGACCACTTGGTGCAACAATTAAGATAGCTAGTAGGGAAATATAAACATACAAATGGCCTTATCAAAGGAAATATGACCACTTGGTGCAACAATTAAGATAGCTAGTAAGGAAATATAAGCATACAAATGGCCTTATCAAAGGAAATATGGGTACTTGGGGATAATTGGGGTTAGGTCTGTGTCTGTATTTTTGTTTCTTGATGGTATTTTTGGGGTAGAGGGTGGTAGGAGGGTGGGTATACTAGGGCGGATTGAGGGGGAGGTGTGGTTGGGTTAGGTCTTAGCCTGCATTTTTGTTGGAAACAATTTTTTTTAATGCAGTGTTCTTATGGGTTTGGTCGATAAATTAGCTCATGTGTCTTGCTGTGGTGTATGGGCACTTAACATACATTTCTTGAGAGTGATTTATTATGAAATTAGAGGTGTTAAGATATCATAGGCTAATTATAGCCTATAAATGATGTTAAAAGGATATTTTTTTTTGTACATTTTAGTGGAAGTTTGTTTAGCTCAGTAGTGAGTGTGTTACAGTGTGTGCGAAGTGATACGGTTACTTGTCCATATAAATAGCATTTAGGGCTAAAGGGCAGATCTTGTTCCACTATTCTTCCCAGCTACCCAACTGACATATGGCAAACAAACAGTCAGGTGACCACAGCTGAAGTTCAAAGAAGTGTGCATGAGACACATTAAGGAACTGAACATAAATCCATCAACCTGGGAGATTGAAGTAGGTTAAATGATGCACAGTATGCCATCTTCTTTGATGTCATCCCAGTAAATTACCAGCATCTTTGGGGAAATTAACATACAAATGTCTAAGGTTTTAAACCCCTTTTTACTGCATCTCTGAATGCTTTTTTGAGACCGCATTGAACAGATGGCCCACTGTACGTCAATTCAAACACATGAAGTTGCAGATCTGATTAAATGGTGATGCTCCCTACAGTGCCACCTCAGATTAGACAGAAAGAAGCTCTCAACAAGCAGAAGAGAAAAATTACATGCTGAAAGGAATGCCAAAAACAATAAGCAGCTAAGATCTTTCACCTGAGGGGCACGTTCTCATAGTCAGTTATGACAGAAGGGGCTGGTACTACGACTGCTATTTCTATGAGCTGATACTGTGACTACCATTACCAGGGGCTGGTACTACAACTACTATTACTAGCGACTGGTCTACAAGTACTATTACTAGAGACACCTCTATCTACATTTCATACTGTGTCAAGGAGCATTTCCAGAAGCTCCAAAGCTAAGCCTCATGAATTGTACATAGATACAAAGAAGGAGGAAGAAACATCAAAAGAGACAAGGGAAATATAAGCATACAAATGGCCTTATCAAAGGAAATATGACCACTTGGTGCAACAATTAAGATAGCTAGTAGGGAAATATAAGCATACAAATGCCTTAAAAGGAAATATGACAACTTAGTGCAACAAATAAGATAGCTAGTAGGAAAATATAAACAAAAAAATGGCCTAATCAAAGGAAATATGACCACTTGGTGCAACAATTAAGATAGCTAGTAGTTAAATATAAACATACAAATGGACTTATCTTATCAAAGGAAATATGACCACTTGGTGCAAACAATTAAGATAGCTAGTAGGGAAATATAAGCATACAAATGGTCTTATCAAAGGAAATATGACCACTAGGTGCAACAATTAAGATAGCTAGTAGGGAAATATAAGCATACAAATGGCCTTATCAAAGGAAATATGACCACTTGGTGCAACAATTAAGATAGCTAGTAGGGAAATATATAAGCATACAAATGGCCTTATCAAAGGAAATATGACCACTTGGTGCAACAATTAAGATAGCTAGTAGGGAAATATAAGCATACAAATGGCCTTATCAAAGGAAATATGACCACTTGGTGCAACAATTAAGATAGCTAGTAGGGAAATATAAGCATACAAATGGCCTTATCAAAGGAAATATGACCACTTGGTGCAACAATTAAGATAGCTAGTAGGGAAATATAAGCATACAAATGGCCTTATCAAAGGAAATATGACCACTTTGTGCAACAATTAAGATAGCTAGTAGGGAAATATAAGCATACAAATGGCCTTATCAAAGGAAATATGACCACTTGGTGCAACAATTAAGATAGCTAGTAGGGAAATACAAACATACAAATGGCCTTATCAAAGGAAATATGACCACTTGGTGCAACAATTAAGATAGCTAGTAAGGAAATATAAGCATACAAATGGCCTTATCAAAGGAAATATGGGTAGGAGGGGATATTGGGGTTAGGTCTGTGTCTGTATTTTTGTTTCTTGATGGTATTTTTGGGGTAGAGGGTGGTAGGAGGGTGGGTTTACTAGGGCGGATTGAGGGGGAGGTGTGGTTGGGTTTAGGTCTTAGCCTGCATTTTTGTTGGAAACAATTTTTTTAATGCAGTGTTCTTATGGGTTTGGTCGATAAATTAGCTCATGTGTCTTGGTGTGGTGTATTTGCACTTAACATACATTTCTTGAGAGTGATTTATTATGAAATTAGAGGTGTTATATATCATAGGCTAATTATAGCCTATAAGATGTTGAAAAGGATATTTTTTGTACATTTTAGTGGAAGTTTGTTTAGCTCAGTAGTGAGTGTGTTACAGTGTGTCGAAGTGATACGGTTACTTGTCCATATAAATAGCATTTAGGGAAAAAGGGCAGATCTTGTTCCACTATTCTTCCCAGCTACCCAACTGACATATGGCAAACAAACAGTCAGGTGACCACAGCTGAAGTTCAAAGATGTGTGCATGAGACACATTAAGGAACTGAACATAAATCCATCAACCTGGGAGATTGAAGTAGGTTAAATGATGCACAGTATGCCATCTTCTTTGTTGTCATCCCAGTAAATTGCCAGCATCTTTGGGGTTAGGTCTAAGGTTTTAAACCCCTTTTTACTGCATCTCTGAATGCTTTTTTGAGACCGCATTGAACAGATGGCCCACTGTACGTCAATTCAAACACATGAAGTTGCAGATCTGATTAAATGGTGATGCTCCCTACAGTGCCACCTCAGATTAGACAGAAAGAAGCTCTCAACAAGCAGAAGAGAAAATTACATGCTGAAAGGAATGCCAAAAACATAAGCAGCTAAGATCTTTCACCTGAGGGGCACGTTCTCATAGTCAGTTATGACAGAAGGGGCTGGTACTACGACTGCTATTTCTATGAGCTGATACTGTGACTACCATTACCAGGGGCTGGTACTACAACTACTATTACTAGCGACTGGTCTACAAGTACTATTACTAGAGACACCTCTATCTACATTTCATACTGTGTCAAGGAGCATTTCCAGAAGCTCCAAAGCTAAGCCTCATGAATTGTACATAGATACAAAGAAGGAGGAAGAAACATCAAAAGAGACAAGAGGAAATATAAGGAGGAGTTAACAAAGGGGAGCAGAGGAGGCTGCAACCAAAGGAAATATGACCACTTGGTGCAACAATTAAGATAGCTAGTAGGGAAATATAAACATACAAATGGCCTTATCAAAGGAAATATGACCACTTGGTGCAACAATTAAGATAGCTAGTAGGGAAATATAAGCATACAAATGGCCTTATCAAAGGAAATACGACCACTTGGTGCAACAATTAAGATAGCTAGTAGGGAAATATAAGCATACAAATGGCCTTATCAAAGGAAATATGACCACTTGGTGCAACAATTAAGATAGCTAGTAGGGAAATATAAGCATACAAATGGCCTTATCAAAGTAAATACGACCACCTGGTGCAACAATTAAGATAGCTAGTAGGGAAATATAAGCATACAAATGGCCTTATCAAAGGAAATATGACCACTTGGTGCAACAATTAAGATAGCTAGTAGGGAAATATAAACATACAAATGGCCTTATCAAAGGAAATATGACCACTTGGTGCAACAATTAAGATAGCTAGTAGGAAAATATAAGCATACAAATGGCCTTATCAAAGGAAATATGACCACTTGGTGCAACAATTAAGATAGCTAGTAGGGAAATATAAGCATACAAATGGTCTTATCAAAGGAAATATGACCACTAGGTGCAACAATTAAGAATGCTAGTAGGGAAATATAAGCATACAAATGGCCTTATCAAAGGAAATATGACCACTTGGTGCAACAATTAAGATAGCTAGTAGGGAAATATAAGCATACAAATGGTCTTATCAAAGGAAATATGACCACCTGGTGCAACAATTAAGATAGCTAGTAGGGAAATATAAACATACAAATGGCCTTATCAAAGGAAATATGACCACTTGGTGCAACAATTAAGATAGCTAGTAGTGAAATATAAGCATACAAATGGCCTTATCAAAGGAAATATGACCACTTGGTGCAACAATTAAGATAGCTAGTAGGGAAATATAAGCATACAAATGGCCTTATCAAAGGAAATAGCTAGTAGGGAAATATAAGCATACAAATGGCCTTATCAAAGGAAATATGACCACTTGGTGCAACAATTAAGATAGCTAGTAGGGAAATATAAGCATACAAATGGCCTTATCAAAGGAAATATGACCACTTGGTGCAACAATTAAGATAGCTAGTAGGGAAATATAAGCATACAAATGGCCTTATCAAAGGAAATATGACCACCTGGTGCAACAATTAAGATAGCTAGTAGGGAAATATAAGCATACAAATGGTCTTATCAAAGGAAATATGACCACCTGGTGCAACAATTAAGATAGCTAGTAGGGAAATATAAACATACAAATGGCCTTATCAAAGGAAATATGACCACCTGGTGCAACAATTAAGATAGCTAGTAGGGAAATATAAGCATACAAATGGTCTTATCAAAGGAAATATGACCACTAGGTGCAACAATTAAGAATGCTAGTAGGGAAATATAAGCATACAAATGGCCTTATCAAAGGAAATATGACCACTTGGTGCAACAATTAAGATAGCTAGTAGGGAAATATAAGCATACAAATGGCCTTATCAAAGGAAATATGACCACTTGGTGCAACAATTAAGATAGCTAGTAGGGAAATATAAGCATACAAATGGCCTTATCAAAGGAAATATGACCACTTGGTGCAACAATTAAGATAGCTAGTAGGGAAATATAAGCATACAAATGGCCTTATCAAAGGAAATATGACCACTTGGTGCAACAATTAAGATAGCTAGTAGGGAAATATAAGCATACAAATGGCCTTATCAAAGGAAATATGACCACTTGGTGCAACAATTAAGATAGTAGGGAAATATAAGCATACAAATGGCCTTATCAAAGGAAATATGACCACTTGGTGCAACAATTAAGATAGCTAGTAGGGAAATATAAACATACAAATGGCCTTATCAAAGGAAATATGACCACTTGGTGCAACAATTAAGATAGCTAGTAGGGAAATATAAGCATACAAATGGCCTTATCAAAGGAAATATGACCACCTGGTGCAACAATTAAGATAGCTAGTAGGGAAATATAAGCATACAAATGGCCTTATCAAAGGAAATATGACCACCTGGTGCAACAATTAAGATAGCTAGTAGGGAAATATAAGCATACAAATGGCCTTATCAAAGGAAATATGACCACTGGTGCAACAATTAAGATAGCTAGTAGGGAAATATAAGCATACAAATGGCCTTATCAAAGGAAATATGACCACTTGGTGCAACAATTAAGATAGCTAGTAGGGAAATATAAGCATACAAATGGCCTTATCAAAGGAAATATGACCACTTGGTGCAACAATTAAGATAGCTAGTAGGGAAATATAAGCATACAAATGGTCTTATCAAAGGAAATATGACCACTTGGTGCAACAATTAAGATAGCTAGTAGGGAAATATAAGCATACAAATGGCCTTATCAAAGGAAATATGACCACTTGGTGCAACAATTAAGATAGCTAGTAGGGAAATATAAACATACAAATGGCCTTATCAAAGGAAATATGACCACTTGGTGCAACAATTAAGATAGCTAGTAGGGAAATATAAGCATACAAATGGCCTTATCAAAGGAAATATGACCACTTGGTGCAACAATTAAGATAGCTAGTAGGGAAATATAAGCATACAAATGGCCTTATCAAAGGAAATATGACCACCTGGTGCAACAATTAAGATAGCTAGTAGGGAAATATAAAAATACAAATGGCCTTATCAAAGGAAATATGACCACTTGGTGCAACAATTAAGATAGCTAGTAGGGAAATATAAGCATACAAATGGCCTTATCAAAGGAAATATGACCACTTGGTGCAACAATTAAGATAGCTAGTAGGGAAATATAAGCATACAAATGGCCTTATCAAAGGAAATATGACCACTTGGTGCAACAATTAAGATAGCTAGTAGGGAAATATAAGCATACAAATGGCCTTATCAAAGGAAATATGACCACTTGGTGCAACAATTAAGATAGCTAGTAGGGAAATATAAGCATACAAATGGCCTTATCAAAGGAAATACGACCACTTGGTGCAACAATTAAGATAGCTAGTAGGGAAATATAAGCATACAAATGGCCTTATCAAAGGAAATATGACCACTTGGTGCAACAATTAAGATAGCTAGTAGGGAAATATAAGCATACAAATTGCCTCATCAAAGGAAATACGACCACTTGGTGCAACAATTAAGATAGCTAGTAGGGAAATATAAGCATACAAATGGCCTTATCAAAGGAAATATGACCACTTTGTGCAACAATTAAGATAGCTAGTAGGGAAATATAAGCATACAAATGGCCTTATCAAAGGAAATATGACCACTTGGTGCAACAATTAAGATAGCTAGTAGGGAAATACAAACATACAAATGGCCTTATCAAAGGAAATATGACCACTTGGTGCAACAATTAAGATAGCTAGTAAGGAAATATAAGCATACAAATGGCCTTATCAAAGGAAATATGGGTAGGAGGGGATATTGGGGTTAGGTCTGTGTCTGTATTTTTGTTTCTTGATGGTATTTTTGGGGTAGAGGGTGGTAGGAGGGTGGGTTTACTAGGGCGGATTGAGGGGGAGGTGTGGTTGGGTTTAGGTCTTAGCCTGCATTTTTGTTGGAAACAATTTTTTTAATGCAGTGTTCTTATGGGTTTGGTCGATAAATTAGCTCATGTGTCTTGGTGTGGTGTATTTGCACTTAACATACATTTCTTGAGAGTGATTTATTATGAAATTAGAGGTGTTATATATATCATAGGCTAATTATAGCCTATAAGATGTTGAAAAGGATATTTTTTGTACATTTTAGTGGAAGTTTGTTTAGCTCAGTAGTGAGTGTGTTACAGTGTGTCGAAGTGATACGGTTACTTGTCCATATAAATAGCATTTAGGGAAAAAGGGCAGATCTTGTTCCACTATTCTTCCCAGCTACCCAACTGACATATGGCAAACAAACAGTCAGGTGACCACAGCTGAAGTTCAAAGATGTGTGCATGAGACACATTAAGGAACTGAACATAAATCCATCAACCTGGGAGATTGAAGTAGGTTAAATGATGCACAGTATGCCATCTTCTTTGTTGTCATCCCAGTAAATTGCCAGCATCTTTGGGGTTAGGTCTAAGGTTTTAAACCCCTTTTTACTGCATCTCTGAATGCTTTTTTGAGACCGCATTGAACAGATGGCCCACTGTACGTCAATTCAAACACATGAAGTTGCAGATCTGATTAAATGGTGATGCTCCCTACAGTGCCACCTCAGATTAGACAGAAAGAAGCTCTCAACAAGCAGAAGAGAAAATTACATGCTGAAAGGAATGCCAAAAACATAAGCAGCTAAGATCTTTCACCTGAGGGGCACGTTCTCATAGTCAGTTATGACAGAAGGGGCTGGTACTACGACTGCTATTTCTATGAGCTGATACTGTGACTACCATTACCAGGGGCTGGTACTACAACTACTATTACTAGCGACTGGTCTACAAGTACTATTACTAGAGACACCTCTATCTACATTTCATACTGTGTCAAGGAGCATTTCCAGAAGCTCCAAAGCTAAGCCTCATGAATTGTACATAGATACAAAGAAGGAGGAAGAAACATCAAAAGAGACAAGAGGAAATATAAGGAGGAGTTAACAAAGGGGAGCAGAGAAGGCTGCAGCCAAAGGAAATATGACCACTTGGTGCAACAATTAAGATAGCTAGTAGGGAAATATAAACATACAAATGGCCTTATCAAAGGAAATATGACCACTTGGTGCAACAATTAAGATAGCTAGTAGGGAAATATAAGCATACAAATGGCCTTATCAAAGGAAATACGACCACTTGGTGCAACAATTAAGATAGCTAGTAGGGAAATATAAGCATACAAATGGCCTTATCAAAGGAAATATGACCACTTGGTGCAACAATTAAGATAGCTAGTAGGGAAATATAAGCATACAAATGGCCTTATCAAAGTAAATACGACCACCTGGTGCAACAATTAAGATAGCTAGTAGGGAAATATAAGCATACAAATGGCCTTATCAAAGGAAATATGACCACTTGGTGCAACAATTAAGATAGCTAGTAGGGAAATATAAGCATACAAATGGCCTTATCAAAGGAAATATGACCACTTGGTGCAACAATTAAGATAGCTAGTAGGGAAATATAAGCATACAAATGGCCTTATCAAAGGAAATATGACCACTTGGTGCAACAATTAAGATAGCTAGTAGGGAAATATAAGCATACAAATGGCCTTATCAAAGGAAATATGACCACTAGGTGCAACAATTAAGATAGCTAGTAGGGAAATATAAGCATACAAATGGCCTTATCAAAGGAAATATGACCACTTGGTGCAACAATTAAGATAGCTAGTAGGGAAATATAAGCATACAAATGGCCTTATCAAAGGAAATATGACCACTTGGTGCAACAATTAAGATAGCTAGTAGGGAAATATAAGCAGACAAATGGCCGTTTCAAAATAAATATGACCACTTGGTGCAACAATTAAGATATGCTAGTAGGGAAATATAAGCATACAAATGGCCTTATCAAAGGACATATGAACACTTGGTGCAAAAATTACGATAGCTAGTAGGGAAACATACGCATAAAAATGGCCTTATCAAAGGAAATATGAACAATTGGTGCAAAAATTAAGATAGCTCGTAGGGAAATATAAACATACAAATGGCCTTATCAAAGGAAATATGACCACTTGGTGCAACAATTAAGATAGCTAGTAGGGAAATATAAACATACAAATGGCCTTATCAAAGGAAATATGACCACTTGGAAT
>JAMPIV010022780.1:0-216924 GCA_024509875.1 Oreohelix idahoensis | reverse complement strand
GTACAAACCAGCCATCCAAAAATAGTCAAACAGAAAAAGAATGGATCCCACGAGATCGTGTCACTGCCGCCCTCGTACCGTGTTTCATAACTCTCTGATCTCCCCAACAAATAACTTCCGTTTCTTTACTTGTATGAATTCTACCCCAGGTTTGATGACGTCATTTCATGTACACCATGATTGAATGACTGTCATAGATTTGGGACTAGTGTTTACTAACTAGTCACGTTCAAATACTTAGTGTTTAAATCTTGCTAAAGTATTCTTACACTAACTACAATAAGTGGCAGCACCCTAGTGCTAATCCGACGTAGTAATCCATACGGTCACAATTTCGATGAAGGAGAACTTATAGAATCACGTAAGATAACAATTAGAGTGCGGCAGGGATGCTTCTTGTTATCATGTCCGTTCTTACTCGCTAGTGACTGGATTAAGAAAACAACCACATTAACTAATAGAAATGGAATTCACGGGAATCGCCTGTCCCAACGCAGCCAGATGCAAGACATAATGACAAAACTGAATGAGAGGTCACAGTAATTGAGTTTGAAAATATGCAGAGAAAAGACAAAGATTATAACAATAAAATGTGGCAAACGATAGCCATATATATATATATATATATATATATATATATATATATATATATATATATATATATATATATATATATATATATATATATATATATATATATATATCTTTGAAATAAGAATTTTAAAGCTCAACACTAACATTTAAAATCTTTGAAGTTCAACACTAACAATAAGAATCTTTGAAGATCAACACTAACAATTAGAATCTTTGAAGTTTGTAACGAAATCAGTTGTGAATTTTTCATAACTGTCGTTCTCTCCGGCAGTATCAATTCATTTCTTCATTTCCCTCACCGATCGTCCTATTATTTGGCATATTTTATGCACCTGCGTTGTTTTGCCTATCGAACCTTCTAATCATATTCCCTCAGTTACACTGTGTATACTCAAAAGGTCTAATTATTCAGAGAGGCTAACATTGGTGGGTGGACAGCGAGACAATGTGCCTGTTAATCTTCCAACCCAGTGTACTTAGCAGAGGCATTCGTTCTTTTTATTTTTCCTAAAGTTCGTTGTACGAAGCATGATGTAAAAGTATGTAGAGGAGCAGACCACCATCTTCTGTTGGCTAAATCAAAATTAAATCTCAAGAAATATACAACAGTATATAGTTATAGACAACAGTACAATGTGGGATATCTAAGAAATCAGGAAATAAGAGAAAAATTTTCAATTACAGTATCCAACAAATACCAAGTACTCCAACAGCTGGAAGATGAAACAGATACAAAGACCACTGGCAACAAGTAAAAAATATATAGAACGAGACATGTGAAGAAGTACTGAGAAAAATAGAACATCAGCACATAGCATGGATAACAACATAAATCATTAGCAAGATATAAGACAGGAAAAACAAGAAAACAGATTTAAACAGAAGCAAAACCAGAAGCTCCAAAGTCAAGGCTCATGAAGTGTACATAGAAGAAAACAAAGAAGTAAGAAGAAACATCAAAAGAGACAAGAGGAAGTATATTGAAGAGATGGCAAGGGGAGCAGAGGAAGATGCAGCCAAGGGAAATATGAGGGACCTGTACAACAACACAAAGAAGCTAACAGGGAAATATAAGCAAGCAAACGGCCTCATAAAAGATAAGAATGGAAAATTGCTTAGTAATATACAAGAACAAATGAAGAGATGGACAGAACATTTTGAGGAACTTCTCAATAGACCAGCTCCAACTAATCCCCCAGACATCCATCCAGCAGAAGAGGAGCTTCAAATCAGCTGTGAACGACCAAGTAGAGAAGAAATAAAGAAAGCCATAAACTTCTGAAAGATGGAAAAGCAGCTGGTCCAGATTGCATTCTAGCAGAGGCTATCAAAACAGATATTGATACTGTCGTGAGAAATTCTAATCCACATATATAAATTAAAAAGTAAATGTAAAGCCTAACAAATAAATTCTATAAAAGGAAGAAGAATGGTAAAGAACAGTGCTGTCACAATGACAGTACTCGAAATCCCCTTTGTTTTATGCTTCGTCTGCAAATTGTAACGTTTCCACGTTAAATATAAGCCACTGCATAAATACATGCGTTTCCACAACCCAATAAAACGGGTATTGCATTTCTAAGAAAAAACATTGAGAGGCACACTGCGTATGACCTAAATTAATTACACTACGAATGGACAGATGGATGTAGGATGGAAAGAAGGGAGGGCTGAAAATCAGGAACGCATGCAACACTAAACACGCGTCTCGCTATTAATGCCACCCCCAACAAGCGTAACGCGATATACAATTACTACTATCACGCGTGTAAGGCCACATGCACTAACTTTTTTTCAGACGGACAGTGATAAAAACACTACCCTTCCAGAGTTAGGTTTTAAAAAACCTGAAAAACGCTTATTAGGAAAGATGACATTAGATGGGTTTACGTTTGAAAACATGACAGTACCCAGACACCACATGGGGATTGAAGTGAACAGGAGGTGGTAGAAAATGCACATTTTGAACGCAGCCAGCTAGCTCCCTTAAATTGAGATATTTGGATTCCTTAGGGCTTGCTGACACAGAATATGTTAAGTGTTACGCAAATAGTCCAGGAATTAATAAATTATAGGCAAAAGAAAATAATGAGGGTGTCAGACAACCTAAAAACTCGGAGTCGCTCAGTGGCAGAATTTTAAACCACCATTGTACGGAAATAGGCCACAAGTTACATTTGAATTGATTGGATGGAATGATATGTAAGGCTAAACACGATTAGTCGGACTATAAATGCTATCTTTTGTTGTCAAGGGAGATGGAAGTAAGAGTACTTTTTTTCAAACGACGGGGTAGAAATGGCCTGATTGGTTAGGTCTGTTAATATAGTTAATTGATAGCGTTAGTTCGAGACCACTAGTTCAAATAAGCTTGATAAAGCAACAGTGCGTTGAAGCCAGCTCATATTTTTTGCTAAATAAAAGCCTGGAACATAAGCAGATGGGAATTTGTGCCAGTATTTGTGCCTACATTCATTGCTAGTCAACGTATCTGTGTTTATTTCCTTGAATTGTGGTAGGTTGAAATATTTGATCTCTTTTTAATGAAAATTGAATGTACATTGATAATTTATGTCTGTATATATGTGCAGTTCAGTAGCGAACATGAGACAAGGCCTATATCTATATATATATTGCTCCAACCTGAACAGAAGGTGTCGGAGAAAAGTCAAACTACATGGAATTATGTCACGTAGGGTTTATATTCATTTAATTTCCTACATCTTCTTCCTATTCGTTCACCCAAATTCTCTCTTTTATTATCTCTGTATTTCATTTTTCCTGTATATTTTTCATCCATTCGTTTTGCGAATATTATTTTCATATAATTCGCAAACTTTACCTGTTTCTTTCTCTTAAACTGAGAATCGCGCTAGGACGATATTACGTAGATGTCAGGGCTGCAGGGCGTCATAAGGCGTGATAAGTCGGTTCGCTGAACATAGGACGTAGCAAATCGTCTACATTCTCACCGAGCGCGCGAGTTTCTTCTCGGCATTAGTCCCGGTGAGGTGTGATACTTTACATCTGCACCGGTCAGTATCCAGACATTTGTCTGGAAAATCCCAAACTGACACGGCGCTCACTTGGGCCATGGTCAGCTGTAGTGTGAAAACTGCCCTGAAATGGAGTCAGGCTGTCTGGGATTTGAAACTGACACGCGTACATCGTGGTCAGTAGGTGACAGTTACGACACGCGTTAAGCGGACGTAAATGTTGGGAGTAGGGGAGATAATTTCGCTTGGCGAAGTAAGTTTGGGCCCTTTGTCTGATTTTAAGATATTGGCCAAGTTTGAAACTTTAATTTCATTCTCGCTCATAGACTCCACAGTAGATAGGTCGCTCGAAAACAGAATAGCTGTTAGCGAAGATCTCAGTTTGTTTCGGCAATTTGTCGAACTTCTAGACTTCCAGAAATATTTTCAGCATTTTTATTCTTAAGTTGTGCGACTACCTGTAATTCTGTGGTTGAGGTAATTAATATGATAGATATATAGATTTTGTGAGTGTTAAAGTGTTAAATCGCTTAATTCATTTTAATCTATTTCTTTAGCGCAGAAGAGAAATAAAGTGGTAGGCTATTATATTTTCTAGGGAAGCATTCAGTGGAAAGCAGAATAAAATTAAAATTTCTAGCTTATAACGGCAATTGTAGCTATTTATAAATTTAATTTAACTGCTAATACTCAGTCGAGTGTATTTTTCTAAACTAACGTATAAACTCTAGAATCCAGCCTCATGAATGGTGACGGAATACGCACGTGTTCTTAATTTATGAGGATTGCTGATTTTTAAATATAACTTACGTCACGGGAAGTTTAAATGATAAGCAAAGCTCTCTGCTTGCAAGTTTAAATGTAAGTTTTAACCAGTACAGATTCTGTTTATTATATTATATGTGTTATTTTTCCTCCACACAGTGAAAGCTTTGGGGTGACCCTAACTTTACCAGCACCTAGTAGTAGTTTCCATACTTGTGAAGAAATAGACAGTCCTTATTTTGAACCACGTGGGTTTTCTCAAGTAACACTGATCTGACGGTGCAAGTTAGACAGAAATACTAATATCCCTATAACGGGTTTTCAAAGACTGTAATGATAAATACTGGACCTTGGAGCCAGCACTTAATTTCTTCTAGAAACTCTATATAATTTGCTGCCTGGTGGCGTGAATATTAACAATCATTTCCCGACTAGATTATATCTTGTGGACAAATCTGTGGTGTGACTAAAGTGAATCCTATACTGAGAGAAGGCACCGACCTGACATTCATCATTTTTTAGAAACCTACGCTATTGACACTGTGCTCTGCTAACTCCCGCGCCTGGAATAATTGTTAGGTGACTTAATCAGACATTTGAACAAATTTGCATACCCAAGTAGTCGTTCCCGGAGACTCCAAGTTAAATACGTCTTTTGGAACTGGGGACTTCTTGGCAGAAGACTGCATTTTTTGAGTCTGTGTGAAAATCTAAAATCAATGTGTTCCAAGAGGCAGCAAGCAAAGTCGTGAGTACAAGTATGAGAAGCCATGGCGGAATGATTGAGTGTACGCTGGTTTGAGTGATATTTTTCACTATTTTATCTTTGACACCCTGTTGCTGTCCTAATTTTTTTCAATCTGCATAATTTGTTGCTAAGGCTAGAGTTCTTGTGTTTTGTCTTAGGTTAAATCAGATTTTTTTCAAACTCTGTGCATATAATTACGAGATAAAACAAAGACAACTCTTAGACTCAAACTCTATGTATCTGTGACTCGGGCGCCATCATCTGTTCTCTTAACGGGGCCGGGCTAAACCTAGAGTTAACACTATAACGGGGCTATCATCCTTGCAACATTTCCTTGATTTTTTATGACTATGTGTATATGTATTTTCCTTGATGTACTTTCTTTGATGTTGTGAGCCGATTTTTCCTGATATTAAAATCGCTCTTGAACTAAATAATCGTGTTTGGTCAGCTCGTTCTAGATAATATATATATCATTAGTATAGTTTTCCCACGTCTGTGTGTTTACCTGTCGTCACGTGTATGTGCGTGCCTGTGAGTGATAGAAATATACGTAATATGTATATTGGTGTAGTCTGTCTGACGCTGTAACAAACTGTTGTAGAAGATAGGTGAGAGAGAGAAGAATTCTTTTCGCTTTCAGAGACAGCCACTATATCAAAATCTATCATCTCACGTGTGTGGAAATTCTATTACCTTTCACTAACTCTCACTGAGTCTATCACCTATTCAAACCTATTCAGAAGGGACCAAACCTAGTCTTAATTCTCCTATCGGAAATCTACGACAAATGAGGGCTCGTTTCCGGTCTTTGAACTTAGAATAGGAAGACGAGTACGACAAACGTGGACTCGTCTATCTGGATTTTGTACTTAAGATTCTGTATTCTGATATAGAGTAAGAGTGTGATGTCTTGTGACTGTGTATCTTTTAAAAATAATTACCCCCTAGACTAGCGATCTGTTTACGGGCGTGCTGACCACACAAACTAATAAGTTTTTTTTTTCCACAGCATCTTTGAATAATATACATTTTGGTTACAGGTTGATTTTGTCGGGATATATGTTAACTGCTGATTGTAATACTAAATGCTGGTAAAGTGGTGAGTGTATAACATTCACTGGGTACTGAGGCAGAACGGCGTTTGAACTAAGTTAAGGAGTGTGTTTCGGACTTTTTGTCCAGATTAATTCCCTCCCTTACCCGATCTGACTTCAGAGGCGAACTTATAGTGGATTTTTAAAAATTAAGGGATTATTTTTCTCTTTAATTTTTGCAATATTCTTTTGCTTTTCCACTGTAGCAACTTATTTTTCAGAAGTAATCTTAACTACCATTTAGTTGGCGTAGTCGTGTTTTGCATTAAGTGCTTTATTGCCGATAATAGCAGCGATAGTTAGATTTTACTTTGGAGGAGGTATCCCAGGGTTAAGGATATCATCTTTTGATTTTTGGTAATTTTTTTTCTCGTAAGTGGTAGGAACCAGTGTATCCTTTTTCCTATTTTCTTTCTCCACTAGTCTCAGTCATTGACATAATATGGCCGAGAGGGCAAAGCTTAGACAACTTCTCAGGGACGAAGCGAGAGAGGAGGGACTGGAAGGAGAGGAAGCGAAAGCTTTTGTCAGAGACGAACTTGAGAGATATGATGCGGAGAGGAAAGCAGCTGAAGCTAAAGAGGAAAAAGAAGAAGCTAGGAGGAAAGAAGAAGCAGCCGAAGTTTTACAGCAGAAGAAGATGGATGATGAAATGGAAATCCGCAGGATGCAGCATGAGGAAAGAGAGAAAGAGAAGGAGAGACAGCATGAGAAGGAGAGGGAGGAGAGACAGCATGAGAAGGAGAGGGAGGAGAGACAGCATGAGCTGGCACTTAAAGCTCTAGAGTTCCAAAGTCGTGGGGCTGCCTCTACCTCCAGCAATGGAGAGTCTTCTCCTCATTCTTCCTTAACTGACCCTGCTAACACTCAATCTCTTCAACTAAATGCTATGTCTTTCACTCTTGAATCTTTTCCTTGTCCAAATGAGAAGATTGACACATGGTTAGAAAAATTTGAGAAAATTGCAACTCTGTACGGGTTAGAGAGGTCGCGTTGGAATATGAAACTTTCCCAGGCCCTAAAAGGTTCTGCTTATGATGTTTATTCTAAGCTGGAAAGTAGCCAACAAGACGACTACGATGTGTTGAAGAAAGCGTTACTGGAGCGCTTTGAAATGAACGCTCGCAAGTTTTTGCAACTGTTTCGCAACAGCCGGAAAGAGAATTCTGAAACTTTTCACCAGTTCTCATCTCGTCTTAAGGGATATCTAACAAAGTGCCTTGAGCTTTCGCAGCTCCCCTCTACCTATGAAGGTCTTGAGGAACTTGTTCTAACTGAACAAATAAAGAACACTTTGTCTGCTGATACCCGGAGATTTCTCGCTGAGCAGGGGGCAGAAAAACTTGAAGACATTTTGGAAAAGTCTGAGCGTTATCACAATGCGCTGGCTGAACTACCGGCCACAAAGCGGAAACCGACAGAGGAGCATTTTCGAAAACATAACCTAGAGCAATCTTCTCAGGCTTCTAACCAAAACAACCACAGCGAAACTGGACCTCAAAACCCCCCTCCTGAAAAATCCAAGTTCTACAAGAACAAGTACCCCAACCACCCCAAACAGTCTGATCAACCCGACCGCCCTACATGGCAGCGCAGCCAGAAAGGACAAGGTGGCAAAGGGAGAACCCCCGAGCACGGGACATATGATCAGACCGAGCACACCGAGCCTAAACGCATCGGATGCTTATTAACAGTCTCGCAAGGCGGAATTATTGACAGTGATTCCCAACCTTTTGGGGATAGACCCTCAACGCGAGGTATTGTTACTTTGAACGGTTCTCAAACTTCTTGCTTATTTGACACGGGGCTTTCTTACGATTGCATTGTTGCCAGAAACCTGGTTAAACCCGGTCAAGAGACAGGAGAGACCGTCAAACTTTGTGGAGTTCGTAAGAGTGAGGCACCTACAGCGCTTCCCATCGCATTGGTGGAGATACACTCTGACTTTGTCAGAGGCGTGATCAAAGCAGCTGTTATGGATGATCCCATCTACCCAGTCATACTTGGCGGGAGATACGTGTGTATTGGGAAACCGGAAGAGCCGATTGTGGCAGCAGTAACTACAAGAGGGCAAACCAAGAAGGAACGGGAGCCTGCGCCTAATTTGTTACCTATGGAACTTAAAGAAGCGCAACAAAAGGATCCTACTTTGGCACCCTGCTTTAGGAAACTGCCCATGGCGAAGGAACCCAAACAGCACGGGGACATTTTTTCTGAGGATGGCGTACTTTATCGGAGAACGGGCAAGCCTGAGCAAGGTTACAACCAGCTCCTAGTACCGAAACAGTACAGAAGCCAAATCCTAGAAATGGGGCACTCTCTTCCCTTTAGCGGACACATGGGACAGAACGCCACAAACCAACGTATAACCACTCATTATTGGTGGCCAGGAGTAAATACTGATATTATCAGATATGTCAAATCCTGTGCCCAGTGCCAACGTGTGCCACCCAAGCAACGGGCACCCCCAGTTTCTTTGGGTGAAATGCCAATAGTGGGTACACCATTCGAACGGGTTGTGATCGACATTTTAGGGCCTTTCGAAAGGACTAAAAGAAGGAACAGGTTCATCCTGACCTTAGTCGATACATGCACTTTATGGGCAGAAGCTATCCCGCTAACATGCGCAGATGCCAAGCATGTCGCAGAAGCCCTCGTGCAGATTTTCACTCGGTTGGGATTCCCTCAGCAAGTGTTGACGGATAATGGATCTCCATACCGAAACCTGTTGATGGATGAGATCGTTAAGATCTTGAGGACCCAACACATCCACACTAAGCCATATACTCCGGCGGGAAATGGGCTCGTGGAACGTGCTAATGGAAACCTCACCATGATGCTAAGTAAGCTGGCACAAGTGAAACCTGAAGATTGGGATCTCTGTATTCCTGCAGCATTATTTGGCTACAGAGAATCTCCTCATACTTCCACAGGATTTCCGCCAGCTACACTCTTATTTGGCAGACCCATTAAGGGCCCGCTTGAAGCCTTACTTCAGTCTCTGACAGACGAGAAGGCGGATGAGACAGTCGTCTCAGCAAGTAAATATGTGTCGATTTTAAAGGAAAGGTTGAAACTAGGGTGGGACCTAGCAACGACTAACTTTAAGCGAGCTCGCACAAAGCACGCTAACCGATACAGGAAAGTCGCGAAAGAGAGAGAACTGGAAGCAGAAGAGAAAGTTTTGGTGTTACTCCCTACTGAGAACAACCAACTGAAGATCGGATGGCAAGGGCTGTTTACCGTCCTGAAAAAGATTTCTAAGGCTAACTACCAGATCTCTATTGAAGGAAAGGAGAAGGTTTTCCATTTAAATCTCTTAAAGAGATACTTGGAAAAACCAGTGCCAACCTCCGACCATCTCCTGACGATCGCCAAAACTGACGAAGATGATGATAGTGGCAGGGATATTCCACGGCTATCACAGGAAATCTTTCAAAAATGTCAGAAGCGGCGACGCTCTTTCAAGCGCGCATGGGAGACATTCCGGGGGAAGGAAACTTTGAGGAGTGGACTTGAGTAGGAATTGGACAGAGATGGAGGGGGAAGATGAGAGGGAAGAGGACAGACACCCCGAAGCTACGGTTATAGGAAATTAAACTCCATAACGTAGACATGGAGTGCTTCCATATCTTAAAGGGGGGAGGCTCTGTCACGTAGGGTTTATATTCATTTAATTTCCTACATCTTCTTCCTATTCGTTCACCCAAATTCTCTCTTTTATTATCTCTGTATTTCATTTTTTCTGTATATTTTTCATCCATTCGTTTTGCGAATATTATTTTCATATAATTCGCAAACTTTACCTGTTTCTTTCTCAAAACTGAGAATCGCGCTAGGACGATATTACGTAGATGTCAGGGCTGCAGGGCGTCATAAGGCGTGATAAGTCGGTTCGCTGAACATAGGACGTAGCAAATCGTCTACATTCTCACCGAGCGCGCGAGTTTCTTCTCGGCATTAGTCCCGGTGAGGTGTGATACTTTACATCTGCACCGGTCAGTATCCAGACATTTGTCTGGAAAATCCCAAACTGACACGGCGCTCACTTGGGCCATGGTCAGCTGTAGTGTGAAAACTGCCCTGAAATGGAGTCAGGCTGTCTGGGATTTGAAACTGACACGCGTACATCGTGGTCAGTAGGTGACAGTTACGACACGCGTTAAGCGGACGTAAATGTTGGGAGTAGGGGAGATAATTTCGCTTGGCGAAGTAAGTTTGGGCCCTTTGTCTGATTTTAAGATATTGGCCAAGTTTGAAACTTTAATTTCATTCTCGCTCATAGACTCCACAGTAGATAGGTCGCTCGAAAACAGAATAGCTGTTAGCGAAGATCTCAGTTTGTTTCGGCAATTTGTCGAACTTCTAGACTTCCAGAAATATTTTCAGCATTTTTATTCTTAAGTTGTGCGACTACCTGTAATTCTGTGGTTGAGGTAATTAATATGATAGATATATAGATTTTGTGAGTGTTAAAGTGTTAAATCGCTTAATTCATTTTAATCTATTTCTTTAGCGCAGAAGAGAAATAAAGTGGTAGGCTATTATATTTTCTAGGGAAGCATTCAGTGGAAAGCAGAATAAAATTAAAATTTCTAGCTTATAACGGCAATTGTAGCTATTTATAAATTTAATTTAACTGCTAATACTCAGTCGAGTGTATTTTTCTAAACTAACGTATAAACTCTAGAATCCAGCCTCATGAATGGTGACGGAATACGCACGTGTTCTTAATTTATGAGGATTGCTGATTTTTAAATATAACTTACGTCACGGGAAGTTTAAATGATAAGCAAAGCTCTCTGCTTGCAAGTTTAAATGTAAGTTTTAACCAGTACAGATTCTGTTTATTATATTATATGTGTTATTTTTCCTCCACACAGTGAAAGCTTTGGGGTGACCCTAACTTTACCAGCACCTAGTAGTAGTTTCCATACTTGTGAAGAAATAGACAGTCCTTATTTTGAACCACGTGGGTTTTCTCAAGTAACACTGATCTGACGGTGCAAGTTAGACAGAAATACTAATATCCCTATAACGGGTTTTCAAAGACTGTAATGATAAATACTGGACCTTGGAGCCAGCACTTAATTTCTTCTAGAAACTCTATATAATTTGCTGCCTGGTGGCGTGAATATTAACAATCATTTTCCGACTAGATTATATCTTGTGGACAAATCTGTGGTGTGACTAAAGTGAATCCTATACTGAGGGAAGGCACCGACCTGACATTCATCATTTTTTAGAAACCTACGCTATTGACACTGTGCTCTGCTAACTCCCGCGCCTGGAATAATTGTTAGGTGACTTAATCAGACATTTGAACAAATTTGCATACCCAAGTAGTCGTTCCCGGAGACTCCAAGTTAAATACGTCTTTTGGAACTGGGGACTTCTTGGCAGAAGACTGCATTTTTTGAGTCTGTGTGAAAATCTAAAATCAATGTGTTCCAAGAGGCAGCAAGCAAAGTCGTGAGTACAAGTATGAGAAGCCATGGCGGAATGAATGAGTGTACGCTGGTTTGAGTGATATTTTTCACTATTTTATCTTTGACACCCTGTTGCTGTCCTAATTTTTTTTCAATCTGCATAATTTGTTGCTAAGGCTAGAGTTCTTGTGTTTTTGTCTTAGGTTAAATCAGATTTTTTTTTCAAACTCTGTGCATATAATTACGAGATAAAACAAAGACAACTCTTAGACTCAAACTCTATGTATCTGTGACTCGGGCGCCATCATCTGTTCTCTTAACGGGGCCGGGCTAAACCTAGAGTTAACACTATAACGGGGCTATCATCCTTGCAACATTTCCTTGATTTTTTATGACTATGTGTATATGTATTTTCCTTGATGTACTTTCTTTGATGTTGTGAGCCGATATTTCCTGATATTAAAATCGCTCTTGAACTAAATAATCGTGTTTGGTCAGCTCGTTCTAGATAATATATATATCATTAGTATAGTTTTCCCACGTCTGTGTGTTTACCTGTCGTCACGTGTATGTGCGTGCCTGTGAGTGATAGAAATATACGTAATATGTATAAGTAGGAGGTAATCCTTCTTGTTTCAGGGACTGTGGTCTGTTATTGAAGCGTTCTGAGCGTTTGCTGAATCCAGAGGCTACAACATACTCTTTGGTCCCTGTAGTAACCAGTGAGGTGTCTTCAGAACCAGTGAAGAAGTCTAGCAGAGGAGTCTTTGCCTGCCGCCATCACGAAAGTTAAGCCCTTCGTGGCCAACAGAGCTCAACAATTTGTACCCCTCCTTTTAAAATGAATTGTATTAATTAAAGAGGGGCAATTAATTGTTTTAATGTTCGGAACTGAGACCATCTCCAATACTAGTTCCAACATACACAAGCACATGCAGTCATGATGACCAATAAGAACATATCTTGAAGAACAAAACCAGTATTACCTCATATTACCACATCACAACTCACACACATAGATTACTAATATTGTATGTCAATGCACAGGCCACATTTATATCTGTGTACATAATATTTGTAATTACATGTTATAATATGGCCTGGTTCACTGTGTAGTTGAATCAGGATCACTATTGTAGAAAAAATCAATACATCTGTATATATCTGAAATTTATCATTGAATCTTTTAAGATAGTCTTCTAGAGTGTTGACTGTTTGTGAGTGTCACAGTATTGTCAAGTATGGTGGAATAATTAAATTGTTTATCTGTTTGTTGTTGTGGTGACTTACACTTCATCATTTGCATAACCCTAGACATATAACGTTACCAACACAATATTCCAGAATAATTCTGACTGAGATATAAATATGTGGCAGCAAGTAAGGTTATCTGTAAAACACTACACATATTAGATACAGATACCTTCACAGCTGATCTCAGTCAGTACACTAAGTCCCCTATAAATATTTATATCATCCCACTTTACCACAGATACCTCTACAGAGATACTATACAAACTACTTGGCAAAGTCTGGGAGAGAGAGGGAATACCAGCAGAATGGAAGGAAGGTTGTCTGGTCAAGTTGCCTAAGAAGGGAAATTTACAAGAGTGCACAAATTATAGAGGAATAATGTTAATATCAGTGTCAGGAAAATTATTAAACAGAAACATCCTTGAGAGATTAAAAGAGTCCTTAGACAAGCAACTGCGAGATGAACCAGCAGGTTTTCGACAAAACAGATCTTGTACAGACCAGATAGCTACATTGAGAAAAATTGTTGAACAAAGTCTGGAATGGAATTCACCGCTTTACATCGGATTCGTGGACTATGAAAAGGCATTTGACAGTGTAGACGGAGAATCACTTTGGAAATTGATGAGGCATTATGGAGTTCCCATGAAGATCATTAACTTAATAAAGAAGACCTATGAAGACATGACATGCAGAGGTCTTCATGAAGGACAACTTACAGAGCCTATTAGGATTAGAACGGGAGTAAGAAAGGGATGCCTCTTGTCTCCATTTCTTTTCTTACTAGCAAAAGATTGGGTTATGAAAACTTCGACATCACACAACAGAAATGGAATCCAATGGAATCTGATTAAACAGCTTGATGATCTGGATTTTGCAGATGACTTGGCTCTTCTGTCCCATAACCATAATCAGATGCAAGAGAAAATGAAAAT
This sequence comes from Oreohelix idahoensis, assembly GCA_024509875.1. Classification (NCBI taxonomy): domain Eukaryota; kingdom Metazoa; phylum Mollusca; class Gastropoda; order Stylommatophora; family Oreohelicidae; genus Oreohelix; species Oreohelix idahoensis. The sequence goes on along the minus strand of JAMPIV010022780.1, from coordinate 203,106 downwards.
TCTCGATGAGAGGACGCAACACGTGGGCGTGAAAATATACAGGGAAAAGACAAAGATTATGAGAATAAATGCAAGAAATGATTAAAAGGTTGAACTTGAAGAAACACCACTAAAGGATGTAGAATTGTACACATATCTTGGCAGTAATATAGACAAAGTTGGAGGGACAGACACTGATATCAAAATAAGAATACAAAAAGCAAGAGGAGCTTTCATTGCATTGGGAAACATACGGAGAACAAGAGAAATCAAGTCCAACACGAAAATAAGAATCTTCAACTCAAATGTCAAGTCAGTCCTGAGACATGGAGAACAACAAAACCAACAACCAAAAAGCTACAGACATTTATAAACGGGTGCTTGCGTAGAATAGAAGGACTGAAATGGTATGACAAAGTCACAAATGTGGAATTGATGACAAGAACCAGACAAGTGCCAGTGGAACAAGAGAAGAAGACGCTGACGATGGAAAGGACACATATTGAGGAAACCTGTTGATAGCATTACAAGGCAGTCCTTGTTCTGGAATCCACAGGGAAAGAGAGGCAGAGGTAGACCAAAAAACACATGGAGAAGAGAACTGGATACAGAGGTGAAAATGATGAGGAAAACATGGAAAGAACTTGAGCGGATGGCACGGGACAGGAAGACTTGGCATGTGTTTGTTGAAGGCCTATGCTCCTTGGGGAGCTAACGGGTATTGATTGATTGAGTGTTGGCCACTGGTGGACCATTTCTGCAGAGCTAAAGGGAGGCAATCCGTGACAAAGTTCAACACTAACAATTAAAATCTTTGAAGTTCAACTCCAACAATTAGAATCTTTGAAGTTCAACACTAACAATTGAATCTTTGAAGTTCAACACTAACAATTAGAATCTTTAAAGTTCAACACTAACAATAAGAATCTTTGAAGTTCAACACTAACAATTAGAACCTTGGCAGTTCAACATAACAATTAGAGTTTTTGAACTTCATCTCTAGCAATAAGAATCTTTGAAGGTCAACTCTAATAATAAGAATCTTTGAAGGTCAACTCTAATAATAAGAATCTTTATAGGTCAACTCTAATAATAAGAATCTTTGAAGGTGAACTCTAATAATAAGAATCTTTGAAGGTCAACTCTAACAAGAAGAATATTTGAACTCCATCTCTAATTATTAGAATCTTTGAAGGTCAACTCTAATAATAAGAATCTTTGAAGGTCAACTCTAACAAGAAGAATCTTTGAACTCCATCTCTAACAATAAGAATCTTTGAAAGTCAACTATTACAAGAAGAATCTTTGAACTCCATCTCCAAACACAAGAAAGGGAAAAAGAAGATACAGAAAAACCTTGGACACATGGCATAGAACAGGAAATCTTGGCTTTAATTAGTTTAGACCTAAGGTTGTTAAAGGATAATTATAGAAGAATGGTTTTGTTTTTGTTTTTGTTTTGTTTTTTTTTTGTTTCGTGTACCTTTTTCTTTTCTTCCAAACTTTTGAATATAATTGCTTTCTCCCCTCATGCAATTTAAATTGATAACACATAAGGAAGGGAAACCCGAGGCCTGTAAACAGTAAATAAATATTAGACAAACATAAAGGTATGTTTTCAGGCATTCGTAAGAAATAAAGAAGTAGAACACTAGACAACAGAAAAACAACAGACGTGAGTGGCTTACCCAGGACTCGAACCCAGGTCCTTCCGTGTGACAACCCCGCCTAGCTATGCAAGCGAATCACACTATCCTCCCTGCCATCTAGGCATCACCAAAAAATGATGCTTCGATGACGGGTCATTAGTGCGACCCGCAACACATAACACCGGAAATTTAACATGGGCAGTCCAGCCTATTAATGCCGTCATCGAAGCATCATGTTTCTGGTGTTATGTGTTGCGGGTCGCCCTAATGACCCGTCATCGAAGCATCATTGTCAAAGTTGCTTTGCTGTGAAACGTCACTTTATTTAATTACTGCGGGAGAGAAATATTCAAACTGATCATTTTTTTTCTCTTTCTTTTTTGTTTTTTTTCGTTTGTTTTTGTTCTTATTTTGGTTCTTTTCTCATAACTATCGTATTAGCTTGGAATTTGTGAAAATAAAAATGTATAATGACATTACAATTGCACTCAAAACAACACAAAGATGAAAACTGTTCAGCGAACACAAACAGTGAGAACCGTGTCTAACAACAAATTGCTGCAGAGAAGAAGCGATCGAACGTCATCAAAGGTTAAAGATCGCCAATGTAAGTGGCAACACTTGTTTTAACATTGGCAACTCTCCCAACCTATAGCTCTTCACGCTACAAACGTCTCCTTTATTCCCCGCGAATATGGAAGCAGAATTAATTTTTTATTCCTGTTAAGCACAATTATTATGGATCTGTCTGTCTGAAGATCTGTCTCCTGCATATCTATTTGTCTGTCTTTCTCTGGTTCGTTTTTACATACTTATCTGTCACTCTTTCTCTACTTCATTCCTTCTGTTTCTCAGTTTTTATCTTTCTGTGTATCTCTTTCACACTCTCTATCATGCTATTTGTTCCTTTGTCACTCTACATACATCTCCATCGGTTTCTTTGTCTCACCGTATCTGCAGCTCTTCCTCAGCGTCAGACTGTTTCTGTGAGTCTTTTTAGCATCTGCCTATCACTCTCTATTTCGATCAGGCAGTTTCTGTATCGGTCTCTCTACGTCAAGCTATGTTTTCATTTCTCTCTCTCTCTCTCTCTCTCTCTCTCTCTCTCTCTCTCTCACACACTATATATATATAATAAAAGGCATTGTTGAACCACAGTTACGCAGTGCTCATTTTGGATTCAGGAAAGGAATGGGATTATAAACTTTGGTCAGTATTAGAAGACTACGAAATACAGAAGCAGCTATTACATAACGTGAGAGCACTGTACCATACAAATAAAGTAAGAACAACTGATGGACTGACTGATGCATTTGATATAACGACAGGAGTTCGACAAGGATATCTTATTACCACTACTATTCAAAATTAATATGGACAAAATAACATCAGAAGGAAACACAGAAACATACCTAGTAGACTAAGTAAATCCAGAAAGTGAAGATTACAACCCCCTGAAGGAGTTACTTGTTTTGCAGGTGACCAAAGCCTAATGTATGAAGATGAAATCAAGTAGTAGAACCATACAAATGGATTTAATTCAATTTATGGGAAATATAGCATGAAAATTAGCATATTAAAGACAGAAACTTTGAAGATCACCAGGCCCACTTAATACACATGTCAACATCATCAGGCTTAAACAGGTTCTAGAGTTCAAATACCTAGGACGCATTTTTGCAGAAACCGGAAGATTTGAAAAAAAATTTTTTTAACAATATACCATAAAGCCAGTGAGTGAACTACCCACTGTCACCACTATTCTTCTTCCTCTTCTTCTTCGTTCACCCTCAGATGTCAACTTGAATAAGTTCAAAGTTCACCCTCAGATGTCAACTTGAATAAGTTCAAAGAAAACAGTGGTCAGCCTGAGACTGTTGATATCTCCATAGATTTTCTCCAGGAATGGTACTGGTGATGGCCATTGGCGTTTTCTCTGTTCCTCATATGTTGGGCACCTTTGAAGCAGATGTTCGGCAGTCATTTTATCGGTGCCACAGTCACACTCATCAGTAGTTCCTATCTTTAGTTTGTTGAATAGATGGTATCTCAATTTGTTATGACCTGTGCGAAGTCTGAAGATTACCACTTGTTCACTTCTGCTGAGCTGGTAATACAGATCGTTTTTTGTGTGGCCTGGATGCTCTGCTTCCTACTTGTGCCTATATCTGCGCTTGATGAAACTCTTGGCCTCCTCATAAGTTATATGTGTGTCAAGTTGAGGAAGCTTTCCCTCTTCCTTTGCCAATCTGTCAGCCTCTTCATTTCCAGGGATGTTGCAGTGAGAAGGGATCCACTGTACCACGAGTCTTTTATATTGCTGACATAGTCTGTGGAGTGTTACTCTTTGGTCATTTAGTTCAGCATTACTTTGGCTTTTCAGTGTTGTAATCACTGACAGTGCATATGAGAAGATAGCTACTGGTCTCTATGAGCTTTTTTCTGTCATTAGGATTTCTGATACAGTTTTTAAGGCCTCTGCCTCTGCTCTGAATTTACTTGAAAATTTACATGTTGCGACTGTTATCTTTTTTTGTGTATGCCATTGCTTAAGCTCAGAAATACTCCTCCACCCCCATCTTCTGTTGCATTAGTTGCTGATCCATCTGTGTATGCATGGATCCATGTGTTGCTTGGGTAATGTTTCTCTATATATTTTTTGGTAAGGAATCTCCTCTCTGTTTCATTTTGGCTGTTCTTTCTATCAATACCAGGAACATTTTCTATCGTTTCAATCTACCAATACTCAAACATCAGAATATCAGCATGGAAACTAAACGGCAGCTTATAAGTAGTATATTCTTACCAAAATAGTGTCAACACATTGCAGAATAGGAAACTAAACGAGAAAGTAGTATGGCAAACTAGAAACATTGAAGGAACTATATCCTACATTTAGTATATAGAGACTAAAAATTAAGTGGGCTGAACATCTCATGAGAAGGTGGCCCGATAAATTACCACTACGTGCCTAACAAGTAGAAGATCTGGTTTCACAGCACGGGGTCCATCAAGAGGCAGATAGATGGACACCATCATAGACATCCTGCAACAACAAGGGCACACTGCAGACGATGCGACACACTTGGTTCAAGTACGCAATCTCCCCGCCCCCCAATTATGCTTCACGTCAACAGTGGATATACTGTGTATATATTTTTTTTTTATTTTTAAGTAAGACTCAAGCTGTTTGTGTACCTCTATATCCTTTAGTCCCTCTCTCAGGTTATCTATTTTGTCACTTTTTGTCTGTCTGTCAATTTTGGTCAGGTTATCCGTTCTTCCATTCGTCTTCGATTTTCTGCATGTCTATCTTTGTTTCAGACTACCTGTGTCTTTGAATCTCCATATCTACCTGCCCTTTCGCTCGCATGCTCTGTCTGAGCAACGCTGTATCTTTTTTAACTCTCTTTCTGTCCGGTTATTTCTTAGTCTTTCTCTGTCAAGCTATCAGTTTCTTTCTCTCTATTAATCTGCCGGTCTATCTCGTACTCATCTTATGAAGGTGCAGCCTGCAAGTACACATTAAGCGTTTTTGTTTTTCTTTTTCCCTTGTAATAACAAGATAAAAAACCTCATTATCTGAGAAGCTACACGCAATTTAAGAGTCTACATATAATCTATTCGTTCTGACACACCATTCAAAATACACACATTCCACAAAACAGACAGAATAACTAGCTAGCACCATTGTATATCATCATCATCATCATTATCATCTCCATCATCATCACCGTCATCATCATCTCCATCATCATCACCGTCATCATCATCATTTTCGCTTGTGCTCCTTATGGAGCATGGAGCCATAGCTGCAGCTGATCCCTTTGCTTACATCAAACATTAGCATACTTTTGCAGCAGTTGTTTCTGATGCTATTTGTTTTATATGATAAGGCTGCCATTCCCTTGCATAGTCCCACATTAGTCGCCTTGTACGACATGCCTGCGGCAACAGTGTCCAAATTTGTTCTTAGTCTCTTCATAAACCCCCGGGAACTGCATGAACAACATTACACATGTCCTCCATCCATCCTTCTCTCTTTTCTCTTTAAGGAACATGGGCCACACAGCAGTATGCAGTTGCCCTGTTGCAGAAACCCAGCGGGAAAGCATTTCATCTGCTCTTACAGATGTGGTTTCTGCAACACTCTATTTTACATGGTGAGGTACCACTTCCATACACAATCTCGTCATAGCTGTCTCTTATGACATGACTGGTGAGAGTAGCTGTCCTATTATTTTATTTTTTTTTGTGTTTCCTCCGAGACCTCATTGACTGTGAGGAGCGCAGATGTTCTCTGCAGTATATTTCCTGCCAAACCATGCTACCATATATTTATAATGATTCCCGAAGAGCCTTTCCTCTGCTGTTGCAGACAACTGACACGACGCCATTGTGCTAATGGCATCAGGTGTCTAGCTCGGTGCTTCTCAACCATTTTTTTCCATTAGGAAACCGTTAAAATAATTTGTCATAACCATCGGAGCCCCTACCTACGAAGACATTTACATGTGACAGGAAAACACTCGGCGGTAATGTTAGATAATGGTATGATAGCATACAGCGATAATACTAAGATTTGGAAACTTGTATATTTACTTGAGTACAAAGAAAAAGACTGATAGATAACGCAGGGAAAGAAGCTAGCGGATGCGCCATCTCTTAAATTACGGAAGCTGGATCAGATTTGTAATTCAATATCGCACTCAGGACCGGATTGTGACACGAACTAATAATAATGGTTGAGTTAATTGGGCCTCGGGTACTTTATTTCTTCTTTAAAAAATGTGTGGTAATGACTGATGCCACGATACGTTTCGCCGTCTCTATACATAGTTTTAGACAGCTTATTAATAAAAGCATGCTTCTTTTTACATAAATAAAAATGTGTTTTTTAAGTTTGTATCTGCTTTAGTGCGCACAAGCAAGTACAAAATAATATTTTACAACCGAGGATTAAATTTGAGTATTCAGAAGAAGAATATTATGTGGTAATACGCATGTACAGAATTAGAAAGTTTGGACAGCAAATATGCCCGGCAAAATAATACAATTTCTCTATCGGGCGGAATGCTGGAGAGTACTAGAGAAGGAAATGTCGAAAAATGTCCTCTTTCCCCACAATCTGTCTAAGGAAAAATTCTCCAAATCTTTTGACCGAATACCATCACCAACCAAGAACTGCTTACTCGGAGTAGCCAAGAGGACATGCACACCATCATAGCTGGCAGACGCTGGAGCTGGGTTGGCCACGTCCTCAGAAGAGACCCCGATTCATCACAAGAACAGTTATGCTATGGACCCCTGAAGGAAAGCGAAAGAGAGGCCGACCCAAAACAACTTGGTGGAGAACTGTGGAGGCCGAGATGCAAAGAATGGACCAGAGCTGGGGCACTGCACGTAGATGACCACGGACCGAACAAAGTGGAAGCTGTTTGCTTCTGCCCTACAAGACGCCACCAGGCATGATGGCCACTGACTGCTTTGACAGTAGGCAGCTAAGGATCAAATAAGAAGATGATGTAATATGTTGATTAGGTCATATTGAGATACTGTATTTTGTTACACAATTAATAAAGAAAACGTTCCAACATTCTTGGAGGATTTGTTTTATTAATTGTTTTTATTCCTTTCATGGACACACGCTTGTCTGTCCTATCGTAAATTTGTTAAGCAGATGGTATTTGAGTCTTTCGTGGCCAGTTGTCCGTCTGAAAATTACACTTCATCTGTTCTTTGTAAGGAGTTTTATGCTTCAGTTACTTATGACCCTGGGTCGATGTATGACATTTTTTCTTTGAAGTTATTATTATTATTCCTTTTTCTCACAATTAATTCTATCTTCAGTTCTAATTTCGCTTCCTCCTGCTTTAGTATTCCACTGTAGGAGGCTTATCCTATCGGCTGTCAACTTGAGACTGATTTTTGGTGAGTATCCCTTTTTTCCCTGTACAATGATAGGTGTCCTCTCGCCATTCAGGCAGATACTCGCCGATTTCGGAGATACCCATTAGATCTGGGTCGGCTCAGGAGCCGTTCAGGTTATTCCAGTCCTGGTCGACGACACTGCTTCAAATGTCTTCGCCAGGGCTCGAGTTATTCCAGTCCAAGTCCCGGTCGACGACACCTCTTCAAATGTTCTCGCCAGGGCTCGAACCTGGATCACCCGATCGCCAGCGCATTGTGGTAACCATTACACCAGCACGGCTCCCTAAGAATTAATAAAACCAGAATTACTTTAAGCTCACTTAGACCAGTATGGAACTGAGCTGCTATTTCGCTAGAACATAAAATGAGGCTGTTCATCACAGTGTTAAATTTGTCCTACTCTGCGAGTCATTCTCGGGTGTCTCTGAAGATACAAAGAAAGATTATGACCATTGTACTCTCAGGCATGTCGTACAAGGCGATTAACATGAGGTTGTACATGTGGCTGGCAACTTCATCATGTAAAACACATTTCCACAGAAACTACAGCTGCAGGAGCACGTGACTACTTGAAGCATGCTTCCTGCAAGGGGGCCAGCTACAGTGGTGGCTCCATATTCCGTAAGGAGCGCAGAGGAAAATGATGATGATTATGATGATGATTATTATGATGATTATGATTATGATGATGATTATGATGATAATGGTAATGATGATTATGATGATGATGATTATGATGATGAATAGGATGATAATAATGGTCAAGATGATGACGATGATGATGATGATGACGATGATTATGAAGATGGTGATGAAGGTGACGATGATTTCACTTTGGACAACATATATTACAAAGTAACATTCAGCTAACTCAGGACTGTCTGCAGACTTCTCTCATCCACCAGAAAGGACATTATCATTTGGTTGGCAATGATGCAGACTGTTGGCATAGAGCAGACTACATGAAAGATCACTTGGAGCAAAGGGTATAATGAAGTGTTAACATTACATATTGAATTCGATACCAAAAACATACATTTCTGGAGATCGTACATCCCAATCAATATCTGCTGGACATGCATGCGCTTCAGTTCAGCTCTGGCTTAGAGGGCTTAAGTTGCAGTATACAGGGAAATTGGGAAAGAGTAACGAGGGGGAGAGGGAGAGTCAAATGCTGGGAGGTCGCAGTTATTTGCCTAATCTATTTGATTTTTTATGCCAAGAATGCTGTACATTCATTTCCACAGTCTCCTTCCATTGGGAATACTCATTACGTCGATGGAGTGAGTATCTGCTGTCGGGAGATGAGGATAGCGTGTCAGGGGTCGGGGGGTAGGGTTGGGGGAGGGACAGTGAGGTGGTCGGGTGGTTGGGGCATGCTCGGAAACGTCTGAGTTAAATTAAAGGAAACAGTTGACGTTTGTTTGGAGAACCTGAGTGTGGAGGTAATAGAAAGATGACTCATGATAACATTTGAAATTATGTTTTTCTATCATCAAATAGAACCAGACAGAGAGAGAGAGAGAGAGAGAGAGAGAGAGAGAGAGAGAGAGAGAGAGAGAGAGAGAGAGAGAGAGAAAGAGAGAGAGGGAGAGAGAGAGTGAGAGAGAGAGAGAGAGAGTAAAAGAGAGAGACAGAGATTAGATATTGACTACATAGATAAATAAATAAAGCAAACTAATATAGTCTCAGATGGACATAAAGACAAAGTTAAAAAACGTATACAAATTAATATAAGGAGAAAGTGCCAATTTTACACTAGCAAAATGGACAATTCATTGGACAGAGAGATCGAAAGAGGCCTTTATTTATTTGTCTATACACAAAGAGATATAGAGTTTCCTTTCTTTATCTGTTTTGTCTATACCTCATATCTCTCTCCGTCACAAGACGGATTTTGGGGCGACCTCTTTCCGATCTCTATTTCACTACGGCAGTAATCAGTTACATTTTTGTATTGATTTTATTTGCATGATTTTCCATGGCGCACCCTTTTCTTTCTGTTTTTGCTATGTAGCAGAGAGTTTGTTTGTTCAAACATTTGACACCCCTCTCAGGGATAAGTCATCACATTTGCAAGGAGCGGCTAATATTGAACGCCAGGCAAGTTGGTAATTCTTGTGTACCAAAGCTTGGCCGCTACAGATTAGCCCTACAATCGCCAGCGTGTTTGCTTGAATCGCTGATAAAGGCCAGAGTGCGGGACAGATAACAAGATTACCCGTCTGCAAATAGATTACTTTCTGATAAAGTAATAAATTGTTACATCTGAAACACATTGTCGTATGAGGTTACAGATGTGTTGGTGAGTTTTCTTGCCAGGGATCGGATATTTTCATGCCATATACGGACGACTTGACCTGTGCATTACTTTCACAATTTTTCCTTGTCAGGAGCATTTTGAACCACTCCCAACCAGCATGTTTGAAATGACTGAAGCGTTTGCCTAGCTTCATAACAAACAGAGCGGGGGAGGACAGTGAATATTACCTGACGCTTCAGTCAGTCACATTTACTGTGAAGATCGCTTGCTAAGACACCAGAAGTACCAGAAATTAGAATTCAGAATTCCATTTTATCAGACCGGACACCTTTTATTGGAGAATCTTGACGGACTTACCAAAAAGCCAGGAAATCTCTATCATTTTAAGTAAGGAAAACCGGAATATCTGAGAAAACTGAACACGATGTCAGAGAGAGAATTAAAGTTAAAATTAACGACCACAAGTACACGTGTAAAAAAGGCATCGGCTAGGCCTTAACTTCATTCATCTGAGCAAAATGTCTGTGAGCCAGGATTGGCAAGGTGGTGGTACCAGTTGAAGGGTACTATCTCTGGAACAAGAAGGGAACAGTGGCCTGAGCTTTAAAACGAAGGACTAACTTTATAGACTCTCCCTGACACTCCAGGGAACGAGCTGCACCCTACAACCTTGACCAGCGACGAGCGTGAGCAGTGTAAAAAGAACCACCTCAGCGGGAGCAGAAACAACCACTGGCAGCTAAGTGCAATATATAAGCTGCCATGTGAACTTTTAAGACAAAATTTTATCATCCTCCAAGGGTGAACACATTCTTTAAACTATTCAATTTTTTAAACTTAAAACTGAAGTGATTATTAAATTTTGTTATTTGTAATTATACAAATTTAACTTCGATTTAATCATTTTAAAGTTACTGCATGTTTGTCTCAGTCAATTTACTACACACACTCTAAACAGAGCTATACCAGAATAATAAGAATTCCACTGAGTAAATCAGAGGTGGGGGCTTGAACGAGCTAAGATTAATCATTGCTTAATTCTTCACAAAAGTTGTCGGTAGATTCTAGAATTAACGTGCTAAGCCAATGCAGCATTGTTTTCGCATATCTGAATATCTTGTGAGTACTCCATTGAGATAGAAGAGTCATTACTCTTCCAATTGCAAATCTGCCAAGAGTAATCTTGTGCGAAGGTAGACACCTTTGAAGATTTTTCTCACTAACCCTTCACCATTGAAAGATGCATAATTTCAAAAGTTAACATTGGTGGTCGTTCTATTACGTCCAGGCCTTTTAAACAAACATTAACAGTTCCCTTTAATGTTTCTCAGACATAGAGAGAGAAAGAAAACGGTTGAGAATTGGTCACGCAGAGAGAGAGAGAGAGAGAGAGAGAGAGAGAGAGAGAGAGAGAGACAGACAGACAGACAGACAGACAGACAGACAGACAGACAGACAGACAGAGACAGAGAGAGAGACAGACAGACAGACAGACAGAGAGAGAGAGAGAGAGAGAGAGAGAGAGAGAGAGAGAGAGAGAGACGGAGAGAGAGAGAGACAGACAGACAGAGAGAGAGTACTACTGTTCTAGCAAGCCAAAAAATGACACTATATCATTCAACTTACATTCTCAGCATTTTTTTTTAAATAACTGTAACATTTCATATAACCTGACACAGTTAATCCTTTGTTGATGAAACCCAAACTCAGATATGAAACAGTTAATCAAAATATACTTGCTAAATACAGTATTTGACTTTTCGAAAACTATTTTAATTAAAAGAGTTTTATTATAATGTCTGCTATAACATTTCTGTTTAAGGGAAGTTTTAAACTGAGTTTTCCTGGGAGATTAGAAATTACTGTTAGATTTTAAATAAAAGAAGAAAGAGGTTGAAAAGATTAAGGAAATCGCCATTTTTTCCGTGCGCATCCAAACTAATCCACAACTCCATTTTTTATTGTGGGTAACCCAGGGATCCTTGTCTTGATTTCCGATGTTAACAAGATGGCTATACCACTTCAGCCTAAGCTTCTCTCTGCAGTCTAAAACGAATATTTGAGCAGGGGACATAAGGCAAACTACCGAAGTGACAATGCTACGAGTGACTATTTCATTCTAGGGGAATATTCTGAGGAGCAAAAAATGGTTCTCTGAGCTGGGGAGTTTTCCATTGAACTGACAACCCGTACATTGCAAGAAATCTTAGAAAGTTACAGAAAAGATTTGTAATAACTTACTTACTTACTTAGTCGTTCCCCTTCTACCGTGAGGTGTAGAGGTTTGGAAGAGAGAGCGCCAGACCATTCTATCAGCTGTCTTCTTCCTGGCCTGGTTCCATTCTAGTCCTCGGTCCTTCAAAGATTGTCTAATGTTGTCCTCCCAGCTGACTCTGGGTCGTCCTGGAGGTCTGGATCCCTGGCTCTTTGTTTCCCATGCTTGTCGTGGTAGCCGATCTTCTCCCATTCTGCAGACATGGCCAAACCATCTTAGTTGGGACTGTTCTATTTGGGTCTGCAGCGGAGGGGATTTTAGGCCTTGACGGATCGTCTGGTAGCGGACCATGTCTCTTCTTGTTACTTCAACCACTTTCCTCAGATACCTCATTTCTGAGGTTTGGATCTGGCTTTTGTGGGTTGTAGTCATTGCCCACGACTCGCATCCATATGTCAAGACTGGGACATAGGTGGAGCGGTATACAGCCATCTTCGTTTTCTTACCAACCTCTTTCTTGCTGAGGAATCCATGATTTATGGCCTGAAAAAGTCTCCCAGCCGCTGCTTTTCGAGTGGCCAACTCTTCTTTGATGCCTCCCTTTCGGTCTATAATAGCTCCGAGATATTTAAAGTGGTCGACCTGCTCCAGGACCTGTTCTCCCAACTTAATCTGATGTTTTCTTTCTTCTCATGATATCAGATTTGTAATAAACAGACATAAAATAATGTAGAATTCGTCTTCAAGAAACAGATGGATTGACAACAAAGGGAGAAATCTGAAGGCGCTGAGAATTGTAAATGTGAGAAAAGAGATTCAGTGATAGAGAGGCATAGATTTAGTGCGCAACAGGGGTCACGGCTAGAAAAGGTAAAGAGGAGGAAGAAGATAGAAGGAGAACAAGAAACAGATAGAGGAGGAGAAGAAGACGAAATAAGAGGAGAAACGAAGAAAAACCAGAAATGAAAACGAAAATGAAAAAGGGAAGACTAGGACGTTGCAAAAGAATAAGAAGACAAAAAAGAGAGAATAAGACAAACAGGAAGAAAAGAAGTAGAGAGAAGAAGAAGAATGTGAAGGAGAAGTAAATAACAGGGAGAAGACACAAAACAACAGGCAGAAGACGAAGAAAATAACAGACACAAGACGAAAAAATTACAGGCAAAAGACAAAAAATAACAGGCAGAAGACCAAAAAATTACAAGCAGAAGTTAAAAAATAACAGGCAGAAGACGAAGACAATAACAGGCAGGAGATGAGAAAATAATAACAGGTAGAATAATAATAAACGAAAAGCGACTGTAGTGAAATTGACAGAGATACAACGGTAAAATTCCTCCAAGGATAACATTTAAGGATAAAAACATAATGCGTAGGCTGCTGATGTACATGATCGCCTAGACCGCGGGTCATCACCCTCCATAAATTTGACTTGCTAGACCGGAGGGGAACGGAGGATCAAAAAGGAAAAAAATATGACTGGAAAGGCTAAAGAGACGCAATTGGGGGGGGGGGGGGGGGGGGGAATGGATGAAAGTAAAAAAATTCAAGTTCCCCCAAATTGACACGAGGTACGGAATTGGACGTTTTGCGATACCAAGCGCTTGATTTGAATTTGAGCGGAAGAACGCAGATGTCTGAAAAAAATTACAAAAAAATTAAAAAGTAAATTTTTCTTAATATTAATGTTAGGAATATAAAAATTAGCTGGCCAGATGGCCTATTCTGAGCAGTGAACGAATATGGTCTTAATTTTACAGACGGATAGATAATATTGAAAATAATGACAAAAGACAGTGTAGTTTACATCAGCCACAGACTGCATTGAATCTAACATATCGTTATTTGCACACAAAAACACGACCTTGGACACAGATGTTCAAATTTACTTGGCATAGAAGTGAAGGGACATTGGTGGTAGCTGTGTCTAAATATAACTTTTTACAACAAAAATTTAAAGGGGAGAGAACGGTTGGGTCAAAAATCGAGCACAATTTTGTAGAAACACAAGTAGAGACGGACAGACTAACAGATAACCATCCATACGTGACTGAAGCTTGACTGAAATGACTTTAGTGAGGAAATTTGAAATTAAAAATAAACCTCGGCAGTGATTGGCCACAGACAATCATATCATTAGCGCTCAGAGCGCATTTGGGGTCATTCTTCAATAATTGTTCAGTGTTAGACACATATTTTAAAGTGTGGTGTTTTCCCATATGAAAGACAGTGAGTTAAATTTAGGGACGCCATCCTATAGCCAGCAGCTCAGCTGAGTTTTGCTAGCACTTCTGTGTTAATTATTCATAATCTGGTAAGATTGAAATTATTTCTTTATATATTTTGAATATTGTTTCATGTTCGAGTGATTTGATACTGCCATATCATAATCTAGCCTTACAAACAAGTAGGGATTTTGCTCTAGACCCCCCGCCCAAGTCAGGGTCTAGGGACTAACAATGTACCTAAACACCAGCAAGGATTATGCAAGACAGAGCAAGAGTTGAGAATAAGGAAACATATTACCTATCCTCTTTTAGGGTAGAAAACTAATAATTAATTTTCAGAATCTATAGTCTGGGAGGATCTATCGGATGTAAACCCACCATGGTAACTGTGCTGTTTGGTCAGAGAGATCTGACCTGTCTGTATAATGTGGTTGTTGTGTCAGTGTGGTGTCCAGACGTGGGTAGAGAATAGATTTTGACACATGGCCCATACTTTGATTGCAGAGCTGCGAGTTTCTGTCGTCCACGAAGAAGTATCTATTCGGGTGGTGATTTACACAAGTGTATCTGTGCAGTCCTTGTGACAGAGACCACCATTATTGCCCGCCAGCACGGAGAGGTGGGACCACCTGATTTCAGCACCAGAGCTACAAATACCAGATGAGTGAGCCTCTGGTCTGCTGGATATTCACCAACCCCATTTAGTTGCAGATACCCCATAAAAATTCCCACCATTTTCTGGACACTATGTAGTCAATATAGACAGGTGTGATGAGACCACCCCTACAGCACAGACAATAAATATCCTCCTTAGTAGCTGACTACCAGAACATTTTAATAAAACTAACTATTCTAGTACTTGAATATGTACACTTTTGCATTTATTATGTAACATTCCATGCATAATTTTCATAAATTTTAAATCCTTCTTTTTAAAACAAGTTCTGGTCAAAATAAAACTTGATCCAGAACAAATAAATGTAATATAATTATATCAAAAAAACTTTACACACGTGAGTTAGTTCAGTGTATTGTAACACTTGTTAATCTTATTAGTCTTGTTAAATATCTATGGGTATATTTATAACTATCACACCACAGTACACATCATAACCCTAGACACTTTACGCAGCTACATTCATAAAAAAAAAATTAAGTGTGAGGTCGTAGTGGTAGCAAGAAAGGCCTTCTGACAATTCTCAATTACATTTTATCTCAGGAGCCTTCACAGCTGGCCTCATACAATTTACATGTAGTACCATCATCATCATACAAAACCATCAATCCACTACATATATTGGGGTCTTGTCCAGGGATAATTAGCCCAATAGTAATATTAAGATCTCCTGGTGGGAGAAATAAAAGTAGGGAAATAAATTGTAAAATTTCCTTTAAAATTAAAAGTGTCCCTGCAGATAAAAGTTGGTGAATCTTCACAGCCAGTAATAATTAATTAGTTAACTGGTTAGTTAGAATTAGTTAGACTATAGTAATTAGAAGTACTTAGTGTATTTACTGGTTAGAGATTTAGCTTATATATTATTATATTGTCTAAAAAGTATGGCTGAGCTAGCAAAGTTTAGATCAGCTGCTGTGCTCACTGCGAAGGAGATGGGGATGGATGGTCAAATTTTAATTCAATACGTAACGACTGAATGTGATAAATATATATTGAAAGGGAAGATAGAAAGGTAGCTGAAGAGAAGAGGTTACAAATTGAGGCTGATAGAGAAATTAAGAGGCTGCAGATTGAGGCAGAAGAAAAACGACAGCAAAGGGAGGCAGAAGAAAAACGACAGCAAAGGGAGGCAGAAGATAAAAAGGCCGAAAGGGAGGCAGAGGAAAAAAGGTTGACTGCCGAAAGGGAGGCAGAAGATAAAAAGGCCGAAAGGGAGGCAGAGGAAAAAAGGTTGACTGCCGAAAGGGAGGCTGAAGATAGAAGGTTGCAGAGGGAGCAC
The DNA here is from genome assembly GCA_024509875.1 of Oreohelix idahoensis. Classification (NCBI taxonomy): domain Eukaryota; kingdom Metazoa; phylum Mollusca; class Gastropoda; order Stylommatophora; family Oreohelicidae; genus Oreohelix; species Oreohelix idahoensis. The sequence continues at coordinate 186,883 of JAMPIV010022780.1, read as the reverse complement.
GAATTACGACTAAGGGAGCTGGAATTACAAGGCCCGGCCCCTGAAAATGGTGCCAGCCCTTTTGCCTCAGATGCTACGCCCAGTATGGGAGCCTCAAACTCAGCTATGGGGTTTCATTTAGACCATTTTGTTGAGAAAGACGATGACATAGAGGGGTACCTGGGACGTTTTGAGTTATTAGCTACTACATATGGGTTAGAGAGAGAGAGGTGGAGTTTAAAGCTATCACAGGGATTGAGGGGTGCTTCTTATGAAGTATTTGCCAAAATGAACAGGGAAGACCAAGACAATTATGACATGTTAAAGCAGGCTTTGTTATTAAGGTACGAGAAGAATGGTGAATTTTATCGTAAGAGATTTAGAAATGCCAAACTGTTGTCTGGGGAGACATACCACCAATTCTCTGCCAGACTAGAAACCTATTTGGAGAAATGGACGGCTCTGGGGAAGACCCAAGATCTTAAAGAAATGATCATGATTGAGCAATTGAGAGAGTCCATGGCTCCAGACATGAGAAAATTTCTCATGGAACAAGGTGCAGAGAAGTTGGGGGAAATTTTAAATGTTGCTGAGAGGTATCAGGCAGCCCAGGCAGAGGTAAGTGGTGCTAAGAAGAAGCACATAGACAATTTTAAAGCTCCACAGCAATTTAATAAATTTGATAATAGAGAGCAGGGAAATAAGGGTAGGACAAACTTTGAGCGGCCAAGAAATGACTATCGCGACAGAAACTCACAGTTCAATGACCAAAAGTTCAATGAAAGAAAACCGTTGAACCAAGGAAAAAGATGGTGTAAATGGTGCAAGAAGGATAACCATAACACCGAATTTTGTAGAAGGAAACCTTCAAACATTGCTGCAATGAAGTCGGGGACGCAAAGATTAAAGGTTAATCCTAAGGGACAACAGGAACCTTATCACCCCCCAGTTTGTGAGGATGTTATTTGTAATGGGGTCACCATAAGGTGCCTTTATGATACAGGTTTGGATTATGATTCAGTTGTGAAGTCTAGCCTAGTGGACCCAAGTCAGTATACCACAGAAACAGTGGAAATACAAGGGGCGACTAAGGACATACCACTCATGACACTTCCCATCGCAAGGATAACGGTGAAAACTCGCTATGTGGAAGGAGAAATCAGAGCAGCAGTGATAGATGAACGAATCTACCCTCTGATATTGGGGTGTAGATACGTCTTCTTGGGGAATCCCGAGAAACCTGTGATCATGGCGACAGTGCAGACCAGGTCACAGAAGAAGGAGGAAGAAGGTGAACCTATAAACGCTCATCCAGAGGAGATGAGGAAGGCGCAGGCTGAGGATAGGACACTCAAGCCCTGTTTTAAAAAATTGCCCAAATGCCACACACCTCCGAGCAAGGGGGAATATTTCATGAAGAATAGATTATTATACAGGAAGACAGGAACTAGATCCACTGGTCACGGACAGTTAGTTCTTCCCAAGAGATATAGGGCAAATTTGATAAGGAGCTTACATGTTGGAAAAGATGGTGACCATGAGAAAGTCGGTACCATCTGCCAAAAGATTGCTCTAAAATACTATTGGCCCGACGTAAATGTCGATGTTGAAAACTTTGTAGAAGCATGTGGCGTATTTCATGAGGGAACACCCACAAAGGGAAAATATGTGCAGGACCTAGAACCGCCACGGGGCAACTTTAGGCCTGAAAGGAAAACTAATTATACACGGGTAGACAAAGTGGAATGGGAGCCCCCTTTTCACACCCAGTCTTCACTTGAATGGATTAACATGGCCGCTATGCGAAGAGTACAAAGAAGAAATTTAACCCAGGATAGGATGACAATCCCTCGGTCAGACTTATATAAACTGGAGGAACAGACAAGAGAGCGAAGATCTCTCATAAACAATCTTAAGTGGGGAGACAAACCCCAGAGAAAAATTGGTAGTGGTCGATTTGTGAGTGATGATTCTAGGAAGAAAAGTCCTCATTATAAAGCTTCTAATGGACGGGACCAGATGAGTTCCATGAAAAATAAGTATGATAAATTAAAGATCCAGATGTAACTTTATTAAGGACCTGGACAGATGAGAAGGCGGAAGAGACTGTTACCTCATCTTATCAATATGTGAACGAACTGACCACTCGTTTGAAAGCTGGATGGAAACTGGCAAATGATAATTTGAAGCAAGCCAGGAAGAAACATGCAGCATATTTTAATAGGAAGGCAAAGGACAGGGAACTGGCAGTCGGAGAGAAGGTGCTGCTTCTACTACCGGGAAGCCAGAATAAATTACAAATTGGTTGGCAAGGTCCATATACGGTTCTAGAGAAGGTGTCTAGAACAAACTATAAAATTGACAAAAAGGGGAAGGAAAAAGTTTATCATGTAAACCTGTTAAAGAAGTATCTGGACAGACCACTCCAGGAAAGCACCCCCTTATTGACCTTGGCTATTGCAACCCAGATGCAAAAAGAACCACTCACCTCACATGAATACCCATTACATCCTTGTGAAACAGCAGCACAGGTAAAAGTCAGTAAGCACCTGACTAAAAACCAGAGGGAGAGAGTTCAACAAGTTCTGGAGGAACATACAGATGTATTAACAGATAAACCAGGCCATACAAATTTGCTACAGTATGACATGAAACTGGTAGACTCAAACCCAATCTGTATGAGAGCCTATTCTATTCCGTTCGCGAAGGAGAAGGCATTAAAGGAAGAAATAGATTATTTATTGAAGGAGGGGATTATTTCGCACAGTGAATCATCTTTTAGTTCTAGTGTCGTTTTGTTGAGGAAACCGTCTGGGGAACACAGACTGTGCATAGATTACAGGAAACTGAATGCTGTCACAGAAGGACAAGTGGATCCATTACCAGACACAAAACAGCTATTTGCCAGACTGAACAAGGCAAAATACTTTTCAAAAGTGGATCTTAGTAAAGGCTATTACCAGATCCCAGTGAAGCCTGAAGTGAGACCTTATTTGGCTTTTAGCACTTCGGATGGACATTATGAATTCAATATGCTACCATTCGGACTGAAAAATGCTCCGAGTGTGTTTTCAAGGATGATGCGAAAATTGTTGGACCCCCTGAATAACCCATGTATCACGAATTTCATGGATGATATACTCGTCGCCACAGAGACATTTGAAGAACACATTGAAGCTCTGGAGATGTTGTTTGATAGACTTCGGGAGGCGAACTTAACTGCTAGGCCAACAAAATGTTGTATTGGATGCAAAGAGTTGGAATTCTTGGGGCACACTGTATATCAGGGTAATATGACCCCTGATCCTAAGAACTTGGAAAAACTGCAGAGAGCACCTAGGCCGCAAACCAAAAAGGACGTGCGATCATTCGTGTCGTTATGCGGATTTTATCAGAAATACATCAAAAATTTTAACGCCATTTGTGCTCCTCTGACTGATCTGACTCGCAAGGGACTTCCAGATAAAATTATTTGGACTGCACAATGTGAATTAGCGTTCCAAGAGTTAAAGGAAAAACTCACTAGCAAGCCTATTCTCAAACTGCCTGATTTGACACAGGACTTTGTCTTAAGAACCGATGCAAGTAATGTGGGACTAGGAGGGGCTTTGTTGCAAAGATCATCTTCACCTGATGGGGAACTTAAACCAGTCGCTTATGCAAGCCGCAAATTGAATAAGGCGGAACAAGGATACTCCACAAGCGAAAAAGAATGTTTAGCATTAATCTGGGCAATAAAGAAGTTTCAAATCTATCTGTATGGTAGGACATTTGTGGTGGAGACGGATCATCAGCCTCTCGTGTTCTTGTCTCAGGCTAAGCATGAAAACGCAAGATTGCTGAGGTGGTCTTTATTGCTTCAACCTTATCAGTTTAGTATCCAATATATCCCAGGCAAATTGAATGTCGGTGCAGATTTCCTCAGTCGGCACCCCTGTGATCAAAATTAGAGTAATGGCAGACGTGAGGAGTAATTTTACCTATGTGTATCGCTGGTTTTGGAACTTGCCATAGGCATGTTTTCAGGTGGGGAGATGTGTAGTGAAATTGACAGAGATACAACGGTAAAATTCCTCCAAGGATAACATTTAAGGATAAAAACATAATGCGTAGGCTGCTGATGTACATGATCGCCTAGACCGCGGGTCATCACCCTCCATAAATTTGACTTGCTAGACCGGAGGGGAACGGAGGATCAAAAAGGAAAAAAATATGACTGGAAAGGCTAAAGAGACGCAATTGGGGGGGGGGGGGGGGGGGGGGGGGGGGAAATGGATGAAAGTAAAAAAATTCAAGTCCCCCAAATTGACACGAGGTACGGAATTGGACGTTTTGCGATACCAAGCGCTTGATTTGAATTTGAGCGGAAGAACGCAGATGTCTGAAAAAAATTACAAAAAAATTAAAAAGTAAATTTTTCTTAATATTAATGTTAGGAATATAAAAATTAGCTGGCCAGATGGCCTATTCTGAGCAGTGAACGAATATGGTCTTAATTTTACAGACGGATAGATAATATTGAAAATAATGACAAAAGACAGTGTAGTTTACATCAGCCACAGACTGCATTGAATCTAACATATCGTTATTTGCACACAAAAACACGACCTTGGACACAGATGTTCAAATTTACTTGGCATAGAAGTGAAGGGACATTGGTGGTAGCTGTGTCTAAATATAACTTTTTTACAACAAAAATTTGAAGGGGAGAGAACGGTTGGGTCAAAAATCGAGCACAATTTTGTAGAAACACAAGTAGAGACGGACAGACTAACAGATAACCATCCATACGTGACTGAAGCTTGACTGAAATGACTTTAGTGAGGAAATTTGAAATTAAAAATAAACCTCGGCAGTGATTGGCCACAGACAATCATATCATTAGCGCTCAGAGCGCATTTGGGGTCATTCTTCAATAATTGTTCAGTGTTAGACACAGATTTTAAAGTGTGGTGTTTTCCCATATGAAAGACAGTGAGTTAAATTTAGGGACGCCATCCTATAGCCAGCAGCTCAGCTGAGTTTTGCTAGCACTTCTGTGTTAATTATTCATAATCTGGTAAGATTGAAATTATTTCTTTATATATTTTGAATATTGTTTCATGTTCGAGTGATTTGATACTGCCATATCATAATCTAGCCTTACAAACAAGTAGGGATTTTGCTCTAGACCCCCCGCCCAAGTCAGGGTCTAGGGACTAACAATGTACCTAAACACCAGCAAGGATTATGCAAGACAGATCAAGAGTTGAGAATAAGGAAACATATTACCTATCCTCTTTTAGGGTAGAAAACTAATAATTAATTTTCAGAATCTATAGTCTGGGAGGATCTATCGGATGTAAACCCACCATGGTAACTGTGCTGTTTGGTCAGAGAGATCTGACCTGTCTGTATAATGTGGTTGTTGTGTCAGTGTGGTGTCCAGACGTGGGTAGAGAATAGATTTTGACACATGGCCCATACTTTGATTGCAGAGCTGCGAGTTTCTGTCGTCCACGAAGAAGTATCTATTCGGGTGGTGATTTACACAAGTGTATCTGTGCAGTCCTTGTGACAGAGACCACCATTATTGCCCGCCAGCACGGAGAGGTGGGACCACCTGATTTCAGCACCAGAGCTACAAATACCAGATGAGTGAGCCTCTGGTCTGCTGGATATTCACCAACCCCATTTAGTTGCAGATACCCCATAAAAATTCCCACCATTTTCTGGACACTATGTAGTCAATATAGACAGGTGTGATGAGACCACCCCAACAGCACAGACAATAAATATCCTCCTTAGTAGCTGACTACCAGAACATTTTAATAAAACTAACTATTCTAGTACTTGAATATGTACACTTTTGCATTTATTATGTAACATTCCATGCATAATTTTCATAAATTTTAAATCCTTCTTTTTAAAACAAGTTCTGGTCAAAATAAAACTTGATCCAGAACAAATAAATGTAATATAATTATATCAAAAACTTTACACACGTGAGTTAGTTCAGTGTATTGTAACACTTGTTAATCTTATTAGTCTTGTTAAATATCTATGGGTATATTTATAACTATCACACCCCTAGACAGTACATTCATCACAATTCTCAATTACATTTTATCTCAGGAGCCTTCACAGCTGGCCTCATACAATTTACATGTAGTACCATCATCATCATACAAAACCATCAATACCACTACAGCGACACAAAGAAGAGAAAAAACAGAAAGAAGAAATAAAAAAAGAACATAGATCAGAAGAAGACGACAAGAACAGCGAGAAGCGGAAGAAAAAAAACAAACAATGAGAAAAAGAAAATAACAGGGAGAATAAGAAGAAACGAATAATGAGACGAAAGAGAGGAGAAGGAAGGAGACAAGGTAGAAGAAGCAGCAATTGAAGAAGGTGATAATGCTTATTATTTTATTTATTTTTTTTCGTACGCCCGCTAATACTCGAGGCGAAATCTCAGGTTATTATTTTATGTCTAACCTGACATTGATTTTACGTGAGTATCCCTTTATTTCTTGTACAGAGACAGGTGTCCCTCGCCATTCAGGCAAATACTCGCCGATTTCGGAGGTACCCATTGCAGCTGGGTCGGCTCAGGAGCCGCCAGTCCCTGGTCGACGACACTCCTTCAAATGTTCTCGCCAGGTCTCGAGTTAATCCAGTCCAAATCCCGGTCGACGAAAAATCCTCAAATGCCGTCGCCCGGGTTTGATCCTGTATCACCCGGTCGCCAGAGCGGTGTTGTAACCACTACGCTAGCGCGGCTCCCATGCTTATTATGATAATGATGATACTGATTGATGAAGAAGATGATGATGAAGGTGCTGATGGTGATGATGATGATAGTGATGATGGTGATGATGGTGCTGATGGTGATGATGGTGATGGTGGTGATGATGGTGGTGGTGGTGATGATGGTGGTGGTGGTGATGGTGGTGATGATGATGATGGGGGTGATGATGATGGTGATGGTGGTGATGATGGTGATGATGATGGTAATGGTGCTGATTGTGGTGGTGATGGTGATGATGATGATGATGGTAATGATGGTGATGGTGGTGATGATGATGCTAACGGTGATGATGGTGATAGTTATGATGGTGATGATGGTGGTGATGATGATGATGATGATTGATGATAATGATGGTGATGATGACTGATAAAAAAATAATAAACAAACGTCGACAGAGAAGAAGAAGACAGAGAAGCAGAAGAAGTCGAGGACAAAGAAGTAGAACTATTTCATGAATAACTTAAGTTGAAGTTTTGAAATACAATAACAAACAAAGGCTGAAGGTAGATGTCTCTGACGTAAGTAATCAATATTAGAATTGGAAACTAATCAAGGTCTACACCGCTTGGCCAAACTAGCTCTTAATTTATTGAACACGGAGACACGCGCAGGCAGAGAGTGCAGTGGGGGCCTGGGGCGAGATGTATTGTATAAGGTGGAATGGTTACGCTTAAGCAATCATTAAAAGGTTTAAAATAGAAATTTGCATGATCTATTCATTGAAGGTACACAAGCAAGTATCGATCTGGCGAATGATTATATGATTGATTTTACTGGTTGGCTACGTTCACTGAACACGTATTTCGACTTAATAAAAATAATAAATGTGCTGTGTTATATGTTTAGGTAATTTTGGCATTAAAAGCATATGTCACTTCAAAAGTGGACCGTTTTTACGTCAGAAACCATGCAGTGGTAATGATGATATAGATTTTACTTACGGTTACTTATGCAATAAGCATATAAACAAGCTGTCAAAGAGCTCAAATAATGGCTTTACAAATGCATTGTTGCTCAGTCACTCACACATCTCCATGGAAATGAAATGACAGCCGATAAAAATAACGTCCGACCAGCCCTATTGACATACGGTCACAGGTTCCGGAGTCTGTATCACATACAGGGGGCATTACTTGTTAGTATCCCGGGCAGTAGGGGGTTATCTATGTGGTTCCCTAATCTTGCTTCACCCTTGACCAAATGAATATTTTTCCCCATGAAAGGAGCGACCACTGCTGGTGTCATCCTCGGGGTCTAGCATAATCTCTCATACCAAAGGACTATTGCGCGTGGTGAAGAGCCACACTCTCCTTGAGAAGGTCCTGGTTACTGGTGATGCAAATACCTTTTCTGCTGCATGTCTGTGGCGGGTTGTGCTTCCCTTTGCTGTACAGCAGTGGTCTACTAATGCCCAAACTCGAGTAAAAGAAATGTGTTTCTACAAAAGCAGCTACTCTTGCTCAAGATTACTCTAGATAGAGATGTAAATAGAATGTTCTTGCTTCTATCGCAGGGAGTCTCAAATGGATTTTTAGAACGACAAGTATAACAACTGAATCATCTAAGTTGGTTACAAACACCATATTCTCCGCCCACTTCTGTGAGAAATTTATGTTTTGACTCGTATTTTATTAGCCCCCAGCTAAAGGTGATTCAGCAAAATATTAATTTAATAGCTCTGAATATACAGATATATATTTTTAAAATGAGTCATACGGGTGCAGACATCAAATTCAACTGATGAACTTGTGCTTAACTCAACTAATGAATTATATTTATATATAGAACAAGAGATTTTTGTAAGAAACTATGGTTGAAACAAGGGTAAAGAATGAAAACGGTTAAATCAGTAAACAGTTAAATAATTTAGTTTCTGGTCTTTAGAGAATATATCATCACTGGGTGTTATGACTGAAAAGTGGCGATGTTATAAAAGAAGTCCTATCACTGAGGCCATAAGCTTTGACATAGCTTTGCAGATGTCTGCAGTGAGTTGCCTCTGAATGATGGCTCTCAGTGAAGTTTTGACTGTTCTTTCTCTTCAGGAGTCGAATGGTTTTGTGGCAGTACGTTCCTGACGGTGCCGGAGTAGCTGCTCAGGTTGCCTGTTCAAGTGTTCTCACGACCCGTTTGTCATAGGTGTCGAGCGTCGACCTCTGGCAACTGGTACCAAAAACTGACACGAAACAAATGCCCCTCTTAAGTATCATGCCTCCTGATGTACGCATCAGGTGACCTCCGCTTCCCTCCACCTTTGATATATGCATCAGGTGACCTCCGCTTCCCTCCACCTTTCAACTTCCTCATAATTTTACCCGACGCCCCTTACTATTAAATCTCAACCCATCGAGTCTCATGTGTTACATAATTTTTGGGTCAATCTCTTGTCCTCTCCGGCAGTAGTCAGTTACATTTGTTGTGAGTACTGATTACGTGAAATTTCCGTCGTCTGCACATTTCTTTCTCTGCTGTCAAGTAGATATTAGCTATTTTCTAATCACCTTACACTCCTTTCAGTAATAATTCGTCTTGTCTGTTTACCTGATCAACCCTGCTAAGAGAGTAGACAGGTGATGCAATATTGACCGACAGTCATGTTGGTAAAATTCTCGTGTACTAAACCTTGGCCGCGCCGGATTAGCACCACGTACGCACAGCCAGTTTATTTAGCGCTGATAAGGTGATTGGGATTCCCTAATTACTGCCGTGAAGAGTTACAGCCCAGATGGTTACACGAGGGTTGGTGTTTGCACAAGGACGGGGAGATAAATTATCTGTCTGCGGACATATTATAGACATGCACTGAAAGACGGAATGTTATAATAAGCTTACGGCATAATTATTACGAAGATATTACTTGAGATGAAGGTAAGAAGTTATTTGTAATCATTGACGAGAATAGTACAGAAATCTCACTTCCATATTTTGAAGACATGACTTATTAACGCACAGAAATTTCCTAGAGATGATATTTTGAATTACCCCACCAAAACACACAGGTTTTGAAACGATTGGAGTGCATTCGAAACATAGGAAAAACAAAATTCCTAATTGGACCCTACATAAATCGTATCAAAGTACTGCAGAGGGAGCAAACTGCAATATAACCTGACACTTTAGTCAATTTAGAACACTGTGAAAATTCACCTCTCGAGAAGAAGACAACCAGATCTTGCCAGAGTTAAGAATAGCAGCAGATTTCATTTACCAGGCCGGACTTGTTTGATCATCTTGAGGACTTGTTGTTGTTCGTCCATCAGGGGTGATGAAGACCACTATGTTCATCCAATTATTAGGAATATGTTAGGTTAGTCTGTGGGTACGAATGTGAATGATGAGCCCGATGCAGGCCTGGAAAGATCTCGGACAGTGTAGGCAGGGAATGTTTGCTTCATGTGAAGGTTTTATTACATGGTCTTTTCTAGCTTGTCTCCGCTGTTCCACTTAGAGCCCAGGAGAACTGTACCATTTTAACACGGAAAACCGGAATCTGAGGAAACTGTAACACAAAGTCAAAGTGGTAACTTATTGCTAAAATAACAATCCCCAGTCCGCATGTAAGAGGCATAGTCAAGCTGCCTTAAACTACAGGGTGGTCATAAAGTCTTTCCCTGATTTCAAAAATTAAAAAAAAATTATTCTGTGCAGAGACACTTGGTTTTTTGGACATTATTCCAGAATTAAAACAGTTTTTTTAATGCTATTTGTAGATTTCAACATTTGCGCCGTTTGTTATGTAGCTTCATCAGAAAAAGCGATTCGTGTAAGATAATCATTATTTTCATCAACACGTTGCAAAATCTCTTTAGCAAATGCAACACGTCGAGGAAAATCGTTTGGCCGCAAAGCTTGAACGATTTGTACCTTGTATGCATAGAGTTGAAGCCGTTTGTGTTTCATAGCCAGTGAGGGTAAAACGCGAATCGTTTGTCAGAAATTTGAAATCAGGGAAAGACTTTATGACCACCCAGTATTTCTTGAGCCATCAGTCTGTTTGCCTAAATATTGTCGTAAGTTGTACATTTTAAAATCCATATTTTGCATTATTAACATGTGAACTAATCTGTATATATTGCCATATGAATATTAATATGTGAAAATTGCTAGTGGATGTCCAAGCCATTTGAGGCTGACAACCTCAGCATACAGAATAATGATTTCATGAACCACCACTGCCAGGGCGGGTTACTGCTTTATTGCGAGTTTCTTACAGAAAACCAAAAGCAGAGGTAGTCCGAAGTTCCATATGGAGCAGGGAATGAATGATGAAAGAAATGATGTACATAATCTATATTATTAACATTTTAGCCAGTGTAGATGTAAATGTAAACATATTCAATCTATATTTTTAAAATTTTCAAACATGGTAGATATAAAGGAAAACACATTCAGTTTATAGTATTAACATTTTCAACCAATGTAAAAGTAATTATAAATCTATTCAACCTAAATGTAATGAATGTTTTTCCGATCAATGGGATTAATATTAATTCTCAGCGAGGGTAAAAGTTCTGAGGTAGATGGGAGGGTTGAATAGGAAGAGGGGGACACATAATTATGTGTCGGGACTCTTTCTTTTTTTTCGCTGCTTCCTGTTCTGCTTTGGCCTTTTCGTGTTCCCTCGCCATCCTTCTCTCTTCCCTTTCAGCCGCTTTCTCTGCTTCTATCCGTTCTTTGTCTTCTTTCACAGAAGTGGCTACAAACTCTGATAATTCTCTGCATGATAAGCCCATCTGTTTAGCAATACTTAGGTAAAAGGTGTAGAGATTTTGTGGTTCGGTCATTCTGAGCAAGAAGTATGTTTCGATAGCTTACATAAAAAATTGCAATTGCTACATAACTAGTAAAACTTAAAATCACAACACCAAATTAGCCACAGCAAGTGAACTTCTTATTTCGCCTTAACTATTGTTAAATAAAATTTTGTTTCTTTTCAAATTATTCAATTATTCTCTTTTAAAATTATTTTTACTGTTAATTACGAATGCTCAGATTTAACAAAAAAATACACTCTGACAATATTCTTTCAGTAAATCTGAAATTGATGTCAGTCACGTCTATGGGAATCTCTAGACAGGTTCTATAATCCGGGACGAGACCCCAATTTGTCACGGGTTGCCTTCCGTTAGCTCTGCAGTAGTGGCCTAACAGTGGCCAAAACTCACGTCAGGTAAACAGACAAGACGAATTATTACTGAAAGGAGTGTAAAGTGATTAGAAAATAGCTAATATCTGCTTGACAGCAGAGAAAGAAATGTGCCGACCACGGAAATTTCACGTAATCAGTACTCACATCAAATGTAACTAACTTCTGCCGGAGAGGACAAGAAATCGACCCAAAAATTATGTGACAGCATGAAAGCGTTTTAGGAGAGCGGAAGAATGCAATTTTAATTATATATATATATATATTGCTACGCCTCTTTTTGCGCACCGCCATGCGTTCAATTTGGACACATCGCGGTGCTCTAATAGAACGTCGCTAGATTAAAATGACGTCAAATAAAATAATTACGTAGACGCGCGTGCAGAGCAACGACAGTTGACTTTTTGGCAGTGTCTCCAGCCAGTTAGGCTGCATGTGTGTGAGCTCTGGCTAATGTGTTCCATATCCGCGGAAGTGTCTACAGTTTCAGAAGATATTCCATTATATTGAGTGCCAGACATGTGTATACGTGTCTACAGGGAAGAATGCTTGTGCTTATAGCAAAATAACTGATGATAGTGTTATAATAATAATAATAATAGCCCCTTCAGTCATAACTGACTATGGGAATGCGCCCCTGAGGTGGCAGCCCTCAGCTGCTTATTTTCCTGGTGCTCCTTTCGACGTTTTCTCCTCACCTCTGCTTCTTGTGTGAGCCTCTCTTCGCCCAATCTGAGGTGGTGCCGTAAATAGCATCGCCACTTAGTGCGATCGGCAGCTTCATCCTCCCATGTTGCTGGATCCATGTCCAGTGCCCTCATATCTCTCTTGCACACATCTTTGAACCTCAGCTGTGGTCGCCCAACTGTTCTCTTGCCATCTGCTAATTGTCCGTAGAAGATATCTTTTGGGATGCGACCATCTTCCATGCGGCGAACATGGCCAAGCCAGCGAAGTCTGCGCTGTCTAAGCAGCGTATACATATTTTGAAGGCCAGCACGCGACAACACCTCGACATTTGTCACTTTATCTTTCCACGAGATGCCGAGGATGCGGTGTAGACACCGCAAATGGAAGGTATTGAGCCTTCTTTCTTGCTTAGCATAGGTCGTCCAGGTCTCACTGCCATATAGGAGTGTGCTGGTGACGCAGGCATTATATACCGCAGCTTTGGTCTTCATTGTGAGTTTAGAGTTTCCCCAAACACGCGATGTGACGCGGGCAAAGGTAGCTGCAGCTTTGCCAATGCGGCTGTCGATTTCTGTATCCAGTGAGAGTTTGTCATTGATGGTAGACCCTAGGTATGTGAAGTGGTGCACCACTGCCAATTCATAGTTATCGATAGTGATAACTGGTGCAGCACCCACATCCTGACTCAGCACATTCGTTTTCTTTAGACTTATTGTGAGGCCAAAGTCCTTGCATGCTTTAGTGAAGCGATTCATCAAGCTCTGAAGCTCCTGTTGGCTTTGAGTGACGACTGCAGCATCATCAGCGAACAACAAGTCTCTTATAGTGACCCTTCTGATTTTTGTTTTTGCCTTCAGCCTTGAAAGATTAAACAGACGGCCATCTGACCTAGTGTGAAGGCATATTCCTTCAGTTGCATCTCTGAATGCATGTTTCAAGAGTAAGGCAAAGAAGATACTGACGGCAAAGTTTGTCCATTAGTTCATTAACTTTGATGGCTCTGTTGCATGAATTGCCAATGTGAAACTAATGGATTTTCACTATCAAATGGAGTGTGTAATAAACTGTATTGTACTGTCGATGGACATTTTCTGAATTTCTTCACAATATGTGGTATAGCAGCATATTTACAATTCTGAACACTCCACTAACCTTGGTCAAGTTAATCACACATATGAAACCAACCCACCACATATATATACATATATATATATATATATATATATATATATATATGTGTGTGTGTGTGTGTGTGTGTGTGTGTGTGTGTGTGTGTGTGTGTGTGTGTGTGTGTGTGTGTGTGTGTGTGTAACAAATCTTAATTAGAAATTTTGGCATAAAAAATATTTATACCATGATGTTATCATGATCCGTCCCCTACTCCATATGGAGGCTGGGGCTAAATTTGTTTTGGTTCCTGGTGAAAAGCCCCGCACGAAACAGTCCCCGGCTCTTTCAATGATGGTTTATGTGGCAAGTTCTTTTGCATGATGAGGTTGCCAGCCTCATATGCACCTGCACATCAATAAGTAATTCCTACAAGTCAAATGCAAAAAAAATGTAAATGTACATGTTACAACTTACCCCAATAAATTGGGTGATTAATAATGTATCAAGACTTTGCTGCACAAGATGGCCGTAGTAAGCACTGCAACATTTTAAGTCGTCCTCTGTGAGTTAGGTTATGAACTGTTTACACTTGAAGCAGGTCACTCTGAATATGGGCGCTGAGTATTAACACTAAAATTTACTCTTTTTAAATTTACTAAAGGTACTCCTAGATTAGTTCATTGACCTGTCTTCTAATGGAATTTTTTGTCCTATTCCTTTTTCTGGCTGTCTGTGATCTCCTGACGAGGTAAGGATGCAGTGGAGAAATCTTCGAAACGCGTTTGGTTTTAAAATTGAATTTTTTGCTCACGCGTAGATTCCACCTTCTTAGGTTCTGTTGGGTTCAACCCAATCACAATTTTAGTTTAATTTAATTTCTAATCTCAAACCAACCGCAAGTAAGACGTTTGATTTTTAGTACATGTTATCCCCACCACTCATTACTACATGACCATAAAAGGCATTGCACTAGTTATTATAGGACATGCCAGAAATCTTTATAGTATATTCCTTACATTAATTATTACATGTGATAAATCTTCTCCAAGATTGTTATGATCAAGACAACGTTAAAGTTGGGCCGTATTTGTTCATGTCGCTCCCACGTTATCTCTTAGATGACCATCTGTTTATTACAACAAGACATCTTGCTTAATGTTGTATATAGACTTGCTGGAAATAGTTACGTGATAAGACTGGGGTCCAGATTGATAAATCACGATAAAACTGAGGATTAGCGATTTGTGTAATCATGGCTACCAAATTATACACATGTAATCTTACGCTACCATCAACAACATTTCTTGTTTGTCGACTGTGCTGGCTGGGCTGAAGCAGAATACTTGCTTATTTATCAGTAGCCCGTATGTCAAAACAATAGAAAAGGCAGACCAAATATTGACTTAATCTTATTGTTCCATCTAGCTACTCGAGTCTGATCACAAATCAAAGGATACGTGACACGTCATGCGGTCAAGCCTGAAATGTGTGTGGAAGTGACGGTGACCTTCCGAGGATCAGATAATATATCTAGATAAAAGTAAACGAAAGATAATCATCGGATGAGAAGAAAGAGGGGATGGTCGAGCGAATACTGACTGAGAGGAGTGAAGGAAGGAAAATTAAACAAACGAAATAGGACATATTTTGTCACAATGTTTTGAAAGGCAAATATTGTAGGGCTGGTAACCTCATCATGTAAAAGGCACCGCTACAGAAACCACTGCTGCAGGAACACAAACTTTAATACATGCTTCTTGCAAGCAAACCAACTGCAATGGTGGCTCCATGCTCCATACGGAGCGAAGAGAAAAGAAAAATAAAGTATGCAGTGGGTCATTTTGAAACGTAACGCCGGAGAGTGACTATGTACTTGCATTATTACTCAAGTCATTGGGAATTGCTGGCTTTATGCGCAAAAACACGTGACAGTGCTGAATTTCTATCATTGTTCTTAGGTACGTCTAAATCAAAGGTTGGCATCCAGTAGGTTGTGTTCATACTGTTAGATCCTAGGCTATTATTCTAAGCGAGGTAAATCTCCAGGTGTTGGGGGGAAAAAAGAATTCTAATGCTAGAGAAATTTCGGACTTTCCTCTCCTGGTGGCATTTAAAACCGGAGAATTCCTCAGATTATATGTTAATGTTCCGCGTTCCCAGTATAACTCACGAGCTGGATTACTTTAATTCAGTTTAAATTACAGAACTGTAAAATATGCAATCTATTCTTTGAAGTGAAATGAGCATCCTGAAAAAGTATCATTTAGTTTGATTTCTTTACTTGCGTCAGGGTCAGCGAACCAGAGCTGACCAAGACCCTTACTCCACCTCCAAGTGGTGATCCTGGAAACATGCTGCATCACTGCAGTCTGGCTGAGAGAGTAGGGATCGAAGAGGGAAGGCAAACCCGGTCCCAAAAAATGGCGTGCTGAAGTCGGATGTGTCGGCCGAAAGGCGCAAATATCGCAGCTTTGCTGTAAACGGGCACAACGCAACCAACGACCTTTCTAGGACGAACAAGGAAGAAGAAGATTTCTTTACCTCTCTTTCGATGGAATAGCTGGAAATAGATCGACCAGGGAGATAACAGTTACATGTAGCCTACACGTAATCTTAATTCCAAGTACTCTGAAACCTGAAGATGGACATGATTTGTATCCTGGTAGAGCTCTAGAGAGCGTCAGATTGGCAGAGTGGTTAGAGCACTGGCTTCTCGTGGTGAAAGTACAGGGTTCAAAACACGATAGGGTCACGCCCCAGTCTACCCAGCTGTAAATGGGTATCTGACTTTGCTCTTCAGTTAGGGAAGGAAAAGGCAGCGAGAAAGGGAACTGGTAACCCCAGTTCTTGAAAATTAACCTAGTGTCGTGAAGTCTCTAACATTTAACTCCTCAGCTTATGCGTTGAGGCTACCTTTACCTTTAGATATTTAGAAAGATAAGTATTACTAAATTAGATCCACACAGGTCTTGGGTTGCTGTAGCGTAAGGTTTTTAAATGTATATAGTCAGTAGTAGTACTGAAGAAACATAAATGGAATTATGTATGAAAAGAGTGAAGTCCCAGTGTTGGAGAAGAACTCTGGTATCACAGGATAGTCACGGCTATGAAAGTATCTGCTTCAGAAAGTATCCAGACTAAAGTCAGACCCTACGGTGCCACCTTGCTATGTAACTACCTATGATAATTAAACAATTCAATAAAACTCAAACTTCAACAATATACACTTAATAAGTCAGAGTGTTACAATTATGAATCATTTAATATTTACACTTATCTTTTTTTCTTTTCTTGTGCACTTATGAAGGGTGAACTGATGAATGTGAATGAATAAAAGTGATTACACAACTTGAATGATGGTTGAGTTGATTAAGAACTAATTTTTAAAAAGTCTTTTCAGCAATCTTGAATTTAACTAAAAAGGTTCTCCAAGGTTCCTATCTCACTATAGTCTCTTGACTGGGCTATTAAACAAACTGTTTCATCATAAACTAAGCACTGTCTTTGACTGCTCACATATGCTGCAGGAATTTTGTCACAATTAGTACTCAAATTTAGAGTCCAATGTCTATCCTCATTTGAATGACTCACCACTGTATGTTGAAGATCTTTGCTCTAGACCACCAAATGCTGATGGGGACTAAGGCTGATATTTAGATGACAATATATAGGCTCCTGTGAAGTTCCAAGAAGCTCTTATTGATCTGGATTCAAGACCTCCAGTGTATTATGACACATATGAACCCTCTTAGGATAGATGTTAAGCACAAAGCAGACTTGATTTGGTGAAGTGGAACTGCACGGCAAAACAGATAGCAAAGTTATAGCCTTCGCAAGCTTCCCTGTGTGCGAGCTGGGTTCCAGACATCTTCGTCGTGCATCTTAACTCGTTTATCCTTAACTTTCTGATATATTTCCTTTTATTTTCCTGACTTGGTGCTTTCTTTCCATAACAAATATATATATACATGCATATGTCTATAATTGGTTCTGATATACATTATTTACTAATTTTTAAAGTCTATCGACTCAGTAGTTTTCGATGTGCTGGCTCTGTTAATCTCAATTTCCTCCATAAGTACTCTTTCTATCTACTATTCCCTAGAACTGCATATTTCTGGACTTATCCTTTGAAAAACAAACCAACTTCCATCACGTTTTGTGAATGCTTTATCTTGCACTACCCTTAAATCTAACCTAGACTTCGTACAGTTTTGTTCTCCGAGCAGACGCCAAAATACAATATCGATCGTTTTCTGCGAGCTCGTACTTTCTGATTGGCTGACCCAATTCCGTTCTTTTTCATTCATTAACAAGGCAATGGTTATCACGCTACAGTTGCCGACCGCCGGTCTAAACTGTGCTATGAACATGACTATAAAACAGCACTAAGCTGAAATGTTTCACCCGTGTGTTACCAGGGCCCGAAAGGGGAGCAAATAATAGTAACACTGTATCCTGCCACGCATGTCGTAGAAAGCGACTAAAGAAGGTTGGGCATGGGGCTGGTTACTCCATCCTGTAAACAACTTTTTACCAATAAACTTCAACAAACATGGACAAGTCAAACACAGGAGGCCTTGGCATGTGTTTGTTGAAGGCCTATGCTCCTCTGGGAGCTAAAAGGTATTAATTGATTTAAACTGAAATTTTTACCAACGTCTGCTAGCGCCACCATCCCCACTAACTCACTTTACAGATGTACATAGCTCATCAGGAGATAACAATGTTGTGTTAATACCTTTGCCCTTTTCTAAACAGCATTCCTTAAATTACTTTTCGCAACGTAATTGAATTTCAGGAATTTATTTTCCTAATGCAACCATTGCTGAGTGATAATGTCTCAACGCGTATACCCATTATATAGTAGTTTAATTTTTACATTTAAAGATCTTAGTTTTTGGTAGACACAACAATTATTTGGGAGAATCGTCAGATCCAGCATAGTTAGGCATTATTTATTTTTCGTTATAAAGGTAACGGCAACAACAGGTACACGTATGTGTCTTCCAATTCAGCCCCCTAAGGAGTATAGGCCTTAAACAAAAGTCTGCCAAGTCTTCCTATCCCGTGCCATCCACTTAACGTCTTTTCATGTCTTCCTAAAACCTTTTATGTATGTTTTCAGCTCTCTTCTCCATGGGTTGTTCAGTCTTCCTCTATCTCCCTTACCTTGCGGAATTCAGAACAACGACTGTCATGTTTAACAGTGTCATAGTTGTGGAGGCGGCAAACAATTTTCCGACTCGACTCCTGAAATTTTATAAGTCCAACTCCCGACTCCAACTATAGTTTTTCACTAGTCATATGACATGAAATTTGGAGTCGGAGTCCGGACATTTTTTACCGACTGTGACGTACGTCTAAGTATGACAAATGAATTTCCCTGACTCGATGGATGATAACAGAATATTGGCCTCTCATAACTTTAGAACCCCTGATCATCTGTTGTAACTTTTACCGGTGTAACGAACAGTTTTAGTGTAAGGGGAAGTAAACTGGAGTATGTTAGTAGTTGAAATAGATTTTGAGTTATAGCACTTAGTTGCTTGTTAGCTATCGAATTATTTAGAGAGTATCTCGTGATAGTTTCGAGAGACAGATTACAGACAGCGTGAAAAGCGCTGATATATTTATTCTGTAATGTTTGAGCGGAGTGAGAATAGCTCGCGGCTAGGAGCAGATGATTGATTGTCTGAGTTGTGTTGACCGTGAGGAAGTCTCGTGACTGCTTTTGAGCGGGACGAGTGTGTTATCTAGGGAGAGTGTTCCGGGCGTTTTGACCGGGTAGGAAGACAGTGTTTTTTGGGAAGTGTGAAATGCCTGTACAGTGCTGAATTTAAAAATGTCGACGGATTTTTCGCTGTGGGTACAGCGTAGTATGAAACTGCAGTCTTGATTATTGTGGAAATGTTTATAACTGCAGTGTGCAGTCTTTAAAGGCCATTATCTCCTGTGTGAGGAGTCTTGATCAATAAGAGTACTTTAGGCCATGAATCATGATAGCTCCTGTGAGAGGATTGTTATTGAGGATTCTTTATAGAGATGAGTTTAATAAGAGTACTTTAGGCCATGAATCATGATAGCTCCTGTGAGAGGATTGTTATTGAGGATTCTTTATAGCGCTGAGTTTAATAAGAGTACTTTAGGCCATGAATCATGATAGCTCCTGTGAGAGGATTGTTATTGAGGATTCTTTATAGGGATGAGTTTAATAAGAGTACTTTAGGCCATGAATCATGATAGCTCCTGTGAGAGGATTGTTATTGAGGATTCTTTATAGGGATGAGTTTAATAAGAGTACTTTAGGCCATGAATCATGATAGCTCCTGTGAGAGGATTGTTATTGAGGATT
Source organism: Oreohelix idahoensis (assembly GCA_024509875.1). Lineage (NCBI taxonomy): Eukaryota > Metazoa > Mollusca > Gastropoda > Stylommatophora > Oreohelicidae > Oreohelix > Oreohelix idahoensis. The sequence goes on along the minus strand of JAMPIV010022780.1, from coordinate 166,810 downwards.
CTTTATAGAGATGAGTTTAATAAGAGTACTTTAGGCCATGAATCATGATAGCTCCTGTGAGAGGATTGTTATTGAGGATTCTTTATAGCGCTGAGTTTAATAAGAGTACTTTAGGCCATGAATCATGATAGCTCCTGTGAGAGGATTGTTATTGAGGATTCTTTATAGCGCTGAGTTTAATAAGAGTACTTTAGGCCATGAATCATGATATCATTATAGCTGCCGAGTGCGCAGTACTTATGTGGTAATTTATATCTTGTGTTGTGCTGTGAACGGTATTCTATGTGTATTTCATCAATGTGTTGTGACGTGAATAAACCCATATGAAATGTCACCAGTCGTTTACAACCATCCATGACTCTTGTGTACGTACCTGTGGTGTAAACGACTAAACCAACACACGCACTTAATATTACAAGTGTGACAGGGAACTTAACACGTATTTAGAAATAGCCCCGGAGTGGGCGTGGTCTATCTGTATCGAGAACCTGATCATCGCTTACCAGTAGACTTCTACAGTGTTTGTCTGTGTGGCGTATATGTATGTATCAAATGTAGACATTACCAGATCCACAACACAGCAGCAACGTTAGCAGATAATCAATATTCCCCAAACCAATACGTTATCAGTGAAGCCCCATGACGTTTCAGAAGACTTACGGCCATGACCTCCCGGGGTTTTCACTACAAAAGTTACGGGGGTGCAACAGTGGTGTGCTAGTTTTATAGGATCAGATACCCGCGAAATTCGCGTGATATTAATTCACAACTGTTAGCATGTAGCCTGAGTGGCGTTAGTATATGAAAGACAGACATCACATTTGAGAGCTGTATCCAGGCCCAAGGAAAACTTATTCAGTATCAGTTAAACTGGGAACTGTTAACTCAAGTCGCAAGTCGCAACTCGCAAGTCAAGAAATTTATTACTCAAGATTATGAGATGTCATGATATACAGTGGCGTCTGTATACCAGTACAAGTAATCATCTGGCAGTATGAACGAGCGGTGTACCTTTTTTCAACGAAATTGACAGACGGTGACCCATTTCCTGCTTTCCTGTGCGGTGTGTTAGCACGTAGCGTGCTGAATCGAGGACCTGAGCGGAATCAAGGTGTCAAGTTCCAATGCCTTTCTGTTGTCGATTGTTTTACCATTGAACTTTGTGATATCCAGGGTGTTAACGGAAAGGAACAGAAGAGTTTTCATTCAAGATAAGTGATTATGTTTGTGATGTGAACTGTGTCACCTTAACTATGTCAACGAGCCTTCCTGTGCTTTGCATCTCCTATACTGTTGAAATCTGTTGTTTTTGTTGTCTAATTCTATATAGACATATTATTAGGATTTAGTATTGATGCTAAGTATTGATGGTTGTATGATATATGTTGACTTCCCTCATATGATGTTATAAGGGTTCTTTGAAAAGGAATTGATGATACAAAGTTTATGAATAATATTGTTGGTATACATACTGAACTGTGTGAAATGGAAGGGTAATTGTCAGAACTTCTTGAAACATAAACTTGCGACATTAATAATTATATTGATATAGATATATAGTTAACTGAGTGATTGAATCACCATGGATTTTGATAATAATCCTGCAGATATAAGGCCTATGTTGGAGAGTGCATTGTTGATAGGTAGAGATGAAAAGGGATTGAGAGGTCCAAGACTTGGAGTATGGATCATGGACGATTTGTTGGTTAATGTGTCAGTATCCCTAAAGTTATTTGCTGAACATAACTTTAAGCTTCTTTGTAATTCAATAATGGCTAAGGATTTGATTGATTTGCTACAGCACCTTCGTGTGTTTTTACAACAGTATATTGAACTTGAACACGGACAGATAATGCAAAATATATTCAAAATAATCCACAACGGTATTCCTGATGAGCAGAAAAAGGAATTAGGAAATGAGAATCAATTAAAAATCAACAAACAAAATGCTCTACAGGAAAGAGCCAATTTTCTACAGGATATTGCCGAAAAGAAGGAATTAAGAGAAACAGTGTCGAGACTAACAAATGATCTAGATAAGTCAAACACGGAACTTACTAAATTGCAAGCGGCGTTAGAAACTGCATTGGGCAAAGTTAAAGATTTGGAAGATCAAGTGCATTATAGAGATGGTGAAGTAAGTGATCTCAAGCAACAACTTCAGGAAAACAAAGAGAGGTGTAGTAAATTGGAAGCTGAGACAACTGACCGTGATAGGTCGTATACAAACACACTTCTTGATTTGTTGAATAAAGTAAATTCTGGTATTGAAGAAGAGAATTATACTGTATTTCCAAATGAAGTTGAAGAACTAATGAATGATGAGGATAGTGAGAATGAAACACGACAACTAAGTGTAAATGAAGAAAAGGATGAGAAAGACAAATTAGAAGAGTTAACGACTGAGAGAGAGAAGATGATTAAGATTGAGAGATTGTTAACAGAGGAGAGAAGTAAAGTTTTGACATTTGACAAATTAAATAGGAAATTAAGTGAAGAAATTTCACACAAAAATGTTGAAATTGCAGAAAGTACAAAAAGGGTAGAGGGTCTACTCGATGTTATTTTAAACAGCGGAATATGGTCTACTGTCAATGTTGACAATACTAGACAGAAAGTTGTTTGCCAACAGGTTAAAAAGATCCAGCCCTATACAATCTTTGCGGATAGAAAGGTTAAATGTAATGAACAAAGATCGTTTCGGGGAAAATATAACTTTCGAAGATCTTTTGATTCTGATTCCAATAGCAACGAATCTTGGCGGAAGTGTAATAGAGAGAATGATAAGGTAACAGTCAGTCCTGATAGATTTCAAGCTAAAAGCCTAAAGATTAAACGAGTAACTGATTTTGGAAGTTCTCATAAGATGATATCAAGGGATAAAGTTATAAGTAGTGGTTCCAAGGATGAAACCCATTATAGGCGTGACGATAAAGATACTTATAGATCTGCAGATGATACTGTAAACAAGCATATTGTCAAAGAAAGGAATGGAAAGAGTTTTTGTAGAAGAGATGTTCCTAAGGTTAGAAAGTACCAAGGAAATTCATATGATAATAATTTTCCTTCTCAGAGAGATAAGAGACAAGTTAATGTATCTCAACAGTTTAATTCTCAGAATTTTGAAAATAATGGTACAGACAAATACAAGAAAGGTTTTCAGTCGTGCAATAATTTTTCTGACAGATTTTTTGTGCGGAGTAGAAACGTTAATCATAACAAGTCTAACTGGGATTATAGACATAATAATAGTCTCAAACAAAGAGGAAATGATGATAAATATTTTGATCAAACGACGAATAATAAGAGCAATTATGCTAATTTTGCTCGACATGAGCCTAGAAGCATTGTTATTAAGCAAAGTAGCAATGATAATGATGTCACAAATACTACTGCTTGTTATGTTTCTGATTTTGAAAGAGCAGCACGTTGTTGTGAACTTAAACGAAGAGTCGATGACATCGTGGGGTGACCAGATTTCCACACGAACCACAGTGCGGGGTAATTGTTTGTTTAACCTCTCCGTTGTTCGTAGTAAATTTCACCATTCATTAAAATGGAATTTTCATTTGTATTTTTTTGAACAGAGGCGACTTCTTGATATGGGTCAGCGCTCCTGTTTACGTTAACGGCTGTTTACGGTAGCGACAAGAATATAGGCCAAGATTGTGCCCGAGTGAGTGTTTTCTCAAGCAGAACATATCAGCGTGCTAACCATGATTCGACGTTTTACCCCTAGTGTTTATGAGATGTCGGCAAGACCTATGGAGATTTTTTTTTTTTTTTTTTGCGGTTGATTCTTTTTGTTTTGTTTGTTTATTAGGACAGTAGATGTTAATGTATTCTATTGCATAGATCATTATAGGTTGTTATATATTATGATCATCATCTTTACGCATCATTTGATGTCTATTGTTTTTTTTATATGTATGACTGTTTTAATTATAAATTAGTTCATTTCGATGCTATTTTTTATACTATTGTGTTTTGGATAATATGTAGTGTGTTAGATGGTAGTGACGTGTTGTTTACTATTCATGAATGCAATGAGCAGATTTATATTTAACCTTACTGGTTACAAACTTATGCCTATTTTTTATACTCTGGTGTAGAACTTGAAGTTTTTTTTTTGGTTTTGTTTTACAGATGTGTTGGGTAGAATAGTTTTGTACATGATGAGTTTGCCAGCCCTATGCACATACTCATTAGTTGTAATGTTACAATAATTACTTTTAATATATCAGGTGGAGATAGATATAAATTATTAACTGAATAACACTGTAGCTAAGCTGAACGTGATTGTCAGCCGGAAATATTTAAAGTTTAAATTGAACTGTATAGAGAAAATTAACAGCGGTTGCTGATATTGTTATTTGATTGAGAAATCTAGAGATCTGATTTAAGCACTTGCTTAACATTCATTACGTTGTTTTCATGTATTTGCAAACTTGTATTTTGGTAATAGTGTGTTTTTCTATGTGTTTCTCTGTGACGTATTTTTTAAAAAAACTTACACGTGTTGTTTAGTGGTTGCTTAGATGCAGGAATTGTTATATGTCTCTCATTTTGCTAAAGCTAGTTTTTTGTTAATTTGTTAATTATAGATTTGAATTAATTAAATTAAAATACTATTTTTTATGTAACTTAGCATTACGAAATATTTTTTGTACTGTATTTTTTGGAAAATATTTTTTTCCCAGACATTGTAATTTTTTATTTTTGTTTTTGTGTATGCCTAGCGTTTGACTATGTGCTATGTTTGATATGTAGAGTAATGTTAGTTCTTTAAAGAAAGTTTTTTTTGTTTGTTGTTTTTTGGATGTTATGTTGTATTAGCGCTTGATTATGCGTTGGTCTTATAGCAATGCTATCACTTTTTTTGTGTGGTGTCGATAATTTATTGTTGATTATGTATAACTTGTATAACTTGTTTAAATTACTGATTATGTTTTGTTTAGTTATAAACTATTTTTTGTAGTATTAGTATAGGAATACTTTGTTATTTTGTTTTGTGCTTTTCGATCGTGTTTGTATTTATTTTGAAATACGTTGTTGATCTAAATTGTTATTAGTATATATTTTTATCAACGTTCTCTATATTCATACCTTTTGCTTTCTATCTGTCTTTGTTGATTATGCTTCATTCCACTTCTTCTTTTCTGTTGTCTTTTCAGTTTGGTTTCATATTTTGTTTACATTTCGTGCTTTATTTACGTTTCACTTCATTCTCCTTGTATACTTCTTCTTTCGCTTCTTAAACTTTCATTCTATGTATTGTAACTTTAATGGTATAACTTAATATAGTGTAGCTACTTGTGATATTTGTAATTATTTTACATATAACAAATTGTTTGAATGTAATATTATTGTTTTTTCCTCATATTCTGATTTCATACTTACTTTTATTACGGATCATTTTTTCGTTTGCTTGATCTTGTCTTTTCTTGTACTATCGGTTGTTTCCTATTTAGTTGTGCTGTATTTACTTAACTTGGTTTTGTAATGCATTATTTTTTGGTATGCTTAATTGATTACATTGGATACTTTATTTTTACATTTCACTTAATGCTTATATTTTGTAGATGTCTTATTTTGACTGAACTTAAGGTAATTCTTAGACACATATGTTAGAGATTCATTGTCCTTTTAATTTTTTGGGGAATGTATTTGTCAAAAAATTGATAGAATCAATTTTTTTTCTCTGGGGGTGAGGTAAGATGTAACGAACAGTTTTAGTGTAAGGGGAAGTAAACTGGAGTATGTTAGTAGTTGAAATAGATTTTGAGTTATAGCACTTAGTTGCTTGTTAGCTATCGAATTATTTAGAGAGTATCTCGTGATAGTTTCGAGAGACAGATTACAGACAGCGTGAAAAGCGCTGATATATTTATTCTGTAATGTTTGAGCGGAGTGAGAATAGCTCGCGGCTAGGAGCAGATGATTGATTGTCTGAGTTGTGTTGACCGTGAGGAAGTCTCGTGACTGCTTTTGAGCGGGACGAGTGTGTTATCTAGGGAGAGTGTTCCGGGCGTTTTGACCGGGTAGGAAGACAGTGTTTTTTGGGAAGTGTGAAATGCCTGTACAGTGCTGAATTTAAAAATGTCGACGGATTTTTCGCTGTGGGTACAGCGTAGTATGAAACTGCAGTTTTGATTATTGTGGAAATGTTTATAACTGCAGTGTGCAGTCTTTAAAGGCCATTATCTCCTGTGTGAGGAGTCTTGATCAATAAGAGTACTTTAGGCCATGAATCATGATAGCTCCTGTGAGAGGATTGTTATTGAGGATTCTTTATAGAGATGAGTTTAATAAGAGTACTTTAGGCCATGAATCATGATAGCTCCTGTGAGAGGATTGTTATTGAGGATTCTTTATAGCGCTGAGTTTAATAAGAGTACTTTAGGCCATGAATCATGATAGCTCCTGTGAGAGGATTGTTATTGAGGATTCTTTATAGGGATGAGTTTAATAAGAGTACTTTAGGCCATGAATCATGATAGCTCCTGTGAGAGGATTGTTATTGAGGATTCTTTATAGGGATGAGTTTAATAAGAGTACTTTAGGCCATGAATCATGATAGCTCCTGTGAGAGGATTGTTATTGAGGATTCTTTATAGAGATGAGTTTAATAAGAGTACTTTAGGCCATGAATCATGATAGCTCCTGTGAGAGGATTGTTATTGAGGATTCTTTATAGCGCTGAGTTTAATAAGAGTACTTTAGGCCATGAATCATGATAGCTCCTGTGAGAGGATTGTTATTGAGGATTCTTTATAGCGCTGAGTTTAATAAGAGTACTTTAGGCCATGAATCATGATATCATTATAGCTGCCGAGTGCGCAGTACTTATGTGGTAATATATATCGTGTGTTGTAGTGTGAATGGCCTTCTATTAGTATTTCATATCCTGTGTTGTGAGTGTCGGTTCCAACACGCACTCACTATCACCTATTGCAAAGCGTACAAGCTGGCCACCCTACTTGCAACAACCGGCATGCAGCTTTTCCACGAGAAACTTACACGCTGGATCATTAATATGTAGCCTGCTATCTTATGTGAACGTTTGAGATCGCATGGCCTTTGATGGGAGATTAAAATCCCGCCCACAACCATTTCTGAGAACGATTTATAGCAATCCTTTCCTTAACGCCGGCCCAAAAGAGGACAGGCCATAGACTCACTCCTGTTTCTAGAGCAATAAACAGCAGATCATTTTCTTACCTGGCTGTCACCCCGCCTGGTGGGAGTTGCCAAAGCTCTCAGAACAGCGGTACCATCAAAGAACAGGCTGATCTTCAGAATTCAACGTGGAGCGGCCGCGATCTAAAGAATCAGGAACTTTCAGCTCACAGAGTTAGCTTCTCGGGAAATTTTCGCACTCTTATGCGAGCAGCCTGAGACGGAAGGAAATCGGTAGACCGGGGGAATCGTAGGAATTGCAACGGTTAACACCACGGCGAGGTATCTCGAATTTTGCTCAAGTTCAAGAGAGGTGCGAAAATTTAACACGCCCTATTCAAGTTACATTCGAGAAGTATAAATAGAGAACTCCGAGAAACTGCATTTTATCGTTCGCTCTGACAGAATCCTAGTTGCACTAGCATAGTCGGATTCCTGCTGGATTTCATCTACCTTCGTGACTATTGGAGTGTATTCTTTCTGTGCAGACGGTAATTTATACATTAGCTTCGAGTGATCAGTGGTCGAGTTATTTCTATTGACTTCAATGGATTGTGGTGTAAATTTTAACTTATTAAATACACCCATTTTCTGCGTATTGGTGCAAACTAATGTTACAGCTGAAAGTATTTCCTAATACAATTGACGCGTAAATTTATTTTTGCAGACGTTAAAGAGAATTATAACTTTAATACAGTTTAGTTCTGTATAGATAGATGTGCTTTTAATTATTTTTAACTCACGGGAAGTTTTCCTGATTTGTTAATTGACGACGCTAATAAGTAAATAGGCTAACTGTAATTTATTGCGTCAGATTATAATATGATTTGTAATGCATTTCTTGTTTTGATTATCTTTCATTCAGAACGATCATTCAACCTGCATCCCAGCAATTATTAATTATATACAGAGTTCTGCCAAACTCAATTTGATAACTCCAGTAACATATGAACTTTTTAAAGCTAAACTGGTGGCGACCTGTAATGGGCCCCGCTCCTCTGAACGTAACTGAGAATAAAGCCATTCAAGAAACACTTTAAAAATACTAGTTCATATAGAGTCCTTAAAGAAAACTGGAAGCAGAACATATTTTATTCACTGCCCCTATTTGTGAAGAAGAAAAACATCGATCTACTTGAACACTGTCTGTCACGTATATTCAGTGGATTTTACCCCCCCCCCCCCCCCCCCCCCCCCCCCCCCCCCCCCCCCCCCCCCCCCCCCCCGAAGAAGAACTTACCTCAGTGTTTTCTTAACTTGTGACATTACGGGAAAAAGGAAGTTATCTCCACCAGCTGTGCCAATTTTAGGAACCACACCATACCTCACGCTTAGCCAAGTGCCTGTGCCTTTCTTTAGGAACTTTATCTAATAAACAAACAGTACCGTTAAACTTCAACGTCCAGCGATTTCGGGACACTTTGTTAACTTCAACAACCCGCAAAATCTGGGGCTGTACACGGAAGAAATTACTTTTACCTAAGCCAAGGTTTAGTGCTGTTTTTTTTTGTGATGTATTTCCTATGAAGTGCCAGAATTCACCGTTCGGTAAGTCTGCGTGTGTGTTTGTGGGGATGGCCAGCCCTAGTGTGTTTTTTTGAATGAAAGGAGATTTATCTTTTCTTTACCCTTTTAATTAGTTCGACCTTGTACTAAGGTGCATTATATTCCTTGTACGGGATCTCTCCTAGCGGGATTGGGTAACTGTGTTCATTCCCCCCTCCCGTAAAATTTGTTGATTTAAAGGGAGACAATTGAGAACCCTAGCTTTCCTCTACACCCCCCCCCCTTTTTCTGTAACCCCTTGCCTCAGAGTAATAACTTTACCAGTGGGTTAAATTGCCTATCTCTGATCACCCCCCCCCCCCCTTCTTGTCTTTGGGACCGGGTTTTGTCTGTTAGTAAATATAAACGGGAAACGGTGGATGGGATATTTCTCCTCAAAAACCCCTCTTCCCTTATCATATTTGTATTCTGTAACCTTTGATTTTTTACTGTAAATGTACAATTATGTGTGAGTCCTTTATGATAATAAAGGTATTAATCATTAATTGTGTTGGTTGTCGGTTGGCCAAAAACTCCAAACATTTCCATCTGTGTAGGTTGTATTCATGTACGTTGAGCGACTGGAACTGACAAACAATTGTTTGTGCAGAAGAGAGATAGGAGTAGTCTGTGAGAAAACAGATATTGTCGTAATAAGAGACTGTCCTTGCTCCTTCCCAGCGCTTGTGAATCTACTACCTCATTCTCCTAAATCCTTATTCTCACAGAGCCTTCAATATCACTTTACACTCTAAAGGGACCAATATTCATCAGCACCCTCTCAGATAAAAAAATTACGACAATATATGGTTAGCTCGTTCGAGATTCTGAACTTAGTTAAAATAGAGTGTGGTTGATTGTCTTTGTGAAGTAGGGTATAATCTTTAAAAGTATTACTTCCCCCAGACCAAGCCGTTCAGTATTTTGGGCCAACCACACAATAATTAAGACAGGTTTGTTTTTCCACAGGAACAGGCAGTTAGTGATAAAAAAAAGATTGTCACATTTGTATTCTCTGGCAGAGGGAATTGAAAATTTTTGGTTATATAATTGCTGGGACTGCGTGATTGTTTTACAATCACTAAAGGTTATGAAGCGTTTGAGTTGAGCTAAGCTAAAGACGGATTGTTCTGATTTTTTAAAATTAAGTTAACTACGTCTCATCTCAAAAATTGTCTTCAGGGACAGAGTTTGTTGTTAGAGTATTAACATTTTCTGGGAAATTTTTTTTCCCCTTTTAAATTGTTTAATCTAAATTTTCTCTACTGTTGGTAAAAGTAGATTCTTTTCTAGTGTAACTTACCATTGAATTGGCATAGTTGCTTGCGTTACGAGTCTTAAGTGACAATAATAGCGGCGATAAGTTAACATACGAGGTCATTCAGTAAATTTTTTACTTTGTTTTTCTCGTAGCGGCTTTGAGTTTTTCCCCTTTTTGTTCCATCTTACTATTCTCTAGTCTTAGAAGCATCCAGTTCTTTGACAATGGCTGAGAGAATTAGGATAAGATCCATTTTGAGACAGGAAGCGAAAGACTCAGGATTAGACACAGAAGCCGCGAATCTGTTTATCAACCAGGAACTGCAAAGGTATGACGCGGAGGAAGAGAGGGCAGAAGCTAGGAAGAAAGAAGCGGACGATCGTCAATTGGAGCAGAAGAAAATTGAGGCAGAGATGGACGCCCGCAGGGAAAGAGAGAGAGACAAGGAAAGACAGCATGAATTAGCGCTCAAGGCTTTAGAGAGTCGGAGTGCCTCTACTTCAAATAATGGAGAGCCGTCTTCGCCCCAGTCTCAAACAATGGATCTCTCCAGCACTCAGTCTGCCCAATTAACTGCGATGTCTTTTGCTTTAGAGTCTTTTCCTAGCCCTAACGAAAAAATTGACAGCTACCTAGAAAAAATTCGAAAGGCTCGCAAATCTGTATGGGTTAGAGAGTTCCCGCTGGGCACTTAAACTCTCGATGTCACTAAAAGCGAATGCTTATGACGTATACACAAAGCTGGGACCGAACCAACATGATTACGACATGCTTAAGAAGGCCTTGCTAGAGCGGTTCGAAATGACCGCCCGAAAATTTCTGCAAATGTTCAGAAACAGCCGAAAAGAGAGCACGGAAACATTCCCCCAATTCTCTTCACGTCTCACGGGCTATTTGACAAAGTGCATTGAATTATCTGACCTACCTCTTACATATGAGGGACTACTTGAACTTGTTCTTGTGGAACAGATAAAAGCAACTTTGTCAAACGAAACCCGTAGATTTTTGGCTGAACAGGGCGCAGTCAGGCTTGAGGACATACTCAATAAGGCCGAACGCTATACCAATGCAATGGCCGAACTTCCCAGCACTAAACGTAAACCCACAGATGAGCCATCTCGTAAACAAAATCTAGAGCAGTCATCATATTCCTCTAATTCCTCTCAGAATTATAACCAACGAGAAAATAATACCCAGAGACCTCCCCAGGAAAAATCGAAATTCTACAAAACCCGATACCCCCCAACAACAATTCTGATCAACCCACCAAGCCTACGTGGCAGCGCGGCCACCAAGGTCAAGGAAAAGGAAAGACCCCTACACCAGGAACGTCTGATCAGGGCAAACAAACCGGTTCAAACCGCGTTGGATGTTTGCATACAGCCTCGAAAGGTAGAATCAATGTCAGTGATTCTCAACCTGAGGGGGACCGACCCTCAACTCGAGGAACTGTAATTTTGAATGGTACCTCAACCACTTGTCTCTTTGACACTGGATTAAGTTTTAGTTGTATTGTTGCTAGACACCTAGTCAAACCAGGTCAGGAGACAGAGGAAACCGTCAAACTTAGTGGAGTGTTTAAGAGTGATGCGCCCAGGACGCTGCCTATCGCACTGGTAGAAATACACTCTGATTTTGTCAGAGGAGTTATAAAAGCGGCCATTATGGATGATCCTATCTACCCAGTTATCCTGGGATGTAGATATGTGTTTATTGGGAGACCAAAGGAGCCGATTGTGGCAGCGGTAACCACAAGAGGGCAAGCCAAGAAGGAGAGGGAGCCTGCGCCAAATTTGTTGCCGAACGAACTGAAGGAGGCGCAACAAAAGGACCCTACTCTGGAGCTCTGCTTTAAAAAACTGCCCATGGCTAAGGACCCCAGACACAACGGAGACATCTTTTCTAAGGATGGCGTATTGTATCGTAGAACGGGAACCCGGACACGGGGAATAACCAGCTCCTAGTTCCGACGCAGTACCGAAGCCAGATCTTAGAGATGGGGCACTCTCCTCCCTTTAGCGGACATATGGGACAAAACGCCACTATTCAGCGAATAAAAACCCACTATTGGTGGCCAGGAATGAACTCTGACATTGTCAGGTATGTGAAATCCTGCGCCCAGTGCCAACGGGTAGCACCCAAGCACTTGACACCCCCAGTACCCATGGGGCAAATGCCAATAGTAGGGACTCCATTTGAACGGGTTGCTGTCGACATCATTGGACCCCTGGAAAGGACCAAAAGAAAGCACAGGTTCATCCTGACTTTAGTCGACACTTGCACAATGTGGGCTGAAGCTGTACCGCTAACATGCATAGATTCCAAGCATGTCGCAGAAGCCCTTGTGCAAATTTTTACACGGTTGGGATTCCCTCAACAAGTTTTGACGGACAATGGATCCCAATTCCGTAGCCTGTTAATGGAGGAGATCTTTAAGATCTTGAGGGCCAAACATATCCACACAAGTCCCTACCATCCGGCCGGAAATGGGCTCGTGGAACGTTTAAATGGCAGCCTCACCACCATGTTACGTAAGCTGGGTCAGGAGAAACCGGAAGACTGGGACCTATATATATCGGCTGCCTTATTCGCCTACCGAGAGGTTCCCCAAGCGTCTACGGGATTCCCGCCTGCTACACTTTTATTTGGCAGACCAATAAAGGGGCCATTAGAAGCCTTACTTCGGTCCCTGACAGACCAAAAGGCTGACGAGACAGTCGTCTCTGCAAGCAAGTATGTATCTGAGCTCAAGGAAAGGCTAAAGCTAGGATGGGATCTAGCTACAACCAACCTTACGAAAGCCCGCGCTAAACACGCTAAAAGATACAACAAAGCTGCAAAAGAGAGAGAGCTCCAACCAGGGGAGAAAGTTTTGTTGCTACTCCCAACCGGAAGCAATAAACTTCGCATCGGATGGCAAGGGCCGTTTACCGTCCTTAAAAAGATCTCACGTACCAATTACAAGATCTCCATCAAAGGAAAGGAGAAGGTCTTCCACATAAATCTGCTAAAGAAATATTTGGAAAGAACGGTGCCATCCTCCGAGCATCTCCTGGCTGTCGCCATAGCAACGGAAGACGAGGAAGATGATGATGGTTGCATGGAGTATCCACTGCAACCCACATAATCCTTTAAAGATGTCAAGTTCGGCGACAATCTCTCACCTGAACAACAAACAGAAACCAGGGCTCTACTAAAACAGTACAGTGCAGTCTTAACGGATGTACCTGGTCGAACAAATCTCATTGAATTTGATATGAAATTAACAAACGAGACCCCTGTTCAAACCAGAGTTTACCCCATCCCGTACGCAAAAGCGGATGCACTTCGCGGAGAAATAGACAAGCTGCGTCAGGCAGGAATTATCAGTGAGTTTACATCTCCTTACAGCTCGAGTGTAGTGCTGTTGCAGAAGCCCAATAAGGAAGTTCGGCTGTGCATTGATTACAGGTTGCTAAACGCTGTAACGGAATTCCAGCCCGAACCTCTCCAAACTGTTTCTGAGTTGTTCACCAAGCTCAGCAAAGCAAAGATCTTCTCCAAGATTGACCTCAGTAAAGGTTATTATCAAATACCAGTCAAGGAGGAAATTAAACCTTTGTTAGCTTTCAGCACTAGCGAAGGACATTACACATTTAATGTGATGCCGTTCGGTTTGCATAACGCACCAGGAGTGTTCACCAGGATGATGAGGAAGCTTCTAGAGCCTTTGCAAAGTCCCCATATCCATAATTTCATGGATGACATATTAATTGCATCGGAAACCTATGAAGAACATATTGCTACGGTTGCTATGCTCCTCAGGAGACTACAGGAAACGGGTCTCACAGCCAGACCTAGCAAATGTCTCATCGGGTTTGAACAGTTAGACTTCCTGGGGCATACTATTTCTCACGGATGCAGTTGGCCTATTAAGAAGAACGTGGAGAAAATAATGGCAGCAAAAAGACCCCGAACGAAGAAAGACGTACGTTCCTTCATATCGCTATGTGCATACTATCAGAAATACATCCAGAACTTCAACGGACTGACAGCACCTCTGACTGACCTCACAAAGAAAGGTTGTCCTGATAAGGTCATATGGGATCAAAAGTGCGAACACGCGTATAGCACTTTGAAATGACAGTTGTCGGCATACCCCATCCTAAGGTTACCTGACCTTAAGAAACCTTTCATACTGAGAGTTGATGCGTCAGGTCAGGGCATCGGATCAACATTGCTGCAAGCCGATGACAGTGACCTGAACATGCTATTTCCAGTTGCCTATGGCAGTCGGAAACTGAATAAAGCGGAACGCAACTACAGTGTCGTTGAAAGAGAATGTCTCGCTCTGATTCATGGCATCAGACGCCATCATGAGTTTCTGTATGGTACTTCTTTCACGGTGCAAACAGACCATGCTCCACTAGCTTTCCTGGGTGCCAAGAAGGAATTCAACGCAAGGATAATGCGTTGGGCCTTGCTATTGAGTGTTTACTCCTTCAAAGTGGAATATATTCCAGGAAACAGAATGTCGGAGCTGACTTCTTGAGTAGAAACTGGACCACAGAGGAAGAGGAGAAAATCGACGATGCCAATCATCCTAAAGCTACCGATCAGGGCAGCTTCATTGTCATAAATGAAACATGAAAACGAGTTTCCATGTCTCAAAAGTGGGGACGATTGTGACGTACGTCTAAGTATGACAAATGAATTTCCCTGACTCGATGGATGATAACAGAATATTGGCCTCTCATAACTTTAGAACCCCTGATCATCTGTTGTAACTTTTACCGGCATGCAGCTTTTCCACGAGAACCTTACACGCTGGATCATTAATATGTAGCCTGCTATCTTATGTGAACGTTTGAGATCGCATGGCCTTTGATGGGAGATTAAAATCCCGCCCACAACCATTTCTGAGAACGATTTATAGCAATCCTTTCCTTAACGCCGGCCCAAAAGAGGACAGGCCATAGACTCACTCCTGTTTCTAGAGCAATAAACAGCAGATCATTTTCTTACCTGGCTGTCACCCCGCCTGGTGGGAGTTGCCAAAGCTCTCAGAACAGCGGTACCATCAAAGAACAGGCTAATCTTCAGAATTCAACGTGGAGCGGCCGCGATCTAAAGAATCAGGAACTTTCAGCTCACAGAGTTAGCTTCTCGGGAAATTTTCGCACTCTTATGCGAGCAGCCTGAGACGGAAGGAAATCGGTAGACCGGGGGAATCGTAGGAATTGCAACGGTTAACACCACGGCAAGGTATCTCGAATTTTGCTCAAGTTCAAGAGAGGTGCGAAAATTTAACACGCCCTATTCAAGTTACATTCGAGAAGTATAAATAGAGAACTCCGAGAAACTGCATTTTATCGTTCGCTCTGACAGAATCCTAGTTGCACTAGCATAGTCGGATTCCTGCTGGATTTCATCTACCTTCGTGACTATTGGAGTGTATTCTTTCTGTGCAGACGGTAATTTATACATTAGCTTCGAGTGATCAGTGGTCGAGTTATTTAAATTGATTTCAATGGATTGTGGTGTAAATTTAACCTTATTAAATAAACCCATTTTCAAAGTTCTGGTGCAAACTAATGTTACAGCTAAAAGTATTTCCTAATACAATTGACGCGTAAATTTATTTTGCAGACGTTAAAGAGAATTATAACTTTAATACAGTTTAGTTCTGTATAGATAGATGTGCTTTTAATTATTTTTAACTCACGGGAAGTTTTCCTGATTTGTTAATTGACGACGCTAATAAGTAAATAGGCTAACTGTAATTTATTGCGTCAGATTATAATATGATTTGTAATGCATTTCTTGTTTTGATTATCTTTCATTCAGAACGATCATTCAACCTGCATCCCAGCAATTATTAATTATATACAGAGTTCTGCCAAACTCAATTTGATAACTCCAGTAACATATGAACTTTTTAAAGCTAAAATGGTGGCGACCTGTAATGGGCCCCGCTCCTCTGAACGTAACTGAGAATAAAGCCATTCAAGAAACACTTTAAAAATACTAGTTCATATAGAGTCCTTAAAGAAAACTGGAAGCAGAACATATTTTATTCACTGCCCCTATTTGTGAAGAAGAAAAACATCGATCTACTTGAACACTGTCTGTCACGTATATTCAGTGGATTTTACCCCCCCCCCCCCCCCCCCCCCCCCCCCCCCCCCGCGCCCCGAAGAAGAACTTACCTCAGTGTTTTCTTAACTTGTGACATTACGGGAAAAAGGAAGTTATCTCCACCAGCTGTGCCAATTTTAGGAACCACACCATACCTCACGCTTAGCCAAGTGCCTGTGCCTTTCTTTAGGAACTTTATCTAATAAACAAACAGTACCGTTAAACTTCAACGTCCAGTGATTTCGGGACACTTTGTTAACTTCAACAACCCGCAAAATCTGGGGCTGTACACGGAAGAAATTACTTTTACCTAAGCCAAGGTTTAGTGCTGTTTTTTTGTGATGTATTTCCTATGAAGTGCCAGAATTCACCGTTCGGTAAGTCTGCGTGTGTGTTTGTGGGGATGGCCAGCCCTAGTGTGTTTTTTTGAATGAAAGGAGATTTATCTTTTCTTTACCCTTTTAATTAGTTCGACCTTGTACTAAGGTGCATTATATTCCTTGTACGGGATCTCTCCTAGCGGGATTGGGTAACTGTGTTCATTCCCCCCCCCCGTAAAATTTGTTGATTTAAAGGGAGACAATTGAGAACCCTAGCTTTCCTCTACCCCCCCCCCCCCCCTTTTCTGTAACCCCTTGCCTCAGAGTAATAACTTTACCAGTGGGTTAAATTGCCTATCTCTGATCCCCCCCCCCCCCTTTCTTGTCTTTGGGACCGGGTTTTGTCTGTTAGTAAATATAAACGGGAAACGGTGGATGGGATATTTCTCCTCAAAAACCCCTCTTCCCTTATCATATTTGTATTCTGTAACCTTTGATTTTTGACTGTAAATGTACAATTATGTGTGAGTCCTTTATGATAATAAAGGTATTAATCATTAATTGTGTTGGTTGTCGGTTGGCCAAAAACTCCAAACATTTCCATCTGTGTAGGTTGTATTCATGTACGTTGAGCGACTGGAACTGACAAACAATTGTTTGTGCAGAAGAGAGATAGGAGTAGTCTGTGAGAAAACAGATATTGTCGTAATAAGAGACTGTCCTTGCTCCTTCCCAGCGCTTGTGAATCTACTACCTCATTCTCCTAAATCCTTATTCTCACAGAGCCTTCAATATCACTTTACACTCTAAAGGAACCAATATTCATCAGCACCCTCTCAGATAAAAAAATTACGACACCGACTCTATCTCCACTAAAAACCGATTCTCGACTCCACATCACTGTTTAATAGTGCTACCACTAGGTTCCCTCACGGTGTGTTCTACCCACTGCCAGCCAGTTGGCTTCTATCTTTAAACTTAAAATATCAACTCATAGAAAACAGGTATTAAAAATAACATTTAAGGCAACATTTTAAATAAGGAAAGATATAGTAAACAAAGCCAAATCAGGTAACTATGGCTACAGGTTCCATAACCCCTAGAGTGTGAGGAGACATATGTTGTTGTTATTGTTATTGTTGAACAGAATCGACATCATTGCATTCCGGGTAAACCCATAGGTGCTCAGTCTCCCTCAGTAATATGTCGAAGTGTATGAATGCTAACTGTTCCTGTCTTAGCCTTGTTGATTCATCTATTGTAGCGTCGTTCTCTAACAGGCGATCATTAATTGTCTTTATTATTTATCCCCTTATCCATATCCAGTGTCCCCACTATCGTGCTCTAGAAGCTAGTGTGTCAGTTCTCTCATTACCGAGTAGCCCTGCGTGACCAAGACAGAAGATCCACACCAGTTCTTGAAGAGTCGACGCTTCAATGGACGTTTTCCATTCTCGCCGTAGCCATCCATTTTAAACCTTCCGAAGCGTGGACTAACAAAAAAGCATGTGTTGAAAAGCATGGAAAGCGGTACTCCACACAAACAAAAGAAAGACAGCTCGAAAATCTATAATAATAAGCAACAGAACTTGAAGCCTGAACGGAACGAGAATATGAAAACATTAAAATATAAAATGCTATATAAAATAAATGCATAAATAGTTCCCGTGGCTTTCTCGTGAGATAAAGGAAAAGACGACTAAAATGAGTTTGTGCTTGGTGCTGGCAATATCGTCAAATAAACAAATGTTTACAGAAATGACTGCTACAAGGGCATGTGAAGGCTTTCTGTAAAGGACCGACTGCAGACGTCGCTCTGTGTTCCCAAGCAGCGTAATGGAAAATGATGATGACGTCTAATTATGCAATGCAAGAGAAGGTAGCCTCGTCCTTCTTGTACATTGGCTAAAAACAATAAAAACCTGAAAAGATTAAGACCACATAAACAAAAGTTTACCCAGATAAAACCAGAATTAACCAAAACACTTGGTAACCAGTACTCTAAATAGCCTTGGCTGGCTAAAGTGAATACATTGTTTGGATTCGTGTTAGACGAAAGTATTTTTATTTGTAAATAAATAAATAAATAATACACACGGGTATGTTTCAGGCATTCGTGAGAAATAAAGAAGTATAAGACATGACAATAGATAAACAACAGAAGTGATGGATTTACCGGGAATAGAACCCAGGACCTTCCGGACGACATCACCACCTGGCTATGGGAGCGAATCGTTACTATCTTCTCTGCCAGCTAGGCATCACAAAAATAGTGCTTTGTAGACCGAGGTCTAGTACGAACACCCCGCGTAACACAGATATGTACCTAAGGACGACCCAGACTAATCATAGACGCAATCAATTCTGCAGTTTTCCTATTAAACAGTATAGGCCATATTACAGGACAAAGACCTTAATAATGTGTTTAGTAAATGATAGAAGAATAAGGATAGTAGTACGGGGCAGAGGGTCGGTTTGGTATAGTATAAACGTGTGAACAACAAGGAGGGGAAACCTGAGGTCTATAAACAGTAAATAAATAATACACAAAGGTATATTTCAGGCATTCGTGAGAATAAATAAGTAGAAGACTAGACAACAGAAAAACAAAAGAAGTGATGGACTTACCGGGAATCGAACCCAGGACCTTCCGAACGACACTACCGCCTAGTTACGGGAGTGAATCGTTACAATCCTTTCTGCCAGCTAGGCACTACAAAAAAATAGTGCTTGCGTTCTTTATTTTTATTTGTGATAACTCGTGCAATCAAATAACAGACAGAATATCCAATTACTGACATTGTAATTCACACAAAAATTACTTACTTTACCCAGCTTTACTTGTGTAAACTAAAGTTTATTCCTGTTTTTTATTTATTTTTTTATTGTTACCATAACATTTACAATAAAATATGCTCGTGTTGCTGGGAATTTTCTTAAGGTAGAAAGACAGGATTCCGTCTATTTTAGTAGTTTGTATTGCACACAAAGACAAATGATGACATTCATCCCATGGCAACGTGTAAGAAGTGCTCTTAACATTTGAGTCCACGCTATTGGCAATACTCCACCAAAAACAATGTCTGTTTACCTCACATCTCTGTTCACGGGTTGTGCGTCGGAAACACGGTGGCTAAAAACACAGTTTCCTTCTTCATTTGTAACGACCAAACCGTTTAAAAACAAATTATTTCAACTAGAACTTTAATTTCTTTCATAAGTGTCTTCTTCCAGCAGAGATCCGGTAGAATAATACATCGCGCTGAATCCTTTTTCAGAGGATTGAAGAGGCTAGGTGTAAGAGTGCTTGAGAATACTCGATGATCTTGAAGTATTGATAAATGAAAAATGAGACCTGCTCGAGGCGATAATTATACGCGAATTAGATTAATATATGCTGCTTTTAATTATATAGTGTAGTTTGTGGGTGTGTAAGTGTGTATTTACGAGTGCGAATATGAGTGTGTGTGCTGTAATATCATTCTAATTTTTAAGCATCAGGTTCTGTCAGTTAATGGCATTACTTTCCATCAGTTTAACATCGGACGACAGGGGCGAGTAAAATACGCATCAAAGTGATCCATATTTATGCAATATAAAATAAAATTGTATGATTATATCAAAAAAGAAAGTGACTGACAAATGAATCAATACACATTATTACAAAAAAATACCATGCAAATGTGTTATATTTATACAGACAATGAAAATGTTCGTTATTTGAAACAGAAAAAAATTGTCAATTCGTTTATTGTGGTCTGTTTTAATTCACCAGCACCACAACCTACAAATGTTGTTACGGGCTGCTTTGACATTTCGTGATCTGACAACACAGGCATAACCCCAAGATTGATAAGATTGACTACTCGACACTGTGGACAGCGTGGACAACACTCTACTACGTCATTAATGATGGTCTATTACCGGACTCGATATTCTAAATGCATAGATACGTTTTTGAGCAATTTATTTAAAATGAAACCAGCACTTTAATGGCACAATTATGTGTTTCCATTATCACATTATACTTACGTATAGAAGTAGGTCAATGAGCCTGTTTTATTTTATGAATTCTTGTTCTTTCTCGTGTTATTAACCTAATTTTGTAACCTACATAATAATCTAACTGTTATAAAACCTAAAGGTTTTTTTTTTATTTGGACAAGCGCCCTAATATAACAGACTTGGTTTAGAGGGAGACGCCTCGCCAAAACGAGGCAATTTTTTTTTTTTAAATCAGTTGTGACTGGAGCACCAGTCTTGCCCTCTAAGTATGTACCCGTTTTACATACTGGGTAAAGTTTATTTTATATTTTTATCTTTTTCCTTTTAATAAGTGTTTCTGAAGAGTCATAAAACGAGAATACTGGTTTGGTTCACCAGAGGTATAGATTCTCTTCGATAATTTACGGGACCCAGGTTTTTATTGATTCGGTTTCCTTGGACTTTGTGTGACATATAATGTAGTACTCTTTCATCAGAGATCATCCAAACTGAATGAAGAACTTTAAATAAAATTCAACGGTCCAATGATGTCCAACTTAATCCATGATAGAAATTCCAACGATAACTTTATTTTACAAGTCTTCCAATTTTCACAGACGATTTGATCATATAATTATAGTGTCGGTTGCAGATTAAAATATCCTACTCTATTATATTACGTTGGAAACTGGTACCAAAGAGTATTTGGTATTATTCCAGTTTCGTATGTAGCTGTTGTGTAATGCAGAATGTCATCGTCAAAACCAACTAAGAAGCTGGTGTATTTTGAATGATGGGAGAGTGGAAGACAATTAGGGAGCTAATCTCCAAAATAATATGTTCCAAAAACCTATTCTAACAATGTTCGATCTTAAACACAAATGACTGTTTGTCATTGACGTATATCAAATCGAGCGAATTCATAATATATCAAATCGAGCGAATTCATAATATATCAAATCGAGCGTATTCATAGTATATCAAATCGAGCGAATTCATACCATTTCTGCATCAAAGCAAGAAATACACTGTCCAATGTCAGGGGATAAACTAGCTTGAGTCTATCTGAGTCTACTTCAACATCGGTCTGTCTCAAAATCACGACCATCTCGTTGCAAGGTCAGTAGCTAAAGACTGCTAAACATTAGTCTTCATAACGGATGTCTCTTTTTTTTCAATCAATCTATTGGCTAAAACCACTGGTTACAATTATTTGTGCACCATTTATGTATATGTCATCGTTACTGCACTAGTAACGTTAACGTCATCTTGTCGTCATTTCCTATAACTGTCTTTTGTGTCTATGTTAAGTTTCTTTTGTTTTATAGGTTAATTGTGAATTACGTCATCAGTCTCTGTTGTCTCTTATGTTAGATAGAATTGAGGGTATCTTTTATATAATGACGTCATCAATCCGTTCACACAGTGTAAGTTTTTTAACTCAACGAATCTCTATCATTTTTTAGATCTATTACTGAAGATATATTGTTGTCGTATTACAGGTAAAATAAGATAATGAATCGCTACAATACACTTGACAGACAAACAGTCGGACCGACAGATAGATAGACACCAGACAGACAGACAGACAGGCAGGCAGGCGGCAGATAGATAGATAGATAGATAGATAGATAGATAGATAGATAGATAGATAGATAGATAGATAGATAGATAGATAGATAGATAGATAGATAGATAGATAGATAGATAGATAGATAGATAGATAGATAGATAGAACGAACGAACGAACGAACTTTATTTTCAAAGGGTTGAGAATTGGGCACGCAGGCCCGTCTGACATTCTGCCCTTCCTTTCTCTCACCTTTCATACTGAATTCATTTATTCCCATATGCATTTTACATATCAATGTCAAGGAATTCAACGTTGTAAAGTGAAATAAAATAGCACTCTCATATTAACATTAACTACTTATAAACATGACATAAAATATATTGAAAAGTACAAACATCGTCATTAGAACCTACAGTTGATAGATAGATAGATAGATAGATAGATAGATAGATAGATAGATAGATAGATAGATAGATAGATAGATAGATAGATAGATAGATAGATAGATAGATAGATAGATAGATAGATAGATAGATAGATAGATAGATAGATAGATAGATAGATAGATAGATAGATAGATAGATATACCAGCAGCAGCGGGTGTTCCATTCTCTATAAGGAGCTGTTACGCAGTTGTCCTTGCTGTCTGTAGAACAGATCTTGCATTATCAAGCTTCTTCTTTATCATCTTTGTATTCTTTGCCGCCGTCGTTCGGTCTGACATAAGTACATCTATTTCTCTCATGAAGCTGGCGGGTTTGTCTCAGGCTTCTTTCATCGTCATGAGGTTTCTCCCTGAATGTGCCTGGGAAAGAAATGCTGTCATTGTGCTCCTCTTGCGGAGCCGAAATTCTTAAGTGACATGCATGCTCTAATATTTATTGGCCTCCATTACATGGACACATGTCTGTCTAGTAGATTTGTAATTTGTTGAACTGATTGTACTTGGCTCTGCAATGGCCAAATCTCAGTGTTAAAATCAACACATGCTCTCTTCCTAGTAAAGACAGTATGTTTCTGTTATACAGTGAGGAAAACTGTTGATAGCATTACAATGGATAGGCGTGGAAAAAAATCGAAAAAAGGTTATTCGTCTTACGAGGACAAAAGACAAAGAAAATAGCCAACGTTACGGCCACAAGGCTTTCGTCAGGGAAAGGAATGAAAGTGAAGGCTAGATAGGACACATAAGAACCTTGATAGCATTACAAGGCAGTTCTTGTTCTGGAATGCCCTGGGTAAAAGAGGTAGAAGGAGACCAAGGAGCACATGGAGACGAGAACTGGAGACAGATATGAAGTGAATGAAGAAGACCTTGGGCTGATAGCACGCGACAGGAAGACTTGGCATAAGTTTGTTAAAGACCTAAGCTCCTTTAGGGATCTGAAAGGTGATAGTGGTGATGATGATGGTGATGATGATAGTGATGATGATGGTGATGATGATGGTGATGATGATGGTGATGATGATGGTGATGATGGTGGTGATGATGGTGGTGATGATGATAGTGATGATGATGATGGTGATGATGGTGATGATGATGGTGGTGATGATGGTGATGATGGTGGTGATGGTGGTGATGATGGTGGTGATGATGATGATGATGATGGTGATAATGATGGTGATGATGGTGGTGGTGATGGTGGTGATGGTGGTGGTGATGAAGTAGACGGTTCTTCTGTTATAGATGACGAAGACGAAGTTACTCCCATAAATATCTAAATAATGCCGCAGGAGATAAAACGAGAAACTTTCACCGTATCTGATTAGAATATCATTAACAGAACGTTGGTCCCAAATAATTCTCACGTGGACAATCCAGTCTACGTGTACACCCTCCCCCGGTTTTATATATATATATATATATATATATATATATATATATATATATATATTATATATATATATATATATATATATATATATATATATATATATATATATATATATATATATATATATATATATATATATATATATATATATATATATATATATATATATATATATGTGTGTTGTTTTTTTGGTGGCAGTCCAGAGCTGTGGTCTGGCAGGTGCCTGAAATTGCAGCCCGATTGTTCCTCAGAGTTGTGGTTTGTAAATGTCAGAAGCCTGTCCCTATTTGTCCTGCCAACCCAACAAGGGCCTGTAATTCTATTATATGGAACCGTGCTCATCAGCGTGGCAGGGGTATGTACTATTGGCATGCATTGTAGATAAAGTTGGGTTGTGTCCTCACAGAACAAAGCTGCCGTCCGCTAGAGACTACCGGGTCCTTCAAGCCGCCCAAACATCGATCAGCCACATCGCTATGCCCAGCCCCAAAGATAAATAAAACATAGCCACTAGAACCAGGAGAGGGGGGCTGTCCCGAGCAGCGAGAAAGTGCGGCCATCAAACAACGTATACGGTTGTATGTACCCTGCTTAGTTGTTGGGTAAACTTGGGGAATAGATGGGGAATGAGGTACGCTTTCTCTTTTTGTGAGAGTTGAGGGATGGGGGTGAAGAAGAGAAGAGTTTTTTCTTTTTTTGAGATACGGACCGGGGAGACATGATTGGACAATACAACCTGATACAGAAATTATCGATTCTCTTGTCTTTTCAGTTGGGAATAATGGACGTGAAGTATTATTGATTCTGACAGCGGCTCTAGCATCATCATCGCCATCATCAGATTCGTAATCATTATCACAATGGTAAAGGTAGTCCCATAGCCGAAACTGTCTTATGGGCGTGGTGTGTTAGAGACTTCACATGACTAGGTCCAACTGATTTTTATGCGGTGCGGTGACCAATTCCCTTCCTCGCTGTTTTAGCCTTCCCTAACTCAAGAGCAGAGTCAAGTAGCCATTTAAAGCTGGGTAGATTGGAACGAGACGCTACTAGGCTTCGATCCTGGAACCCAGTAACTGTTCCGCGAGAGGTAAGAGCTCTAATAGGACGCTCAATCATTATCGTTGTCTTTATTGTGAACACTGGACAACTTTGCAAAATACGAATATTAAAATGATACGTGTTCAGGTCACGTGGTTCCGCCAATACTTAAATTCTGTTTTTCAAATTGAAACTCATTTTGTGAATTTATATTAGTGTTTAATGTTAAAGAACATGTTCTTGGTTCTTTATCATTATTAATGTGTTTTATTAATACAGAAATCAATGAAGTATGAAAACTGGGGTTTATGGGTCATAAAAAATATCGATAGTAGTTCAGTGGTAAGTAAAAGTTAGAACAACAATCAGACAGATTCTTTATAGTAATATGTAAACAATACGGATCACGTATTTTCGGACTCATGTGTCGGGTTTGTCCTATTGTGTGGCTGTGAAACATGGAAAGCAGCAAGGGTGACAATCAGATGTATGCAGAATTTTATGGATGGGTTCTTGCGTAGAATGAAGGGATTGACGTGACGTGGCAAGATCGCTAGAGTGTATCTGATTGAGAGAGCCAGAACGGTGCGGGTTGAACGGGAGACGATGATGCTGGCTTTAGTAGTGACAGACATTGAGAACGTCATCTGATGACATTGCAGGGTGGTTCCTGGTGTTGAGTTCCCGGGTGAAAGAACTTGAAGGAGATCAAAGAAATACACGGAGATGAGAACTGGAGACAGACATGAAGAGTGTGGTAAGAGGGATGGTTGATGTATAAGTAGTTCTCAGAAACTGGTGAAGATAACTGGTGAACTTTGTTGACTGTGCATAATTAGGTCATCAATTGTTATGACCTGTGAGGACTTTTTCCAAATCGAAATAAAGTGGGTTTCACCGTGATTCCCTTTTTATGGTTTAAAATCCAGTGAGAAGTGAAATCCCACGGCGTAAAATCGCAGATAGAATTATTATTTACCGTTAAATCATATACCGGTAGATACTTATTTTCCACGGCTACAATTCAGTGACAATGATATTTACAATCACAATCGCAGGGAAACTTATCATTTACGGTGCAATTCCAGAGTGTTCTGTCCGTCTCGCTGCAAAGGGGGATACTGAAGATATGGACATAATTTGAACAAACGGCACATGCCATGAGGTCTTGGCACGTTTTTGTTGAGGACCTGTGCCCCAAAGGGGATCTGAAAGGTACTGAGATGAATATGGAGCACTGACTAAGTTCATCTGTAATACAAGCTGTGTTTTAGGATACCAGAATAAAGATGATACAAGAAGGACAATAATATGAGCTAGAGGACAATACGATTATAATAGAAACCTGATGGGATAGAAAAGCAGGCAGATTTTGAATTTATTTTTTTCACAGACTCGATAAATACAGCTCGTGTTGTGACCACAAGGTCTTCGTCAGGACAGGACTCGCGGAACGGTACAGAAAAGAGATGGCTTGCAAATCTAGTGCGTAAACTAACACAGAATACTAGCTTTAAAAAAATTACTTCTCTCGCTGGGTAAATTCTGACGAGAATCACACAAACTGAGATGTAGGAAGGATCCCGTTTCACGCTCATTGAAGCATATTGGGAATGTGGTGTTAGGCCTATAATTTCTTGACCATCGGCATACTAGGGTGATGTGGTCAGCAACACGCCGGCCGCCTTAACCTTCCCAGAGTTGATCTGGTACCCAATTCGTGAGGCTGGGTTGACCCCTGAGCTCTTTGCTGTCTAAAAAATCCCGCCTCAACTGGGGATTGAACCATGGACCACCGAGCTAGGAAGCCAGTGCACTAACCACTGCACTACCGCATATATGATTGTGACGAAACGTCTGTACGTGTTCTTTTGGTGGCTCTCTCACACCTTTAGCCACTACGGCAGTATCATTTCTTTTCTTCATTTTATCTCCAATCGCTTTTATTTGACATAATTTGTATGCCCTTTCATTCATTATTTTACTCTCTATGCTGGATCTAGTAGGATGAAGTCTCTAAGACTCCACTCCCCTACGGAAGTATCTGCTATGGGACTGTATTTATCTTGTTTACCACTCCTCAGACTTATTTAAGTTCCGCCAGGTGAACGGTGGTATTATCGTAACAATACCCGGTCATTATCACCGGTCAGTGATAATACGCTTATCAATCGACTCAGTCGCCGGCCACCTTTGATAGGAGACGATCCTCGTTTAACACAATATGGTACGAGGATGAATAGGTAACAAAGATTGTCTGTCTGGAGAACGCACGATCACAGACGATATGAGATAATCGTTTCACGGGACCATCCCTGTGTGTGATTATCACGATAATCTGTCTGCAGAGACAATATTGGCGATAGGTAGCATCTGGACATCAAATGAGTTCCCAGATGGAAATATTACCGCATGATTAAACAGAGGTCACGCTTGGAATATTAAAATTAATTAGGGGATATTTTAAATGAAACAACCCACGTAGTGCTAGAGAGATTTGATTGGTTTGATGTGAGATGCCAGAATAAACAATTAATTCCATTGGAAAATTCGGCGGAAAAACAATCTGTGATTTGAACTGAGAATGAGAGATATAATCTAGCGAAATCAGAGACACAGAACAGACAGCTTCGCAGCTTCAAACGAGCAACTCTCAGAAAGCCAGAAAGAAAAGGATCGGACCTAGAATTCCATACTTATAAGTGACAGATCGAGTATTGGGCAACTTTGGCATTTTCAAGTAAACCCGCATTTTTAATACAAGACTGTAAACATAAAAGGACCAGGACTTCAACTACCAAGACTGAAACCTAGGAATTTGATCACAAGTCAAAGAGGAATTAAACAAATGTTTTCCCAGGCCAGTGATTTCGCAGAACATCCGCCGTCAGAGGAATTAACTCTAATTTCCCAGACCAAGTCATAGAGGAATTAAACTAAAGTTTTCCCAGGCCAGTGATTTCGCAGAACATCTGCCGTCAAAGGAATTAACTCTAATTTCCAGACCCAAGTGATTCGAAGCATCTAATAAAGAGCTGTGTTCAGTCAAAATCTGTGCAAGGAGATTGTTTATTCCCAGAAATTTTGTTGTAAGTGTCTTCAATTTATTTACAAATGTTCATTGTACAGGTTTCTTGCTAAGTGGTTATATACAAGGCTGGCAACCTCAACATATGAAAAAAGTATATGCATGAACCACTACTGCAAGAGCTGGTGATTGTTTCTGACTAGTCGTGCGAAAACACGACAGAAGAGGTGACCCCAGACTCCGGCTGGAGCAGTGATGAGTGATGACTACTTCATATGTGCTTTAAGTGTAGCATATCATTTTGTGAGATTTATGTAACTTGTTAATTCAGACACAAATCATTATTCGCGCTGTCCAGACACATTTCCCAGTTAATACCCAGAGAAATAGTGGTGATTTCTATTCATCTTTCCTGAGTTACACTGTGTATACTCAATAATTTAATTCTTCTGAGAGATTAACATTGGTAAGTGGACAACGAGAAGATGCGCCTGTAGAAGCTTCCAACTCAGTGTACTTAGCAGAGGCATTTTGTTCTTTCTATTTTGTCCAAAAGTTCGTGGAACGAAGCTAGTTGTGAGTGAAACGCAGGGAATCAATACCAACCGCCTAAATCGGACAAGTTGTGTGAAGAAGTGCCCTCATAACCAAGCAGTGACGAAAATCACAGCTGCAGGACTCACCTAAAATTTAAGTGCTTATAAAAAGGCACCAGCAAAAAGGACCTAATTTTTCTTAACTATATCCTCACCCTAAATCTCTGTGAAAAGAAAATTTGATTCCAATATAGAAGTCACCCGCATTTTATTTATTTTAAACTGTTAGTACTAATTGATTATTAAATTTGTTACCAGTTGTTTTAAGACTAAACAATCATAGTCGCTCCAGATTTTTTATATGTATGAAAGCAAACGTATGAGCCAGAATATTTTATATGTATATATATATATATATATATATATATATATATATATATATATATCTATATATATATATATATATATATATATATATATATATATATATATATATATATATATATATATATATATATATATATATATATATATATATATATATATATATATATATATATATATATATATATACCTCTAAACATAGCTATACCATTATAAGAGAGAATTCGCTGAATTAACTCAGCTGGGGGCATGAACGGGCTAAAAATCATTGCTTAAATCCTTCACAAAAGGCGACGGACAGATATAAGTTAACCATTGCTCAGCGCTATGCCGCATGGTTCTTGACTTTCTGAATTATCTTATGAAGACTCCCTTCGGATAGAAGCGCCCCTATACATCTATCTACATCTCTGCCAAGAGTAATCTTGTGCGAAGGTAAACACCTTTGACGACGCATTTAGATACTCTTGAGTTTTGGCCATTGTTGGACCACTACTGCAATGCAGGAAAGGCAATCCGTGACAATGATGTAGACCATGAATAAATAGGTATCATCATCACCCTTTAGCTCTTCAATGAGCATAGGCCTTCAACAAACGTATGCCAGGTCTTTCTGTCACGTGCCATCCTTGTGACCGCTTGGCCTTTCACGCTAGCATTATCCCTCCTACCTCCACGCTAAGCATTTATATGTGCTATAATATGCTACATGTAAGAATGACAGACCTTAAAAGCAAATAAGACGTTTTTACACAAAACGCAGTATTCATTCAAAGTTCAGTTGGCAGTTACTGCTCTGACAGGGCAAACGTAGGTCAGTCCCAGATAATAATGAATGGGTTTTATAAGCACGAAAGTGGGAAATGAATGTTTGTGATCTGGTTTTTTTAATTCAATTGTTAAGTTGGAAAAGATCACACATGTGAAAAAAGTCGAAATAACAGAATGTCGTGTGCAAAAAGGTCGAAAAGCTGAGGAAAGGAGTGCAAATGTAGATTATTGTACCGTGTGAAAAAAGGACGGGTCGTGTGAAAAAAGGCGGGAAAAAAGAAGAAATAGTATACATAGAAGAGTTGTGGGCGATAGGCAGGGATTTCAGGATTTATGATTCTAATGAAACCATAACTTTAGACTAAAGGGTTTTTACAGATAGCGTTAGGTGAACTTCGTCTTTGAGGATACAAAGACAAGTTTTTGAGTAGACAAATCAGTATATTATTCTATTTGGATATACATATATTATTCAGTTGGATTACATATTTTTTTCATCTTGGATAACCAATCATCATTGTGAAATTTACAGTGTTTGTCTAATGATATCAATAAACTCTAATTGAATTTTTCTACAATGCTGTTTGTGGAACTTTACAGTAATTTCTTTTGGATATACGTTGTTATGCTGAAACTGTTTTGCGTATCACCAAACTTAAAGGGAAGAACGTTCCTGGGTTGGAAAAAAAATAACAAAAGGTCAAGTATCACCATCTCTGGCGGAAGGCCAGTTAGCACTTGAACCACCACAACTTATGAAGGATTAACTCTGACTAAATAAAATCAATATAACTACTAGTGCCGTATAAACATACACGGCCACATCCTCTCTAGGTCTTTCCATGTATTCTTCAGTCCCTTCACGGCTGTCTGCAGTTTGGCCTCCCTCTACCTGTCTTACCCTGAGCATTCCAGGAGACATACAAACGCTTATAAGGTAGGAAACAGGTTGAAGAATAAACACATTTACACTTCCTCTTTTTCATTTCTCATATCTCTTCCTTTTTGACTCTGCAATCTGCTATCAATTAGTACTTCTCATTGTTAACATTAAAACAAGCAAAGAGATAGAGAGGGACAGAGAGAAAAACAAGATAGAGACAGAGACAGTGAGACTGAGACGTTGGTTCATCATGAGATGAAGGTTGAACGTTTGACCTTTTTACAGTGGCTGTGCAGCTTTACACTCAAGATTGTATTTCGTACGTCTTATTTGCTTTCAGAGCATGTGGAAACATTTCTTATAAATGTCATTATTGAATTTGTATAGGTCACGTTAAAATAATTACAGCAATTCTGTATGATAGTCTTCGGTTTGAAGTGCGTATAAATTGACATAGAAGTGGAGACATTGTGGACGTAAGAATTTTAGATCGTATATACATGCCTTTCTGTGTTCGCAAGAATTTTTACACGTTCCTATGTTATTATGGAGACTTTCTATCTAACGTTAAATTAAGAGATAACAGACGAGCACTTGTTGTAAGATCGAGATTACAGTTACTTCAGTGTGAAATTCTTTTGTATGACTACCCACACGAAACATAGCAAAATATGTAACCACTCATATGTAACAGTATAACATATATTAAAAGGATGTATCACATTTAAAAGCTTATGAAGGCAAAGGAACAGCATGGGTTTAGGCACTAATTATGAGAAAGTCAAATTTGAACATCATAACGAAAAGAACTTAACAGTAAATAAATAAAGAAATGTTAGTTAAACCATTTCTCTTTGACAGCAGTAATAATTAATTTACAGCACGCGCAATTATACCAGATATAACAATATTAAATCATCAGAACAAGACCACTGGCCTAGTAGAATTGACAATACCATATGATGCTCATCTAGACACTTTACCAAAACATATGTATTATGTACTATTCTCTGTTGGTTTTATTCATGACAAATTATAATAACAGTAGAAGATATGGAGGATGCGAGAAAATCTGGATTAGACGTGGTAACAAAACTGTTGAGTTACATTCTACAACTGTGGTCACATCCCTGATGATCTTCTAAAATCCATATTCACAGCTTTGTCAACGAAACCTGGGGCCATTGACTGTAGAACACCGCCCAATTACTCTCATGAGTCACATGATGAAAATATTGTTAGAAATTATCATGAGAAGAATAAGAAATGGAATAAAACCAGAAATTTGTGCTTAAAAGTATGGATTTGTAGAAGTAACGTCACAAACTATATATATATATACTAGCAATTACATATCAAACATGACGGGTTTTTAATTATAGTGTGCTGTTTCCGTTCCCGGATGAGCAGATAGGAGTACATTCTTAGAGTGTTTTTGGTTTCTTTCCATTATACAGTGTAATCAAACTGTTCATGAACACCGTCATTTGAACGCTTTTCTTTGTTGATTGTAACTATTTTCGGGAGAGTATATATAATGGAAACAATAACATTTTTCAACACGGTTGCATTCCTCAGCTGTGACCAACGTACACACGGTGACAATTATGTTACTTTAGATTCAATTTAAAAGTTCTTTGATGACAACATTTCGTGTGAAAGTGCGTGGATTGTTTTCAAAGAGTGTTCCCTGATAATAAGTGGTTTTAACAAAAACTTTCAAGTTTTCATGATTTGTACATCGGGTGAGGGCTCATGCACATCAATTTTTACGCACTTTTTCTTTGTCGAGCGCTACTAATGTCGTGAAAGAATAAATATTAAAAAAAACAAAAACCAAATTATTTGTTTTATATATAACACCCACGCCGCGCAAGTCGCACACCCTGCGTTGCGCACTTTTTTTTCTGGCTCCAGTTACTATTTTGAGTGAATAAATAGTAGACAAACATAAAGGTATGTTTTCAGGCACTCGTAAGAAATAAAGAAGTAGAACACTAGACAACAGAAAAACAACAGACGTGAGTGGCTTACCCAGGACTCGAACCTAGTACCTTCCGTGCGACAACCTCACCTAGCTATGCAAGCAAATCACACTATCCTCCCTGCCATATAGGCATCACCGAAAGATGATGCTTCGATGACGGGTCATTAGTGCGAACCGCAAGACATAACACTAGATGGCAGGGAGGATAGTGTGATTCGCTTGCATAGCTAGGCGGGGTTGTCGCACAGAAGGTCCTGGGTTCGAGTCCTGGGTAAGCCACTCACACACTTATTGGCAGCTAAGAACAAACATAAAAGCTGCAAAGCGAACTGTCAGACCATTTTCTCCAAATTCATAACATTGTGACGTACGTCTAGTTTGACAAGTGATTTTTCCCTGATATGATGGATGATTAAAGGGACTTTT
Organism: Oreohelix idahoensis; assembly: GCA_024509875.1. Taxonomy (NCBI): domain Eukaryota; kingdom Metazoa; phylum Mollusca; class Gastropoda; order Stylommatophora; family Oreohelicidae; genus Oreohelix; species Oreohelix idahoensis. Next base: position 133,940 of record JAMPIV010022780.1, on the reverse strand, counting down.
AGCTTTTCATAACATTAGAACCCCTGAACATTTGTTGTAACTTTTCGTTTCGCCAGAGCGAACCGACCGGGACTCATTTAATATGCGGCACGAGATCAAAGAGACAGACTGACGGATTTCAGGGGAGACTATCGGTGCTATCAAAGACAGTAGTGGTCCCTGAAACGATTTCGCATCTCGGTGTTAAGCACGGAACCGATCGCAGCCAGAGCGAACGGGGAAAGCTGACGCAAGCAGCGAACGAAGATACGAGAGGCCAGGGGCGGCTTCTCTCTTTGGATTTGGCGGTCAGATCCCCCAAAGTCATGAGATCAAAAAAGCTGTCAAAGTTATCATGTCCCACTCATCTTGCATTCCAGTTGTAGATATACAGATCACTTAGGAATACACTTCATCATTCGCTGGCCAGAACTTGATAGAAGCACTAGCGATATTGGAAATCTTGCTAGATCATCCCATGGATTTTATACATATTTGCAGTGAATTCTATTCTGTGCAAAGCGGTAATATATATATATTGTGTAAAGTGATCAGTGGTCGAGTTCATTCATTATATTTCATTGGATTTTGTGTTAATTTAAATCTATTAAATTAAACCATTTCAATAGTTCCAGTTGTAAATATAATGATCTATCTATTATATTATTTCAAAAGATAATAGATGTTTAATTCTTAAATTAACTTTTAAAGTCGCGAAGGAATTTATAATTAATAAATTTAGTTAAGTCCTATATTTATAGATGTGTGATTTAACCACTAGAACTCGCGCAGTGTTTATTAAATACATAATTAAATACTCGAGTGTATAATAGGCTTAACGGGAAATTTATCGCGCGCTTAGAAGATTATTTGTTTTAAAGTATGATTATGTTGTTATGGGTTTTCTATCTTTTTCTCTAGATTGATCACCTTTTGCAATCCCAGCAATAACGAAATCTTTCAGAGTTTCCATACTCGGTTCTTAAACTTCCAGACAGTTTGATGAGACATTTTTTTAAAGTAAATCTTGTGGTGGTCCGGTACGGCCTGGCTAGCATAATTACATGAAGGAAAGCCTACCCAAGATCATTTGATTATTATCATCAATCTAACTTACACTCTGTAAGATAAACTGGAAGATGAACAGTGCCAGTAGCGATAGTTTATATACTGTCTATTGTGAGAGATTACCGATTTACCTGAATGTGACCGAGCCTAGTTTTTCCTCACTGGATTAAAAACTTTCCCGGTCAGTGGCTATCATCACGCAGTGAAGGATTATACCATCACCTCATTTTTCACCCCTATGTCGAACTGCGTCAGTGCCATCCCATAGACTCGTTTCTTTATAATAAAACACAAGAACTCTTAGAACTTCAAGTCCGGCGATAAGCGGGAATATTTGCTCTCAGTGAATCCTCGCATTATCTGGGGCGGGACATAGAAGGACTAGTGTAAAGTGCAATCTTTACTATCTTGCAATATAATACATTTATATACTTATTATGTTCGCAAATATTTTGTAAACAAAGTATTTCCTTTTTAAGTGCTTAAGGAGAAGTCATTTTTGAGTTACTTCCCTTGAAAGTAGTTCCGTCATCTTCGATCGGATTCCGCGGACGGATCTAGGCCTACTGCGATTTATTCTTTGGCTGGGTAGGAATAGATTGTTCTTGCTTCAGTATATCTATGGCCTGAATTTATACGTAGTGTTTGTATGAGTAGGACGAGTCTGTCTTATATATGGATATCTTTACATTTCTAAGTCGAACTATGTTGGTTGTCGCTAGAAAAGGTCAAAGGCTATGCAGCGGAAGTATCGCTAGCAGGGGGTGTGATTCATGGCTGTCATCCTGTCGGGATGTCGAATTTTGTTGTAGCGGGCTTATTGCCGAAAAAGTGATCTATAAGTAAATGGGGAAAAGTGATAGTCATTTAGACATGTTGTATGTACTTTACCCCAGTGTTTATTCTCTTTTGCCAAGGAATGGCAAAGTTATATTTCGCATAGAAAGGTAAAACCACAATTTATTATGAACTTGGGCCTCGCCATCGTTGTCGATAAGCAGATGCACAGTGGTACTTTTGAAAAGAATATTTATTCAAAGGAAGATGACATTCCTATGTATCAGCATTAGATTATATGATATTATTCAATTACCTCTATGATAGAAGCTATGAAGAAATGAGGACATTTAACGAATGACCAATTTTGGTCTGTATCCAATAGTGAGTGAAGCTCACGAGAGAAGCACAGCCATGTTGAAATCCATATACTTTGTATTTATCGAGTGAGAAAAAGGGATGCCTGTACTATCGCTCGATGAACCAAGAGATCACTGCTACATGTGAGAACCCATGTCTGGGATTCCTATATCTTTATGGAAAATATATATATTGAACTTTACGTGAAGGGATATTCGCTAGACGAGGTTAGGTCTAGGAGCCTTCCTATATATTGGTTATGGTCTGACGTGCCCAGTCAGTAAAGCCAGATGATTTACATGATGGAACTCTGAATGCTTATTTACGAATGCTCCATTATGATATTTGCCAAGCATGAATGCTAACTTAAGATGATATTCCTGTGATCAACATTATGCTGTCTATGTCGACATTTGTTCCTGTAACCATACACGTACTGTCCAAGTGTGCGTCCCATTAAATGTTATAAAAAGACCACCGTAGTTCCAGTACTTCTTGAATTCGAACAGTGTGAGTATGAGTGATGTACTACCAACCTGTCAACTCTATCGAATCATTCTACCATTCGCGTACTGACATTCATATACACACTCATTGTCTACACTCACATTCTTGTCGGAGCCTCATCACGTTCCAGGACAAGATGACCTGTATGACCAAAACTGTGCTGGGTTTAATGAGTTGACAATCGTTACACTTTACTACACCAGTCCCAACATCTACATTTATCAACTGGTGGACATTCACGGCATTTAACAAATAAACGTGATTTAACAACTACTGGCCAGTATGAGTTTAACAACTGGTGTGCCAGCTTCCTGGGTCAACCTGCACAGTGACCATATTGAGAAGTAAACTACTGAGACCAGACGTTCCTTGGGGTCTGTTACGACACACAAATACATCAACAGTACAACTCTACAGTGATGTCAGCGTGACCTGTCCTGTCGACAGTATGCAGTAACTAGGTCAGCGTTTGTTGACATTTGGTTCGTTGGACATTTGCCATACAACTGACAGTGTTACACAGCAAGCTTGGTTGAAACATAGAACATTACACATCAGGACTGGAGAATATTTGACAGTGTTTGCGAAAGGAAATGTTATTGAACTGAGAAGTCCTACATCGATTGTTATCATTCACATCAACGATGGAGCTTCTATTTCTGTGTTGAATTTAAAATAATTAGACCAGAAGTATTTGTTTAATAAAGTACCACAGTACTGTACTATTAGGCAGTGTAACTGAGCCTTCTTTCCAACACATTCTTTCTGCAACACTCTATTTACATCATATTGCCATACTATTTATGCATTTATGTATTTATGTTTAAATATTTATATGTGATATTTGTTTGTATCCAGCGGGTTGTTGTTTTGGTTGGGCGGTGTCACACAACAGAGTATCCCACGTAATAGAGGGTCTGATGTGTGCGTTTCTATAGGTGCAATTTTCTTGATTGAAAATTTGCTGCGACAGCTGTTGCTATTAGTGTTAGCTGTGAAGACTGTACTCATTGTTGTTTTTGTAATATTCCTCTGTTCTTTAGTTTGTTTTGATTTGTTTGTAATTTGTTGGTCTACCCTATTCTATCTTTCAGTTCTATTCTCAATTTATATTTATATACTGTGGCGTTATTTGTATTTGTTATCCTCTTGCGGTTTATCTTTTATTGTTTTTCCCATTTGATTTATTTCATTTCCGCAAATGTTTTCATGTTCTTCTGTATAACTGTTTTGTTTTGTGCCTGATCGACATACACTATTTAAAATATAGTTGATCATATAAATTGATGTACAAGAATCAACTGATAGTTAATTGCTATTACTAAAGGTACACAGTTGATGATATAAAACACTATTTCTGGTGCACTGCACTTATATTATAGAGTGAACCAGCAACTTATAGCTGTTATTATATAAGGATTTATACAAGACCTTTGTAAGGCTTGTTTCCCACAGTGATTGGGATAGTTAAGTACTATTTTCCACAGGTTACAAAGTTATCATACAAGGTCTTTGATTAAGACTAAGAAAGTGAATTTATTTACTTTTGCAAATTACTGATCTTATTAGACAAGATGTCTACATTAGATTATTTTATCACACAAGGCAAAGCTCTTGATAAGACTGGTCAGCAATTAGAACAATGGGCAGTTGCTCAATATGACAAAGCATTAGCTACAGAAGAGAGAAAATTAGCAGCTGAGGAAAAAAAAATTACAAAGAGAGGATGAACAAAAGAAATTGCAGATACAGACTGATGAAAAAAGATTCCAGATGGAAATGGAAAAAGAGAAAAGAAAAGATGAGGCTGCTGCAGAAGAGAAAAGATTACAAGAGAAGCTGAAGCTCAAGAGAAAAAAGCAATAAGAGAACATGAACACCAAAAAGAACTTTTAGCATTTGAGTTAGAAAAGTTAAAGTTAACAAACATAAGTAATGTTAATCAAGCATCTGGTGGTAATGGTAAACCCTTTACTTACAAGGTCAAGGTACCAGCGTTCAACCCTTCCAGTGATGACATAACATTCTGGCTAAATAGATTTGAACGCTCGTGTCGAGCCCATAATGTGGACAAATCACAATATGCTAACCAGTTATCAGAAAATCTGAAAGGTGATTCTCTGACTAGTTTAAGTTTGGTTGAAGAGGCTGACAAAGATAACTATGATGTTATTAGGGCAGCCTTATTAAAGAAGTATCAGTTGTCTGAAGAGGGTTATCGGAAGTTGTTTAAGACAATGGTGCCTGAGGCAGGTGTAGAATTCTCAGAATTCATTGCAAGGACACGTCTTACATTTGATCGTTGGATTGAGCTATCCAAAACAGAAAAGACTTATGAAGCCCTTATGGACTTGATACTCAGAGACAAGATTATGTCAAGTATAAATAAACCTTTCCTCGAATTCTTACATGAGCGTAAACCTAAGTCTCTAAAAGAAATGGAACAGTATTGTACCCAATACGTCACTGCACATCCGGACGTAGCTATTAGCAACAGTAAGGTTAAAGAAGGTATGCCAGTTGCTTCTGCAACACCATACAACCCTAATCACTCTCACAAATTCCAAGGACCTCAAAATAGGTTTAATAAAAAAGGTAACTATTACAGTTATCAGAACCAAGGTAACCAATCATTTCAGGGTTCTTCTTCGAATACCTGGAGAAGAGCTGACAGCCCTCGATTCAGGGGTGGTCATAATTACAGGAACTTTCGCAAAGGAAGTCATTCTAGAAACTATCCAAGTTTTCCTTCATGGAGACAACAGGATCATAATTACCGAGATACTCATTATAATGAATATGATGATAGTAACCAAAGGAGCTATGATTCAAACCCGAGTAGGGGTTATAATAGTGGAAACAATGATAAGTACAGAGGCAATAATAACAGAGGTAGAGCACAATTCAAAAAACATAAAGCTCATTACCAGGCGAACTCTGCACAGCAAGAGTCCCACGAAGCCTATAAACAAAATAAAGATAATGATGACTCTAATAATATGGCATGTGCCGCTTTTGATTTTGGGAGAGCATCTCAGTGCCCCCAATGCAAAACATTATTTGAGCCAACCACAGTGTCTACTTTAAGCTGTGGCCATCCTCTTCCCGCTCTTCCTGCGTCAATCGCGCATGATGGGAGAGGTTCTCTTGTCTTACACAAAGGTTTAGTAAATGACAATCCAGTCTCAGTACTTTTTGATTCTGGATGCACAACTATTGGGGTTAGGCAGTCACTCATAGATCCTTCTCATTCTACAGGCAAAGTAGTCAAATGCGTAACATTTGGCGGCACCATAGAGAAATACTCTACCGCTATCATTAGGATTGCTACTCCTTTCTTCACAGGAGATGTACACGCATGTCTTTTGCCGAATCCGATCGCTGATCTTATCATCGGTCGCATTCACGGAGTCAAAGAATGCACTCCGGAGCAAATTTCCGTTTGGGAAAATCAAAATATGCAATCTGCTAATGCGGTAGTCACTAGAGCTCAAGCTCTCAATATGCCTGAAACTTCATCTGTTGAAGATAATGAAGTGCATAACCAAGATGATCCCTTGGTAATTTCTCGTGACTCGTTTATAAAACAACAAGAAGAAGATCCGACTCTTAAGAAATTCTTCACTCTTGTAACAAAAGGTGATCCGAATAAAGATTCAAATTGTAAATCTTGGATTACAATGAAGAATGGCGTACTTGTACGTATGGTGCAAGACTCCACTAAGTCAAGTCATTCTCAGATTCTTGTACCCAAGAATTTGAGAGTTAAGATCTTACAACATGCACACGACTCTCAGTGTGCTGGTCACATGGGTTTTTCCCGTACAAAGTCAAGAGTTCTTGCGGCTTTCTTTTGGCCTTTTGTGAACAAGGACATACGGATCTATTGTCGATCCTGTAAAGTATGTCAAGAAGTCAAATCCAAAGGTCCTCGTCATGCTGCGCCTATTCAGGCTGCAGATATTCCTATTCGTCCATTCCAGAAAATGGCGATAGACATCATTGGTCCATTCAAGATCAAATCTGCTAGAGGACATCAGTTTATCTTAACGTGTGTAGACATGTGCACACGTTGGCCAGAGGCTATCCCTCTAAAGAGCATTACTACCGCTGACATTGCAGATGCTCTTTGGCTTATATTTTCTCGGCTGGGATTCCCCGGAGAAATATTATCAGATCATGGCACCCAACTGATATCGGATACCATGTCTCAAGTAATGTCTACTCTACAGATAGAGAGATCTTTGAGTAGCATCTATCATCCTATGTCCAATGGGATGGTCGAGCGACTAAATAGAACACTTAAGAACTTATTAGGGAAGATAACTGAGGATCATCCTCAAGATTGGGATAGGGTTTTACCCGCGGCCCTCTTCGCGTACAGAGAGGTCCCCAATGAACATACAGGGTTTTCTCCCTTTGAACTTGTCTTTGGCGCGCGACCGCGCGGCCCAATGTCTTTGCTGCATGATCTTATAACAGCTGACAATATTGACGATGACACAAAATCTTCTTACGAGTATGTCATCGCGCTGAGACAAAAGATTATCGAAGCATGCAAATTGGCAACGTCCTCTTCTGAATTTGCTAAGCAGAAGGCAAGACAATTTGCTAATAAGAAGAGAACTTTACGACAACTTTGTCCTGGTGACAAAGCATTTGTTTTGCTACCTTGTCGTGAAAATAGACTCCTTATTAGTTGGAAAGGTCCGTACGATATAATATCGAAAATTTCAGATGTTGACTACATCGTCGATATTTACGGGAAGCATAAAACCTTCCACATCAATATGCTTACGGAGTTCCATGAACGTCCTGACTATCTACAGCCTATTTTCCAGGCAACGGACGATTCTCATGTCAAACATGGTCATTACTCATCACTGTCTGTAATACAGGATGAGGAAACAAGTTTTTCGGATGTTAATCTTCCGCTTCCAATGATCCCACTTCATTCTAGTGAATCATGGAAAGACGTTACTGTTTCTCCTGATTTGTCTCTAGGAGAACGGCGACAAGTTTCGTCTATGTTACAAACATTTCAGGATGTCCTCACTGACATCCCTGGACAAACTCATGTCATTGAGCATGACATTGTTCTAACTGAACATACTCCAATTAGGGTTAGACCTTATCCTATCCCTATACATTTCCAAACACAGGTTGAAAAGGAGTTGGATGAAATGATAGATTTACAAATAATCGAACCATCCACTTCTGCATATTCTTCGCCGATGGTTATTGTTCGAAAAAAAGACAATAACATACGTCTTTGCGTTGACTATCGCAAATTGAATCAAGTTACGAAGTTTCGATGCTGAACCTATGCCTTTACTAGAAGAGCTACTTACTCGTCTTTCTAAATCGCATTTTTTCACTAAACTTGATTTGTCTAAAGGATATTGGCAAGTTCCATTATCCGAACGCGCCAAACCTCTTACCGCTTTCTCTACTCCCAGAGGCCTTTTCCAATGGAATTTTATGCCTTTCGGCCTTATGAACGCACCAGCTACATTTGTACGCATGATGCGTCGAATCCTATCGTATCGGTCAGATGTCATTGCTTATCTAGACGACATCTGTCTTTTCAGCGATACTTGGGAAGATCACTATTCAGGGTTAGTTGAATTATTATCAACTCTGCGTGAGTATAACCTGACAGCAAAACCATCTAAAGCTTGTATTGGCTTTAGCGAAATTGCTTTCTTAGGCCATCGAGTAGGTCACGGTTTCTTGAAGACAGAAGACCATAATATCACTAAGATACTTAACATCTCTATCCCTAGGACTAAAAAGCAAGTGCGAAGTCTCTTAGGTCTCATACAATTTTATGGACGTTTCATTCCGAATCTGTCCTCTATCATGGCACCTCTCTCTACACTATTAAAGAAAGGGTCGCCTAACATGGTTCACTGGTCTCATGAATGCCAATCTTCACTAGAGAAGATCAAAACTATGTTTTCATCACCACCTATTTTAGTGTTACCTACAACAGATAAGACATTTGTTCTTCGTAGTGACGCTTCATCCACTGGGATTGGAGCGGCACTAATGCAAGAGTACTCTGGAACTCTGCATCCTGTAATGTATATATCCAGAAAACTTAATGCTGCAGAAAGGAATTACTCGGTTTTAGACCGTGAATTATTGGCAATGGTTTGGTCAATTCTCAAACTCCAAAGATTCCTTCTGGGCGCGCATTTCGTAGTGGAAACTGACCAAAAAGCTCTTACGGCTATCCAAAGTAAGAACTTGAAGAGCTCGAGATCAACTCGATACGCAATCGCTCTTCAACCTTTTCATTTTTCGGTACGAGCTATCCGTGGTTCAGAAAATGTGATGGCGGACATTCTGTCCAGATGCCCACATGATGCCACTTAAGTGTTAAATGTGGGATCTTTTTAATATGTGTAAATTTACAACAGGTATTTTTTTTTTTCTTTACTAAGATACACATTTGTAATTTAATAATAGAATGATGGTATCGCTACTTAGCGGTTTATTGATGTTTATTCACCGCTGTTCTTTGATGATTGTTTCTTCATAAATCATAAATTTAAGATTATAGTGTGAATTTTTGGTATGCATTGTATAATTACCAGAATTGTATTATACGTACATCACACCTTCCTGGAAACATTTATTCGTAGAGAAACAATTTCTCTCAGATTTTGAGATATATTCTCACCGGTCATATTAGGAATTATAGTTATTCCTGATATTTTCATCTGCGCAGTATTCTTGCGTTGTGAGCCTATTCTACGTTGCTCCTAGATGTATTTAAAAAAAAAATTTTTTTTTTTTTTTTCCCCGGAGGTGTGGTAAGACTGTAAAGTGCAATCTTTACTATCTTGCAATATAATACATTTATATACTTATTATGTTCGCAAATATTTTGTAAACAAAGTATTTCCTTTTTTAAGTGCTTAAGGAGAAGTCATTTTTGAGTTACTTCCCTTGAAAGGAGTTCCGTCATCTTCGATCGGATTCCGCGGACGGATCTAGGCCTACTGCGATTTATTCTTTGGCTGGGTAGGAATAGATTGTTCTTGCTTCAGTATATCTATGGCCTGAATTTATACGTAGTGTTTGTATGAGTAGGACGAGTCTGTCTTATATATGGATATCTTTACATTTCTAAGTCGAACTATGTTGGTTGTCGCTAGAAAAGGTCAAAGGCTATGCAGCGGAAGTATCGCTAGCAGGGGGTGTGATTCATGGCTGTCATCCTGTCGGGATGTCGAATTTTGTTGTAGCGGGCTTATTGCCGAAAAAGTGATCTATAAGTAAATGGGGAAAAGTGATAGTCATTTAGACATGTTGTATGTACTTTACCCCAGTGTTTATTCTCTTTTGCCAAGGAATGGCAAAGTTATATTTCGCATAGAAAGGTAAAACCACAATTTATTATGAACTTGGGCTTCGCCATCGTTGTCGATAAGCAGATGCACAGTGGTACTTTTGAAAAGAATATTTATTCAAAGGAAGATGACATTCCTATGTATCAGCACTAGATTATATGATATTATTCAATTACCTCTATGATAGAAGCTATGAAGAAATGAGGACATTTAACGAATGACCAATTTTGGTCTGTATCCAATAGTGAGTGAAGCTCACGAGAGAAGCACAGCCATGTTGAAATCCATATACTTTGTATTTATCGAGTGAGAAAAAGGGATGCCTGTACTATCGCTCGATGAACCAAGAGATCACTGCTACATGTGAGAACCCATGTCTGGGATTCCTATATCTTTATGGAAAATATATATATTGAACTTTACGTGAAGGGATATTCGCTAGACGAGGTTAGGTCTAGGAGCCTTCCTATATATTGGTTATGGTCTGACGTGCCCAGTCAGTAAAGCCAGATGATTTACATGATGGAACTCTGAATGCTTATTTACGAATGCTCCATTATGATATTTGCCAAGCATGAATGCTAACTTAAGATGATATTCCTGTGATCAACATTATGCTGTCTATGTCGACATTTGTTCCTGTAACCATACACGTACTGTCCAAGTGTGCGTCCCATTAAATGTTATAAAAAGACCACCGTAGTTCCAGTACTTCTTGAATTCGAACAGTGTGAGTATGAGTGATGTACTACCAACCTGTCAACTCTATCGAATCATTCTACCATTCGCGTACTGACATTCATATACACACTCATTGTCTACACTCACATTCTTGTCGGAGCCTCATCACGTTCCAGGACAAGATGACCTGTATGACCAAAACTGTGCTGGGTTTAATGAGTTGACAATCGTTACACTTTACTACACCAGTCCCAACATCTACATTTATCAACTGGTGGACATTCACGGCATTTAACAAAATAAACGTGACTTAACAACTACTGGCCAGTATGAGTTTAACAACTAGACAGTTGTCATACGTCAAGAGTTCATTATTGTGTTTATGAAAGGGACGTCTGAAACTCGGTAAGTGTGTTTGTATATGAGTGTGGATCCACAGTGTGTATAATGACAGGAGATTTAATTTTTTTGCAACAAACCATTTGTTAACTTGCCTATATCTTTTCTGTATACCCTACATTGTTCCTTTAAGTGGGATAGTTGATAATTTGTTAACTCTGTTTAAAACCCCCTCCTTTTTTTTTTTTCTTTGCTTAGTAAAGGGAAGAACAGCTGGGAAGAACAGTAATTTTTTTCTACCATCATATACTAACTTGGTAACACCTCTTTCAGAGTAATTAAATTCACTGTTGGGTTAACGTACCTATGTTCCTGATAACTATCTATCTCTGAGACTGGGTTTATCTTTGTCTAATAAAGCGGGAAGGGCTTAGTCGATACCAATCTTCTTCACCCCCTCCCTACCTTGTTATTTGCATTTGTGTACTTATGATAATTTTTATGTAACACTTGATATTGTTTTTCTTGTATTTGATCTTTTAGTTAATAAAATCACATAAACTCATTAACTTCTGTGTGTGTGGAATACCCAAAAGCCCAAACATTTCCCTATTCGTTTAATATAGTTTGTATCAACGTCGTGTGTGTGTTGAAAAACACCAAATCGGTGAGCGCAGATGCGAGTGTCTGGAAAAACTGGCAAATAATTGTTTGACCAGGAGAGTGGAAGAGAAGATTGAGAGACACGATTTGTCGTAAATAAGTCTGTCTTTACTCTCCTCCAGCACGCTGTGAAGCAACTATTTAATCTCTACATTTTCTATCACTGAGCTTTCCATCATCATTTTCCACTCTAAACCGGACCACTATTTCTACGACTCTTTTCTCTCAAAATAAATTTACGACAATATTTGGCGGGCTCGCCGGGATAATTTTGAGATACATTTGATGCACACATATTTGTGGGCTGGTTCTGGGATCTTGAGCTACATTTGAGGCAATCGCATAGCCGGGTTAAAGATATTTTGAGTCTGATTTAGTTTGGGTCTAACTAGGTAGAGTGTGAATGATTTGTCTTTGTGAATTAGGGAAATAAATAAATAATTACACCCCTAGACAAACGTTCTTTAAGTATTTGGGTTGTCCACACAGCATATTTACAGGTTGTTTTCTCTCCACAGCAGTAGAAAGTACAGATAAACAAAAATATTTGCTATTTTAATTATCCTCTGGCGGAGATAATTCATATTGCTTTCTTTATAAGAGTTGCTGGGATTGCGTGATTGTTTTACAGTCACTAAGGTTTTTGAAGTCAAAAAGAGTTGAGCTTAGCTAAAGACGGATTGTTCTGATTTTTAAAAATTAAGTTAACAACGTCTCATCTCAATAATTGACTTTAGGGACGGAGTTTGTTGTCAGAGATTTTAAATTTAGGGAAAAAAAAATTTTCTCCTTTTAAATTGTTTTAATATAAATTTTTCTCTACTGTTAGTAAAAGTAGATTCTTTTCCAGTGTAACTTACCATTTAGTGGCATAGTCGCTTGCGTTTAGAGCCTTAATTGCCAGATAATAGCAGCGATAAGTTTGCACAGTACAGGTAGGAGGTAACACAGGTAAATTTGTACTTGTGTTTTTTTCTCGTAGCGGTTCAGAGTTCCTCCCCTTCGCGTTTCTTCTTACTAGTTCTCTAAGCATACTTCATCTTATTCTTTAACAATGGCAGAGAGGATAAAGATGAGGTCCATCTTGAGGCTGGAAGCGAAAGAGGCAGGATTAGATGCAGAAGCTGCAAACGCGTTTATTAACCAGGAATTGGAAATATATGACGCGGAGCAACAGAGAGCCGAAGCTGAGAGGAAGGCGAAGCAACAGAGAAAGCTGAGAGGAAGGAGAGAAGAAAGAGAAGAAAAGAACAGAGAGGAGAGAAGCCCAGGAGAAATCAGATAAGAAAAAGAAGCGGAAGAACGTCTTTTGGAACAGAAGAAAATTGAAGCAGAGATGGAAACTCGCAGAGAGAGAGAGAGAGAGAGAGAGAGAGACAAGGAAAGACAACATGAACTGGCGCTTAAGGCTCTAGAGAGTCGGGGCGCCTCTACTTCGACTAACGGAGAGCCGTCTTCGCCCCAGTCTCAATCAATGGACCTCTCCAGTACTCAATCTGCCCAATTAACTGCTATGTCGTTTTCTTTAGAATCTTTTCCTAGCCCTAACGAAAAAATTGACAGCTACCTAGAAAAATTCGAGAGACTCGCGAATCTTTATGGGTTAGAGAGTACCCGCTGGGCGCTCAAACTTTCAACGTCACTGAAAGGCAATGCTTATGACGTGTACACAAAGCTGGGACCAAATCAACATGATTACGACATGTTGAAAAAGGCCTTACTACAGCAGTTTGAGATGACTGCCCGAAAGTTTCTGCAGTTGTTCAGAAACAGCCGAAAAGAGAGCACGGAAACATTTCCCCAGTTCTCTTCACGTCTCACGGGTTATCTGACAAAGTGCATTGAATTATCTGACCTACCTCTTTCATATGAGGGACTCCTCGAACTTGTTCTTGTGGAGCAGATAAAATCCCCTTTGTCGAATGAAACACGTAGATTTTTGGCTGAACAGGGGGCAGTCAGGCTTGAAGACATACTCAATAAAGCCGAACGCTATAGCAATGCAATGGCCGAACTTCCCAGCACTAAACGTAAACCCACCGATGAGCCATCTCGAAAACAGAATCTAGAGCAGGCATCCTATTCTTCCACTTCCTCTCAACATTATAACCAACGAGATAACAATACCCAGAAACCTCCCCAGGAAAAATCGAAATTCTACAAAACCCGATACCCCCCCCACAACAATTCTGATCAACCCAACAAGCCTACGTGGCAGCGCGGCCACCAAGGTCAAGGAAAAGGGAAGACCCCTACACCAGGAACGTCTGATCAGGGCAAACAAACCGGTGCAAACCGCATTGGATGTTTGCATACAGCCTCGAAAGGTAGAGTCAATGTCAGTGATTCTCAACCTGAGGGGGACCGACCCTCAACTCGAGGAACTGTAATTTTGAACGGTACCTCAACTACTTGTCTTTTTGACACTGGATTAAGCTTTAGTTGTATTGTTGCTAGACACCTAGTCAAACCAGGTCAGGAGACAGAGGAAACCGTCAAACTTAGTGGAGTTTTCAGGAGTGATGCACCCAGGACGTTTCCTATCGCATTGGTAGAAATACACTCTGATTTTGTCAGAGGGTTTATTAAAGCGGCCATTATGGATGATCCTATCTACCCAGTTATCTTGGGATGTAGATATGTGTTCATTGGGAGACCTAAGGAGCCGATTGTGGCAGCGGTAACCACAAGAGGGCAAGCCAAGAAGGAGAGGGAGCCTGCGCCAAACTTGTTGCCGAATGAACTGAAGGAGGCGCAACAAAAGGACCCTACTCTGGCGCCCTGCTTTAAAAAACTGCCCATGGCTAAGGACCCCAGACACAACGGAGACATCTTTTCTAAGGATGGCGTATTGTATCGTAGAACGGGCAACCCGGACACGGGGAATAACCAGCTCCTAGTACCGACGCAGTACAGAAACCAGATCTTAGAAATGGGGCACTCTCTTCCCTTTAGCGGACATATGGGACAAAACGCCACTATTCAGCGAATAAAAAACCACTATTGGTGGCCAGGAATGAACTCTGACATTGTCAGGTATGTGAAATCCTGCGCCCAGTGCCAACGGGTAGCACCCAAGCACTTGACACCCCCCAGTACCTATGGGGCAAATGCCAATAGTAGGGACTCCATTTGAACGGGTTGCTGTCGACATTATTGGTCCCCTGGAAAAGACCAAAAGAAGGAACAGGTTCATCCTGACCTTAGTTGACACTTGCACTATGTGGGCCGAAGCCGTACCGCTACCATGCACTAATTCCAAGCATGTCGCAGAAGCCCTTGTGCAAATTTTTACACGGTTGGGATTCCCTCAACAAGTTTTGACGGACAATGGATCCCAATTCCGTAGCCTGTTAATGGAGGAGATCTTTAAGATCTTGAGGGCCAAACATATCCACACAAGTCCCTACCATTCGGCCGGAAATGGGCTCGTGGAACGTTTTAACGGTACCCTCACCATGATGTTACGTAAGCTGGGTCAGGAGAAACCGGAAGACTGGGACCAATATATATCGGCTGCCTTATTCGCCTACCGAGAGGTACCCCAAGCGTCTACGGGTTTTGCGCCAGCTACACTTTTATTTGGCAGACCTATTAAGGGGCCACTAGAAGCCTTACTTCGGTCCCTGACAGACCAGAAGGCTGACGAGACAGTCGTCTCTGCAAGCAAGTATGTATCTGAGCTTAAGGAAAGGCTAAAGCTAGGATGGGATCTAGCTACTACCAACCTTAAGAAAGCCCGCGCTAAAATTACTAAAAGATACAACAAAGCTGCAAAAGAGAGAGAACTACAACCAGGGGAGAAAGTCCCATTGCTACTTCCAACCGGAAGCAATAAACTTCGCATCGGATGGCAAGGACCGTTTACCGTCCTTAAAAAGATCTCACGTACCAATTACAAGATCTCCATCAAAGGAAAGGAGAAGGTCTTCCACATAAATCTGCTTAAAAAAATATTTGGAAAGACCGGTGCCATCCTCCGAGCATCTCCTGGCTGTCGCCATAGCAACGGAAGACGAGGAAGATGATGATGGTTGCATGGAGTATCCACTGCAACCCACAGAATCCTTTAAAGATGTCAAGTTCGGCGACAATCTCTCACCAGAACAACAAACAGAAACCAGGGCTCTACTAAAACAGTACAGTGCAGTCTTAACGGATGTACCTGGTCGAACAAATCTCATTGAATTTGATATGAAATTAACAAATGAGACCCCTGTTCAAACCAGAGTTTACCCCATCCCGTACGCTAAAGCTGATGCACTTCGCGGAGAAATAGACAAGCTGCGTCAGGCAGGAATTATCAGTGAGTCTACATCTCCTTACAGCTCGAGTGTAGTGCTGTTGCAGAAGCCCAATAAGGAAGTTCGGCTGTGCATTGATTACAGGTTGCTAAACGCTGTAACGGAATTCCAGCCCGAACCTCTCCAAACTGTTTCTGAGTTGTTCACCAAGCTCAGCAAAGCAAAGATCTTCTCCAAGATTGACCTCAGTAAAGGTTATTATCAAATACCAGTCAAGGAGGAAATTAAACCTTTGTTAGCTTTCAGCACTAGCGAAGGACATTACACATTTAACGTGATGCCGTTCGGTTTGCATAACGCACCAGGAGTGTTCACCAGGATGATGAGGAAGCTTCTAGAACCTTTGCAAAGTCCCCATATCCATAATTTCATGGATGACATATTAATTGCATCGGAAACCTATGAAGAACATATTGCTACGGTTGCTATGCTCCTCAGGAGACTACAGGAAACGGGTCTCACAGCCAGACCTAGCAAATGTCTCATCGGGTTTGAACAGTTAGACTTCCTGGGGCACACTATTTCTCACGGATGCAGTTGGCCTATTAAGAAGAACGTGGAGAAAATAGTGGCAGCAAAAAGACCCCGAACGAAGAAAGACGTACGTTCCTTCATATCGCTATGTGCATACTATCAGAAGTACATCCAGAACTTCAACGGACTGACGGCACCTCTGACTGACCTCACAAAGAAAGGTTGTCCTGATAAGGTCATATGGGATCAAAAGTGCGAACACGCGTATAGCACTTTGAAAGGACAGTTGTCTGCATACCCCATTTTGAGGTTGCCTGACCTCAAGAAACCTTTTGTACTGAGAGTCGACGCGTCAGGTCAGGGCATCGGGTCAACACTGCTTCAAGCCGATGACAGTGACCCGAACATGCTATTTCCAGTTGCCTATGGCAGTCGGAAATTAAATAAAGCGGAACGGAACTACAGCGTAGTTGAAAGGGAATGTCTTGCTCTGATTGACGGTATCAGACGCCATCATGAGTTTCTTTATGGTACATCTTTCACGGTGCAAACAGACCACGCTCCGTTAGCATTTCTTGGTGCCAGTAAAGAATTTAACGCTAGGATCATGCGTTGGGCCCTCCTTTTAAGCGTTTATTCTTTCAAAGTGGAATATATTCCGGGAAGACAGAATGTCGGGGCTGATTTCCTGAGTAGAAATTGGTCTACAGAGCAAGAAGAGCAAACTGAAGATACCACTCATCCTAAAATCACCAATCAGGTCACCTCCATTATCAAAAAATGAAACATGAAAAATAGTTTCATGTCTAAAAGTGGGGACGATTGTGACGTACGTCTAGTTTGACAAGTGAATTTTCCCTGATATGATGGATGATTAAAGGGACTTTTAGCTTTTCATAACATTAGAACCCCTGAACATTTGTTGTAACTTTTCGTTTCGCCAGAGCGAACCGACCGGGACTCATTTAATATGCGGCACGAGATCAAAGAGACAGACTGAGGGATTTCAGGGGAGACTATCGGCGCTATCAAAGACAGTAGTGGTCCCTGAAACGATTTCGCATCTCGGTGTTAAGCACGGAACCGATCGCAGCCAGAGCGAACGGGGAAAGCTGACGCAAGCAGCGAACGAAGATACGAGAGGCCAGGGGCGGCTTCTCTCTTTGGATTTGGCGGTCAGATCCCCCAAAGTCATGAGATCAAAAAAGCTGTCAAAGTTATCATGTCCCACTCATCTTGCATTCCAGTTGTAGATATACAGATCACTTAGGAATACACTTCATCATTCGCTGGCCAGAACTTGATAGAAGCACTAGCGATATTGGAAATCTTGCTAGATCATCCCATGGATTTTATACATATTTGCAGTGAATTCTATTCTGTGCAAAGCGGTAATATATATATTGTGTAAAGTGATCAGTGGTCGAGTTCATTCATTATATTTCATTGGATTTTGTGTTAATTTAAATCTATTAAATTAAACCATCTCAATAGTTCCAGTTGTAAATATAATGATCTATCTATTATATTATTTCAAAAGATAATAGATGTTTAATTCTTAAATTAACTTTTAAAGTCGCGAAGGAATTTATAATTAATAAATTTAGTTAAGTCCTATATTTATAGATGTGTGATTTAACCACTAGAACTCGCGCAGTGTTTATTAAATACATAATTAAATACTCGAGTGTATAATAGGCTTAACGGGAAATTTATCGCGCGCTTAGAAGATTATTTGTTTTAAAGTATGATTATGTTGTTATGGGTTTTCTATCTTTTTCTCTAGATTGATCACCTTTTGCAATCCCAGCAATAACGAAATCTTTCAGAGTTTCCATACTCGGTTCTTAAACTTCCAGACAGTTTGATGAGACATTTTTTTAAAGTAAATCTTGTGGTGGTCCGGTACGGCCTGGCTAGCATAATTACATGAAGGAAAGCCTACCCAAGATCATTTGATTATTATCATCAATCTAACTTACACTCTGTAAGATAAACTGGAAGATGAACAGTGCCAGTAGCGATAGTTTATATACTGTCTATTGTGAGAGATTACCGATTTACCTGAATGTGACCGAGCCTAGTTTTTCCTCACTGGATTAAAAACTTTCCCGGTCAGTGGCTATCATCACGCAGTGAAGGATTATACCATCACCTCATTTTTCACCCCTATGTCGAACTGCGTCAGTGCCATCCCATAGACTCGTTTCTTTATAATAAAACACAAGAACTCTTAGAACTTCAAGTCCGGCGATAAGCGGGAATATTTGCTCTCAGTGAATCCTCGCATTATCTGGGGCGGGACATAGAAGGACTAGACAGTTGTCATACGTCAAGAGTTAATTATTGTGTTTATCATTCTAAGGGATCGTCTGATGCTGCAACTCGGTAAGTGTGTGGTGTATATGAGTGTGGATCCGCACAGTGTGTATGAATGACAGGAGATTTAATTTTTTTGCAACAAACCATTTGTTAACTTGCCTACCGGGTAATACGTTTTCTGTATACCCGGCATTGTTCCTTTAGTGGGATAATTTGTTAACTCTGTTTCATCCCCCCCCCCCCCCTTTTTTTCTTTGCTTAGGAAAGGGAAGACACCATTGGGATAACAGTAATTTTTGTCTACCACCATAACTAATATTGTAACACCTCTTTCAGAGTAATTAAATTCACTGTTGGGTTACATTACCTATGTTCCTGATAACTATCTATCTTGAGACTGGGTTTATCTTTGTCTAATACAAGCGGGAAGGTGTAGTGAAATCTGTGAGAACTAACGCTTAATTCCACAGCACGTTCAATTTGCATACCGAAGTAAGGGCCTAAACGATTTGCCGCGGTTTAACATTAATACCATGACGGGCGTTCGAAAGACCCCCTTTTTCTCGACCCGCGTTCTGGACATATATTCACACGCTGGTTTTAGCAGACGATATATATATATACACACACGCAATGTGACGTGGCGCCGTAAGGTTAACGTCCGATAAGGTAGTTTAAAATAAAAGGAAAATTAAGGTTAACGTCCTATTTGTTTTTGAAAATGCCGTACTGAATTAAATAGGAGAGGGGAAGGAGTCCTTAATTTGAATATTTGAGGTCAGTTTTATTTGAAAAGGAACGCTATTCATTAAACAGTCTCTGATTGGCTGTAGTATAATAGACAAACGGTTGTATAAAACCAATTAGTAGTTGGTATTCGGGGCCACTTGTTAACTAAAATTTATACACTAAAGAAGTTGTTATAGACAAGGCAAGAGTACTGTCTTGGTTGCTAATTCTGCACAAGCAGCGATTTGGATTATGCCATATACCGCAATATTCAACTGTTTAGTGTGTAGATTTCTTTGATTGCGGTAAATATTGAAACCTTTATATTAACATTTATATTGTCATTTTTATCATTATTATGTATGCATTATTGAAGTTGTATGAACCTTAAAGGGGAAACATTTATCTGGAGGGAAGGCAACATCACTCTGTGTTGTTTCACAGCGTTGTTAGGAACTGTATTAACCTGGTATAGAAAAGCCAGACAGGCTTTCGGCCATATGGGGAGAAAAGAAAATTAAATATTTATGATGAAAAGAAAAAGTTGTGTTATGACATAAGACCAGGAAGATTACTGGCCGTCTTCATCAGCAAGTCACCGTGATTGTACATGACTTGATAGTATTAATGTAAAATGTTTCCTTTATCAAGGAAATGTCAAACGGGGTTTGAAAGTTATTTATCCAGAAGGGGGTACCAACCAAATTGAGAACGTTAACTAATTGTTTAGTTACCATACTGATGTCTGATGATATTGCCATGTTAGAATAATGAAAGAGAGAGATTATTAGATGCTGAGTGGGACACATTTGTATTGTTCCAGAGTTTCATCTACGAGTGAAAGTGAGCCCAGGTGACCTAACACCTGTCCTTAAGTACTGCAGTGAGGCCTAAATACTGAGTGTCTACACAGTGATTTACCTATAGAAGCAGAATCGTGTCTTGGCAGTGGAGACTGGCGTTTTATACATACTTCAAACAGCCTGGTTCCAGAGACCTCAGATAAGAATTGTCTGGGAAATTGATATCACAAACACTCCACTCTCTCAGTTTTCCCATAAGATAGGGTATCAGACAGTGAGGAACAAAAACGTTCAATAAACTTGTACCCTTTTCTAGGAGCAAGAAATACTTGACATTTTTCCAGCTTGAAACATAAATAATTGTGGGATAAAAACAGACTCAATGACAGTTGTAAAATAATTGGTTGTAAATAATTTCATTATCATGTTGAGTTGATTATTCCTGTGTCAGAAGAATAACTAGATACAGGAAAATAAATTATAAAAAAATAAGTTACATTCCAAACTTTACTCAGTGACTTGTTTAATCATTGTTTATTAGTAATAGGTGTAATTGTTGTCTTGTTCATACATTTTATCACATTGCATATACCCTAGACACTTGCTAGACAACATACACACACCAATACACTTCAGTAGGGGAAGATGTATAATCGGGTGAGGTCGTGGTGGAAGCAGACAGGTACCCTGTAAACTTATTTATATTTAATAAACCTCAGGGACTTGCATAGCTGACCTCACACCAGATACCATTAATATAATATTGAAACCAATACTAACAACTAATTCACCACATTAATTGGGACGCTCTTCCGGGATTAAAAGGTTCTTAGTACCCTACATTAAGTGAGTCACTAGTCCCAGTATTTGTAAAATATAATAGTAAAAATAATCTGAGAGTGGTTTGAGATATCATTGCCCTTTGTCTTGTGTTTAGAGTTGATTAATTAGTTAAGGTAGTGGATAGTATTTCATATTGTTAACTATAAAATGGCGGATATGGCTAAATACAGATCTGCTGCTGTGCAGACTGCAAAGGAAATGAATTTAGATGGGCAAGCTCTGATTCAGTATGTGACATCAGAGTGCGATAAGTATATGGAAAGGGAAGATAAGAGATTAGCTGAGGAGAAGAGAATTATGTTAGAGGATGCTAGGGAGCTTAAGAAATTAGAGGCTGATAGGGAGGCTGAGATCAAGAGGCTGCAGTTAGAAGAAAGGAGACTTGAGGCTGAGAGAGAAGATAAAAGACTCCAAAGGGAACATGAACTACGACTAAGGGAGTTGGAGTTACAAGGCCATGCTCCTGATAATGGAAGTAGCTCATCCACCTCCGACTCTGCTGCAGGCCAGGTTGCCTCAACCTCAGCCATGGGGTTCCAGTTGGACCCATTTGTAGAAAAAGATGATGATATTGAGTCATTTTTATCTAGATTTGAAAGGTTAGCTACTATGTATGGACTAGAGAAAGAGAGATGGAGTATGAAGGTATCTCAGGGGCTTAGGGGACCTCTTATGAGGTCTTCGCCAAACTGAGCAAGGATGATCAAGATGACTACGACATTCTTAAGCAAGCTCTTCTAGTTAGATATGAGAAAAACAGTGAATTTTACAGAAAGAAATTTAGGGATGCCAAACTGTTGACTGGAGAGACTTACCACCAGTTCTCTGCACGCCTGGAGACATACCTGGAGAAATGGACTGCTCTGGGGAAAACCCAAGATTTAAAGGAAATAATTATGACTGAGCAGTTAAGAGAGTCCATGGCTCCAGACCTGAGAAAATTTCTCACGGAACAGGGTGCTGAGAGGCTGGGGGAGATCTTAAATGTGGCTGAGAGATATCAGGCAGCCCAGTCTGAGATAGCAAGTTTAAAGAAGAAGCCTATAGACCATAATAAAGCTCCACAAAACCAAAATCAACCTAAATTTGAGCACAGAGATAAATTTAACAAGGGTAAAGCCTATTATGATAAAGCCAAGTTTGACCAACGAGATAGAAACTCGCAATTGAATGATAAGAAACATTTTCCTCAGGGAAATAAATGGTGTAAGTGGTGCAAGAAAAATAATCATGACACCACAATGTGTACTCGAAAACCTCCTAACTTTGCTGCAATGAAAACGGGGAGAAAGGGGACAAAAGGTTAAACCTAGTGGACAGCAGGAACCTTATACCCCCCCCCCCCCAGGGTGTGAGGATGTTGTATGTAATGGTGTCACCATTAGGTGCCTTTACGATACAGGTTTAGATTATGACTCAGTCGTGAGCTCTCACCTGGTGCGAGCAGATCAATACACCACAGAAACAGTGGAGATCCAAGCCGCAACCAAGGACGTAGCAACCATGACACTTCCCATTGCTAGAATCTGTGTAAAAACTCGCTATGTGGAAGGAGTAATCAAGGCAGCCGTGATAAACGAACCCATCTATCCTCTGATATTGGGGTGTCGTTATGTATTCTTGGGGAATCCCAGGAAACCTGTGATCATGGCAACAGTGCAGACCAGGTCACAGTCACGAAAGGAGGAGGATGAACCCATAAATACTCATCCAGAGGAGATGAGGAAGGCACAGGCGGAAGATAGGTCACTCAACCCGTGCTTTAAGAAATTACCTAAGTGCCATACACCTCCTACGAAAGGGGACTACTATATGAAAAACAAATTGTTATATAGGAAGGCTGGAACTGGATCCATTGGTCACGGACAGCTGGTCCTTCCAAAGGCATATAGGGCAGATGTAATAAGGAGATTACATGTTGGAAAAGATGGTGACCACGAGAAATTAGGTACCATCTGCCAAAAAGTTGCTCGAAAATACTATTGGCCCGACATAAATGTCGACATTGAGAATTTTGTAGAAGCATGTGGCATATTGCATGAGGGAACACCCACAAGTGGGAAAGATAATAATCAGGACCTAGAAACGCCACGGAGCAAACTTAGGCCTGACAATAGAATTAAAAATGTAGACAAAGTGGAATGGGAACCCCCTTTTCACACCCAGTCTTCACTTGAATGTGTTAACATGGCCACTATGAATAGAGTACAAAGAGTAATTCTAGCCCAGAATAAGCCGACAATTCCTCGGTCGGAATTATGTGAACTGGAGGAAGAAAATGTACAGAGGAGATCTCTCACCAAGAATCTTAAGTGGGGAGAAAAACCCCAGAAAAGAATTGGTAGTGGACGATTTGTAAGTCATGATACAAGGCAAAAAACGTCCTCATTACAAGGCTTCCAATGTTAAGGACCTGACATGTGCTATGAAAAATAAATTTGTAAATTTTAAAGTCCATTGGAACTTTACCCGGAATGGCACCGGAAACCCTATTTGGGAGGCCAATAAAAAGTCCATTGGAACTTCACCCGGAATGGCACCGGTAACCCTATTTGGGAGGCCAATAAAAAGTTCATTAGAAATTCGACCGGAATGGCACCGGAAACCCTATTTGGGAGGCCATGAAAAGATCCATATGTAACCTTGTTAAGGACATGGACTGATGAGAAGGCAGAAGAAACTGTTACCTCATCTTATAACTATGTGAACGAACTGACCACTCGTCTTAAAACTGGATGGAAACTGGCAAATGACAATCTCAGACAAGCCAGGAAGAAACATGCTGCTTACTTTAACAAGAAAGCTAAGGATAGAGAGCTTAATGTGGGAGAGAAGGTGCTCCTTCTTCTACCCGGCAGCAGTAACAAGTTACAAATTGGATGGCAAGGGCCATACACTGTTCTAGAAAGGATATCTAGAACTAATTATAAAATCGACAAAAAAGGTAAGGAGAAAATTTATCACGTGAATCTCCTAAAGCAATACCTGGAAAGAGAGATCCAGGATGAGACACATCTCATGACCTTGTCGATAGCCACAGGAATGAAAAAGGAACCACTCGCCTCTCACGAGTATCCCTTAAAAACAGAGGAAACACAGGCACAGGTGAAGATCAGTAAGCACCTGACTAAAGCCCAGAGGGTGCAGGTTCAAAAGGTTCTGGTTGAACATACAGACGTGCTAACAGATAAGCCGGGGCATACCAATCTATTAGAGTATGACATGAAAGTAATAGACCCAACACCCATCTGTATGAGGGCCTATTCCATTCCTTTCGCTAAGGAGAAAGCTTTGAAGGAGGAAATTGAGTATCTGTTGAAGGAAGGAATCATTTCTCACAGTGAATCTCCTTACAGTTCCAGTGTGGTTTTACTACTAAGGAAACCTTCTGGAGAACACCGTCTGTGTATAGATTTCAGAAAACTGAATGCTGTCACAGAAAATCAGGTGGATCCATTGCCGGATACCAATCAGCTGTTTGCCAGGCTGAATAAGGCAAAATATTTTTCTAAGGTGGATCTGAGCAAAGGCTATTACCAAATTCCAGTGAAGCCTGAGGTTCGACCTTATCTGGCATTTAGCACCTCGGAAGGCCATTATGAATTCAACATGTTACCATTTGGCTTGAAAAACGCCCCGAGTGTGTTTTCCAGAATGATGCGCAAGTTATTGGATCCCCTGAATAACCCATGTATAACCAATTTCATGGACGACATTCTTATTGCTACTGAGACATTCGAAGAACACATAAACTCTCTGAATATGCTATTTGATAGGCTCAGGGAAGCAAATTTGACGGCTAGACCAACCAAATGTAGTGTGGGGTGTAAAGAACTCGAATTCTTGGGACATACAGTGTATCAGGGAAACATGACCCCTGACCCCAAGAACCTGGAGAAATTACAAAAAAGCACCGAGGCCACAAACCAAAAAAGATGTGAGGTCTTTTGTATCTTTATGTGGATTTTATCAAAAATACATAAAGAACTTTAACTCTATTTGTGCACCGCTGACAGACTTAACTAGAAAAGGTCAACCTGAAAAAATCATTTGGTCAGCGCAGTGTGAATTGGCATACCAAGAGTTAAAAGATAAACTCACTAGCAAGCCGATATTGAAATTGCCTGATCTAAGTCAGGAATTTGTGGTGAGAACGGATGCGAGTAACATAGGATTAGGGGCCACTTTGTTACAGAGGTCCAGCTCACAGGATGGAGAACTGAACCCAGTTGCTTACGCTAGCCGCAAGTTAAACAAAGCGGAAAAAAAATTACTCAACAAGTGAAAAAGAGTGTTTAGCATTGATCTGGGCCATAAAAAAGTTCCAAATTTATCTTTATGGTAGGTCATTTGTGGTGCAAACAGATCACCAGCCTTTAGTGTTCTTATCTCAGGCCAAGCATGAAAATGCACGTTTATTAAGGTGGTCTTTATTGATCCAACCTTATACATTTTCCATCGAATATATACCCGGTTCGGAAAACGTGGGAGCGGATTTCCTGAGTAGACATCCTTGTGAGGCAAATCAGGAAAAACCTAGGGAATAGTACTTTGTTTACGCTAATTGTCTCACAGATAATAACTTGCAGTGAATGCATGTTTTAGGAAAGGAGGTGTGTAGTGAAATCTGTGAGAACTAACGCTTAATTCCACAGCACGTTCAATTTGCATACCGAAGTAAGGGCCTAAACGATTTGCCGCGGTTTAACATTAATACCATGACGGGCGTTCGAAAGACCCCCTTTTTCTCGACCCGCGTTCTGGACATATATTCACACGCTGGTTTTAGCAGACGATATATATATATATACACACACGCAATGTGACGTGGCGCCGTAAGGTTAACGTCCGATAAGGTAGTTTAAAATAAAAGGAAAATTAAGGTTAACGTCCTATTTGTTTTTGAAAATGCCGTACTGAATTAAATAGGAGAGGGGAAGGAGTCCTTAATTTGAATATTTGAGGTCAGTTTTATTTGAAAAGGAACGCTATTCATTAAACAGTCTCTGATTGGCTGTAGTATAATAGACAAACGGTTGTATAAAACCAATTAGTAGTTGGTATTCGGGGCCACTTGTTAACTAAAATTTATACACTAAAGAAGTTGTTATAGACAAGGCAAGAGTACTGTCTTGGTTGCTAATTCTGCACAAGCAGCGATTTGGATTATGCCATATACCGCAATATTCAACTGTTTAGTGTGTAGATTTCTTTGATTGCGGTAAATATTGAAACCTTTATATTAACATTTATATTGTCATTTTTATCATTATTATGTATGCATTATTGAAGTTGTATGAACCTTAAAGGGGAAACATTTATCTGGAGGGAAGGCAACATCACTCTGTGTTGTTTCACAGCGTTGTTAGGAACTGTATTAACCTGGTATAGAAAAGCCAGACAGGCTTTCGGCCATATGGGGAGAAAAGAAAATTAAATATTTATGATGAAAAGAAAAAGTTGTGTTATGACATAAGACCAGGAAGATTACTGGCCGTCTTCATCAGCAAGTCACCGTGATTGTACATGACTTGATAGTATTAATGTAAAATGTTTCCTTTATCAAGGAAATGTCAAACGGGGTTTGAAAGTTATTTATCCAGAAGGGGGTACCAACCAAATTGAGAACGTTAACTAATTGTTTAGTTACCATACTGATGTCTGATGATATTGCCATGTTAGAATAATGAAAGAGAGAGATTATTAGATGCTGAGTGGGACACATTTGTATTGTTCCAGAGTTTCATCTACGAGTGAAAGTGAGCCCAGGTGACCTAACACCTGTCCTTAAGTTCTGCAGTGAGGCCTAAATACTGAGTGTCTACACAGTGATTTACCTATAGAAGCAGAATCGTGTCTTGGCAGTGGAGACTGGCGTTTTATACATACTTCAAACAGCCTGGTTCCAGAGACCTCAGATAAGAATTGTCTGGGAAATTGATATCACAAACACTCCACTCTCTCAGTTTTCCCATAAGATAGGGTATCAGACAGTGAGGAACAAAAACGTTCAATAAACTTGTACCCTTTTCTAGGAGCAAGAAATACTTGACATTTTTCCAGCTTGAAACATAAATAATTGTGGGATAAAACAGACTCAATGACAGTTGTAAAATAATTGGTTGTAAATAATTTCATTATCATGTTGAGTTGATTATTCCTGTGTCAGAAGAATAACTAGATACAGGAAAATAAATTATAAAAAAATAAGTTACATTCCAAACTTTACTCAGTGACTTGTTTAATCATTGTTTATTAGTAATAGGTGTAATTGTTGTCTTGTTCATACATTTCATCACATTGCATATACCCTAGACACTTGCTAGACAACATACACACACCAATACACTTCAGTAGGGGAAGATGTATAATCGGGTGAGGTCGTGGTAGAAGCAGACAGGTACCCTGTAAACTTATTTATATTTAATAAACCTCAGGGACTTGCATAGCTGACCTCACACCAGATACCATTAATATAATATTGAAACCAATACTAACAACTAATTCACCACATTAATTGGGACGCTCTTCCGGGATTAAAAGGTTCTTAGTACCCTACATTAAGTGAGTCACTAGTCCCAGTATTTGTAAAATATAATAGTAAAAATAATCTGAGAGTGGTTTGAGATATCATTGCCCTTTGTCTTGTGTTTAGAGTTGATTAATTAGTTAAGGTAGTGGATAGTATTTCATATTGTTAACTATAAAATGGCGGATATGGCTAAATACAGATCTGCTGCTGTGCAGACTGCAAAGGAAATGAATTTAGATGGGCAAGCTCTGATTCAGTATGTGACATCAGAGTGCGATAAGTATATGGAAAGGGAAGATAAGAGATTAGCTGAGGAGAAGAGAATTATGTTAGAGGATGCTAGGGAGCTTAAGAAATTAGAGGCTGATAGGGAGGCTGAGATCAAGAGGCTGCAGTTAGAAGAAAGGAGACTTGAGGCTGAGAGAGAAGATAAAAGACTCCAAAGGGAACATGAACTACGACTAAGGGAGTTGGAGTTACAAGGCCATGCTCCTGATAATGGAAGTAGCTCATCCACCTCCGACTCTGCTGCAGGCCAGGTTGCCTCAACCTCAGCCATGGGGTTCCAGTTGGACCCATTTGTAGAAAAAGATGATGATATTGAGTCATTTTTATCTAGATTTGAAAGGTTAGCTACTATGTATGGACTAGAGAAAGAGAGATGGAGTATGAAGGTATCTCAGGGGCTTAGGGGAACCTCTTATGAGGTCTTCGCCAAACTGAGCAAGGATGATCAAGATGACTACGACATTCTTAAGCAAGCTCTTCTAGTTAGATATGAGAAAAACAGTGAATTTTACAGAAAGAAATTTAGGGATGCCAAACTGTTGACTGGAGAGACTTACCACCAGTTCTCTGCACGCCTGGAGACATACCTGGAGAAATGGACTGCTCTGGGGAAAACCCAAGATTTAAAGGAAATAATTATGACTGAGCAGTTAAGAGAGTCCATGGCTCCAGACCTGAGAAAATTTCTCACGGAACAGGGTGCTGAGAGGCTGGGGGAGATCTTAAATGTGGCTGAGAGATATCAGGCAGCCCAGTCTGAGATAGCAAGTTTAAAGAAGAAGCCTATAGACCATAATAAAGCTCCACAAAACCAAAATCAACCTAAATTTGAGCACAGAGATAAATTTAACAAGGGTAAAGCCTATTATGATAAAGCCAAGTTTGACCAACGAGATAGAAACTCGCAATTGAATGATAAGAAACATTTTCCTCAGGGAAATAAATGGTGTAAGTGGTGCAAGAAAAATAATCATGACACCACAATGTGTACTCGAAAACCTCCTAACTTTGCTGCAATGAAAACGGGGAGAAAGGGACAAAAGGTTAAACCTAGTGGACAGCAGGAACCTTACCACCCCCCAGTTTGTGAGGATGTTGTATGTAATGGTGTCACCATTAGGTGCCTTTACGATACAGGTTTAGATTATGACTCAGTCGTGAGCTCTCACCTGGTGCGAGCAGATCAATACACCACAGAAACAGTGGAGATCCAAGCCGCAACCAAGGACGTAGCAACCATGACACTTCCCATTGCTAGAATCTGTGTAAAAACTCGCTATGTGGAAGGAGTAATCAAGGCAGCCGTGATAAACGAACCCATCTATCCTCTGATATTGGGGTGTCGTTATGTATTCTTGGGGAATCCCAGGAAACCTGTGATCATGGCAACAGTGCAGACCAGGTCACAGTCACGAAAGGAGGAGGATGAACCCATAAATACTCATCCAGAGGAGATGAGGAAGGCACAGGCGGAAGATAGGTCACTCAACCCGTGCTTTAAGAAATTACCTAAGTGCCATACACCTCCTACGAAAGGGGACTACTATATGAAAAACAAATTGTTATATAGGAAGGCTGGAACTGGATCCATTGGTCACGGACAGCTGGTCCTTCCAAAGGCATATAGGGCAGATGTAATAAGGAGATTACATGTTGGAAAAGATGGTGACCACGAGAAATTAGGTACCATCTGCCAAAAAGTTGCTCGAAAATACTATTGGCCCGACATAAATGTCGACATTGAGAATTTTGTAGAAGCATGTGGCATATTGCATGAGGGAACACCCACAAGTGGGAAAGATAATAATCAGGACCTAGAAACGCCACGGAGCAAACTTAGGCCTGACAATAGAATTAAAAATGTAGACAAAGTGGAATGGGAACCCCCTTTTCACACCCAGTCTTCACTTGAATGTGTTAACATGGCCACTATGAATAGAGTACAAAGAGTAATTCTAGCCCAGAATAAGCCGACAATTCCTCGGTCGGAATTATGTGAACTGGAGGAAGAAAATGTACAGAGGAGATCTCTCACCAAGAATCTTAAGTGGGGAGAAAAACCCCAGAAAAGAATTGGTAGTGGACGATTTGTAAATCATGATACAAGGCAAAAACGTCCTCATTACAAGGCTTCCAATGTTAAGGACCTGACATGTGCTATGAAAAATAAATTTGTAAATTTTAAAGTCCATTGGAACTTTACCCGGAATGGCACCGGAAACCCTATTTGGGAGGCCAATAAAAAGTCCATTGGAACTTCACCCGGAATGGCACCGGTAACCCTATTTGGGAGGCCAATAAAAAGTTCATTAGAAATTCGACCGGAATGGCACCGGAAACCCTATTTGGGAGGCCATGAAAAGATCCATATGTAACCTTGTTAAGGACATGGACTGATGAGAAGGCAGAAGAAACTGTTACCTCATCTTATAACTATGTGAACGAACTGACCACTCGTCTTAAAACTGGATGGAAACTGGCAAATGACAATCTCAGACAAGCCAGGAAGAAACATGCTGCTTACTTTAACAAGAAAGCTAAGGATAGAGAGCTTAATGTGGGAGAGAAGGTGCTCCTTCTTCTACCCGGCAGCAGTAACAAGTTACAAATTGGATGGCAAGGGCCATACACTGTTCTAGAAAGGATATCTAGAACTAATTATAAAATCGACAAAAAAGGTAAGGAGAAAATTTATCACGTGAATCTCCTAAAGCAATACCTGGAAAGAGAGATCCAGGATGAGACACATCTCATGACCTTGTCGATAGCCACAGGAATGAAAAAGGAACCACTCGCCTCTCACGAGTATCCCTTAAAAACAGAGGAAACACAGGCACAGGTGAAGATCAGTAAGCACCTGACTAAAGCCCAGAGGGTGCAGGTTCAAAAGGTTCTGGTTGAACATACAGACGTGCTAACAGATAAGCCGGGGCATACCAATCTATTAGAGTATGACATGAAAGTAATAGACCCAACACCCATCTGTATGAGGGCCTATTCCATTCCTTTCGCTAAGGAGAAAGCTTTGAAGGAGGAAATTGAGTATCTGTTGAAGGAAGGAATCATTTCTCACAGTGAATCTCCTTACAGTTCCAGTGTGGTTTTACTAAGGAAACCTTCTGGAGAACACCGTCTGTGTATAGATTTCAGAAAACTGAATGCTGTCACAGAAAATCAGGTGGATCCATTGCCGGATACCAATCAGCTGTTTGCCAGGCTGAATAAGGCAAAATATTTTTCTAAGGTGGATCTGAGCAAAGGCTATTACCAAATTCCAGTGAAGCCTGAGGTTCGACCTTATCTGGCATTTAGCACCTCGGAAGGCCATTATGAATTCAACATGTTACCATTTGGCTTGAAAAACGCCCCGAGTGTGTTTTCCAGAATGATGCGCAAGTTATTGGATCCCCTGAATAACCCATGTATAACCAATTTCATGGACGACATTCTTATTGCTACTGAGACATTCGAAGAACACATAAACTCTGAATATGCTATTTGATAGGCTCAGGGAAGCAAATTTGACGGCTAGACCAACCAAATGTAGTGTGGGGTGTAAAGAACTCGAATTCTTGGGACATACAGTGTATCAGGGAAACATGACCCCTGACCCCAAGAACCTGGAGAAATTACAAAAAAGCACCGAGGCCACAAACCAAAAAAGATGTGAGGTCTTTTGTATCTTTATGTGGATTTTATCAAAAATACATAAAGAACTTTAACTCTATTTGTGCACCGCTGACAGACTTAACTAGAAAAGGTCAACCTGAAAAAATCATTTGGTCAGCGCAGTGTGAATTGGCATACCAAGAGTTAAAAGATAAACTCACTAGCAAGCCGATATTGAAATTGCCTGATCTAAGTCAGGAATTTGTGGTGAGAACGGATGCGAGTAACATAGGATTAGGGGCCACTTTGTTACAGAGGTCCACCTCACAGGATGGAGAACTGAACCCAGTTGCTTACGCTAGCCGCAAGTTAAACAAAGCGGAAAAAAATTACTCAACAAGTGAAAAAGAGTGTTTAGCATTGATCTGGGCCATAAAAAAGTTCCAAATTTATCTTTATGGTAGGTCATTTGTGGTGCAAACAGATCACCAGCCTTTAGTGTTCTTATCTCAGGCCAAGCATGAAAATGCACGTTTATTAAGGTGGTCTTTATTGATCCAACCTTATACATTTTCCATCGAATATATACCCGGTTCGGAAAACGTGGGAGCGGATTTCCTGAGTAGACATCCTTGTGAGGCAAATCAGGAAAAACCTAGGGAATAGTACTTTGTTTACGCTAATTGTCTCACAGATAATAACTTGCAGTGAATGCATGTTTTAGGAAAGGAGGTGTGTAGTGAAATCTGTGAGAACTAACGCTTAATTCCACAGCACGTTCAATTTGCATACCGAAGTAAGGGCCTAAACGATTTGCCGCGGTTTAACATTAATACCATGACGGGCGTTCGAAAGACCCCCTTTTTCTCGACCCGCGTTCTGGACATATATTCACACGCTGGTTTTAGCAGACGATATATATATATATATACACACACGCAATGTGACGTGGCGCCGTAAGGTTAACGTCCGATAAGGTAGTTTAAAATAAAAGGAAAATTAAGGTTAACGTCCTATTTGTTTTTGAAAATGCCGTACTGAATTAAATAGGAGAGGGGAAGGAGTCCTTAATTTGAATATTTGAGGTCAGTTTTATTTGAAAAGGAACGCTATTCATTAAACAGTCTCTGATTGGCTGTAGTATAATAGACAAACGGTTGTATAAAACCAATTAGTAGTTGGTATTCGGGGCCACTTGTTAACTAAAATTTATACACTAAAGAAGTTGTTATAGACAAGGCAAGAGTACTGTCTTGGTTGCTAATTCTGCACAAGCAGCGATTTGGATTATGCCATATACCGCAATATTCAACTGTTTAGTGTGTAGATTTCTTTGATTGCGGTAAATATTGAAACCTTTATATTAACATTTATATTGTCATTTTTATCATTATTATGTATGCATTATTGAAGTTGTATGAACCTTAAAGGGGAAACATTTATCTGGAGGGAAGGCAACATCACTCTGTGTTGTTTCACAGCGTTGTTAGGAACTGTATTAACCTGGTATAGAAAAGCCAGACAGGCTTTCGGCCATATGGGGAGAAAAGAAAATTAAATATTTATGATGAAAAGAAAAAAAAAGTTGTGTTATGACATAAGACCAGGAAGATTACTGGCCGTCTTCATCAGCAAGTCACCGTGATTGTACATGACTTGATAGTATTAATGTAAAATGTTTCCTTTATCAAGGAAATGTCAAACGGGGTTTGAAAGTTATTTATCCAGAAGGGGGTACCAACCAAATTGAGAACGTTAACTAATTGTTTAGTTACCATACTGATGTCTGATGATATTGCCATGTTAGAATAATGAAAGAGAGAGATTATTAGATGCTGAGTGGGACACATTTGTATTGTTCCAGAGTTTCATCTACGAGTGAAAGTGAGCCCAGGTGACCTAACACCTGTCCTAAGTTCTGCAGTGAGGCCTAAATACTGAGTGTCTACACAGTGATTTACCTATAGAAGCAGAATCGTGTCTTGGCAGTGGAGACTGGCGTTTTATACATACTTCAAACAGCCTGGTTCCAGAGACCTCAGATAAGAATTGTCTGGGAAATTGATATCACAAACACTCCACTCTCTCAGTTTTCCCATAAGATAGGGTATCAGACAGTGAGGAACAAAAACGTTCAATAAACTTGTACCCTTTTCTAGGAGCAAGAAATACTTGACATTTTTCCAGCTTGTAACATTAAATAATTGTGGGATAAAACAGACTCAATGACAGTTGTAAAATAATTGGTTGTAAATAATTTCATTATCATGTTGAGTTGATTATTCCTGTGTCAGAAGAATAACTAGATACAGGAAAATAAATTATAAAAAAAATAAGTTACATTCCAAACTTTACTCAGTGACTTGTTTAATCATTGTTTATTAGTAATAGGTGTAATTGTTGTCTTGTTCATACATTTCATCACATTGCATATACCCTAGACACTTGCTAGACAACATACACACACCAATACACTTCAGTAGGGGAAGATGTATAATCGGGTGAGGTCGTGGTGGAAGCAGACAGGTACCCTGTAAACTTATTTATATTTAATAAACCTCAGGGACTTGCATAGCTGACCTCACACCAGATACCATTAATATAATATTGAAACCAATACTAACAACTAATTCACCACAGAAGGGCTTAGTCGATACCAATCTTCTTCACCCCCTCCCTACCTTGATATTTGCATTTTTCTGTACTTATGATAATTTTTATGTAACACTTGATATTGTTTTCTTGTGATTTGATCTTTTAGATTAATAAACATACTTACTTACTTAGTCGTTCCCCTTCTACCGTGAGGTGTAGAGGTTTGGAAGAGAGAGCGCCAGACCATTCTATCAGCTGTCTTCTTCCTGGCCTGGTTCCATTCTAGTCCTCGGTCCTTCAAAGATTGTCTAATGTTGTCCTCCCAGCGGACTCTGGGTCGTCCTGGAGGTCTGGATCCCTGGCTCTTTGTTTCCCATGCTTGTCGTGGTAGTCGATCTTCTCCCATTCTGCAGACATGGCCAAACCATCTTAGTTGGGACTGTTCTATTTGGGTCTGCAGCGGATGGGATTTTAGGCCTTGACGGATCGTCTGGTTGCGGACCATGTCTCTTCTTGTTACTTCAACCACTTTCCTCAGATACCTCATTTCTGAGGTTTGGATCTGGCTTTTGTGGGTTGTAGTCATTGCCCACGACTCGCATCCATATGTCAAGACTGGGACATAGGTGGAGCGGTATACAGCCATCTTCGTTTTCTTACCAACCTCTTTCTTGCTGAGGAATCCACGATTTATGGCCTGAAAAGGTCTCCCAGCCGCTGCTTTTCGAGTGGCCAACTCTTCTTTGATGCCTCCCTTTCGGTCTATAATAGCTCCGAGATATTTAAAGTGGTCGACCTGCTCCAGGACCTGTTCTCCCAACTTAATCTGATGTTTTCTTTCTTCTCGTGATATCACCATGGATTTTGTTTTAGAGCTGCTTATGACCATCCCTCTCTTTTCCAGCTCTTCCTTCCAGACTTGCAGGTTGGATTGGAGATGTGCCTCTGATTTAGCAATCAGGGCAACATCATCAGCAAATGCCAGCTCCGAAATATAGACCTGTCTCATCTTCCAGTACCCCACTGAATACTTTCTTGTTCTCTCCTTACATGCCTTGATGACATCGTCCATAAGGAGTATGAAGAGGTAAGGTGATAGGATATCACCTTGTCTTACACCACTGGTGGTCCTGAACTCTTCTGACTTATGGTTTGCTGTCCTCACATAATTTCTGCAAGACTTGTAGAAGCTCTGTATAGCATGAATCAGAGGTGCTGGAATATTCTTCCTTGCCAAATAGTCCCGAAGTTTGCTCCAGGGGACCCTGTCAAACGCATTTTCCAGATCTATGAAACAAAGATGGATCTCACTCTTATACTCAAGGGCCTTTTCACTCAGCTGTCTGAGTGTGAAGATTAGGTCTTGAGTACTTCGGTTTGCTCGGAATCCGCACTGGACCTCATCCAATTGTGGCTCAGCTAGGCGTCGGAGTCTCTGCTCTAGGATTCTAGAGTAGATTTTACCAGGGACATTGAGAAGGGATATGCCTCTATGGTTTCCACATTGTCGATTGTCACCCTTTTTGAAAATTGGTGTTATGATGGCAATCTCCCAATCCTTTGGTATGGTCTTGTTGCACCATGCTGCCTGTAGGACCTTTAAGAGTAATAGGACGCCTGATGCTCCCATGTACTTAACCATTTCTGGTGTTATACCATCATGCCCTGCTGCTTTGCCCATCTTGATTTTCTCTAGTGCTGCCCTCAGTTCTTCCATCTTTATGTCATCTTCACCATCATTGGTTTTCTCTTCTGTGCTAGTGGTTATCATTTCTGATGCTTCACCATGCTCACCATCCAGGAGTTCTGAGAAATATTCTTTCCATCTTTCCATTACTTCCTTCGGGGCAGTAAGCAATTTGCCTTGCTTGTCCTTTATAAATTTGAGAGGGCATTGTTTTTCTTTCCTCATGTTCTTTAGGGTCTTATAGAACAATTTCTGGTTTTCTTGTGCATCTTTTTCTAGCTTTTCTCCAAATTCTTCCCAGGACTTCTGTTTTGCTGCTAGCACTTTGTTCTTTGCTTCTGTTCTGAGTGTCACATATTCTCTATATTTTTCCATTTGTCCTGTTGTGTTTTTAGCTCCTAAGTATTGTTTCCATGCCATTTTCTTCTCTCTTATTTTCTCTTTGACTTCCTCTGTCCACCAAGGTGTCCTCTTTCTCTGGTTCCCAAGTCGGACTTCACCGCATGCTTCTGCAGCAGCTGTCTTTATGATATCCTTGAATTTATTCCAGAGGGTTTTCTAAGTCATCAGGTCCTTCTTCTGTGTTGCTCACTGCTGTAGCAATAAGCCCCTGATATCTGGTCTTAATTTCTGGCTCTCTCAGCTTGTAGGTCCTAATGCTCATTTCTCCTGCTCGTTTACTTGGTTTCTTGCGTGATGTTGGGCAGTTCCTAGGCTGAGCAACTCTTTCAGTTGTTCGTTTGATTGTTAGCAGGTAGTGATCACTTCCAATCTCTGGCCCCCTCCAGACTCTTGCATCTCGGACATATCTGAATGAGCTTCTCCGAACAATGGCATAGTCGATCACTGACTTCTCATTCTTGGTTGGTTCACATCTAGTGTATGCATGTATGCGCTTATGGGGGAACTTTGTGTTTGTAATGATCAGATTCTGCTCACTGCAGAATCTAAGGAGTCGCTTTCCATTGTCATTGAGAGTATCTTCTCCATATCTTCCGATAACTCCACCCCATCTAGCATGGTCATTTCCAACTCTGGCATTAAAATCTCCGAGCATAATAACTTCATCTAGGCAGTCATCCACTGTCCTTTGAAGCAGCTCGAAGAATTCCTCCTTGACCTCTGCTCTCTCATCCTCATTTGGCCCATACACTATGACCAGGTTGACTATGGTTTCTCCTTCTTTTAGTTTTACAACCATAATGCGCTCCGAGACAAAGTTCCATCCCTTGATACTATCTTTTGGTTTTGGGCCACAATGCAACCCACGCCCCCTTTAGCTCTTTCAGATATGGGTACACCACTGTAGAGCAACGTGTTGCCATCGAGATCCATGACTCCTTGTCCTTTTTTCTTCGTTTCCGTTATAGCCAGGATTTCTAGTTTTGCTTTCCTCATCTCTTCCACCAGCTCCTCTTCCTTCCCATTCATACTTCTTGTGTTCCAAGTTCCATAAGTCGTAGTCCGTAGTCCGTTCCAGTTCGTCGCCTTTATAATCAGTCCGGTTTTCTCTCTTGTAGTTCGCGTAATCATGATTTAAAGCAAACAGGTGATTGGCCTGTTGTGCCTTTGCATGGTGGAGGGGCTGCCTCCTTACGGCCTCCATGCAGGCCGCCCTCCTCCTTTTTCATCCGGGCTTGGGACCGGCATAGGCGGAGTTTGATTAATAAACATCATAAACTTAACTCGGACTGTGTTGGAATACCCAAAAGCCCAAACATTCCCTATTTGTTTAATATAGCTGTATCCACGTCGTCTGAGTGCTTGACGCAACAAATCGGAGTGAGCGCAGACGTGTGTCTGGAAAAACTGGCAAATAATTGTTTGACCAGGAGAGTGGAAGAGAAGATTGAGAGAAACGATTTGTCGTAAATACGTCTGTCTTTACTCTCCTCTAGCACGCTGTGAAGCAACTATTTAATCTCTACATTTTCTATCACTGAGCTTTCCATCATCATTTTCCACTCTAAACCGGACCACTATTTCTAAGACTCTTTTCTCTCAAAATAAATTTACGACAAACATCACCCTGTGATGATTACCTTTTTTTTAAAAGAATTATTCATTTTTTTAAACTGTTAAACATAATTGATTATTACATTTGGTATTTGTGTATATGCAAATTTAAAGTTGATTTAATCATTTTGCATGTTCGCATCTGTATGTCTCAGTCACCTTTAATACACTTAAAACAGAGCTACTAAATTAAGATTTCGCTGAATTAAATCAGCTGGGGGCTTGTACGAGCGAAATTAAATTATATAACCCATCTTCACAAAAGGCGGCGGGTCAGATGCAAAGTTAACGTGCTCAGATTCATTCACCATTGTCCTCGACTTCTGAAATATCTTGTGAAAACTCCCTCGAGGTAGAAGCATTATTATCCTTCTATCTACAACTCTGCCAATAGTAATCTTGTGCGAAGGTAGACACATTTGAAGACCCACATTAGATACTCTAGGTTTTGGCCACTGTTGGATCACTACTGTAGAGCAAAGGGGAGGCAGCCAGTGACAGCATGGTGTCACGGGATTTTCCCCCTTGCCCTGCAGTGATCGTCCAACAGGGGCCAAAATTCAGAGTATCTACTGAAGGTCTTCTATCTACTCAGGAAAATAGTTTCGGCAGCTTGGTTGAGATGCCTCTTACACGTGGTTAGGGGTAGTCCCACTATGACTTCGCGTCAAGGCTTCTAGGATTTCGGGTTTTCCGTATTAGTAAATGTAGAATTTTCTTACTGCTGTGACGAGATGGTAAATATAGGTGTATCTAGATGATACCAGGTGCCAGACAAGAATTCTGGACTAAAAGAATTACCCCAGATTCAGAAAAGAGCACTGGTGTATGGATGGCACAGGTTATAGTCAGGCTGTAAAGTACTCTTGTCCAAATAGTGATGTAACAGATCAAGAACTTATGGTGCCCTCTCGTTCAGACTACCCTAGGCTTAAACAGTAATGCATTTCCAATTTAAAAATTCAAAATTGAACAAAAAGGAATTTACAAAGTCCCAAGGTACAATTAATGAATCAATTTATTTATAAGTAATTTCTTTTCTTCTTGTCTTCAGAATGAATGTTATATGATGATATATTACACAATAATTCAGTTTACAATTATATTTACACTAATAAAGTGTCACTGGAATAACAGATTTCCTGCAAACTGTTCTGTGATTCTATAAAGTTTCTTCATTGACAACTCGCACTTAAATTGCAACAGTAGTTCATGTGTTGTTGAACTTATCTTAAAAGTCTCTTGGGCTGCTAGACTGCAATGTCACAGACTAGAGTTGATAGGGTTTAAACACGATGATGTAACTCTTCACTGATGTTCCTCAAACACTACAGTTAACAGTGAATATGAGTGGTCCAACTACAGGGCTCCTTAACAAATAGGCAGGATAACACTAGGAGTTCCCACTTCCGAGTTCCTTGATGTAGATCTAGTTTGATCTTATGAAATGAACGTGAACTGAATTGAAATAAACCTGCAACAATACAGAGCCCGTAGATAGCATCTTCTTATGATATCCACAAATATACTGTGGTGGGTGTGAGTGTCTCTGCTGATGCATGTTTATGAATGCACACATGCGATTGTTAAGTGTACAGTTTGACAGGTGTCTACGGTGCAATTCCAGAATAAATTACATAATACGTTATAATACATGATTAATTACATTCATGATTTACTTAGTTCATTCCACTTCTTCTTCCTGTCAACTCCTAATACTTATAAAGTGATCCTTAATGATAAACTCAACTGTGAGTATCTGGTTTTGTTTCCTTTCTTCCATTCCTCAACACGTCTTTAAAATATTCATCCATTGAATCATTAATCATGTAGTTACATAATAACAAATCCCGAAACAGATAATTGCATTATATATACAAATGTATTTACAGTAATCCAACTTACCCTCTAGCCCCCAGAAATTACACAACTGGACAATAGACTTGGTCAAGGCAGGCTACCACAATACACAAATAGTGAAAGTAGTCGTGACTAGCTCTTTCCTCTGCCCGTCATGCAAAAACTAATTTCGTGTGTGTCCACATTCAAATTTAGCGCGGCTTAAATAGCCTTGCATCCGGCGTAAGTTAGAACTGTGACGTCACACCAGATCTTGGTGTGAGATTTTATTTTGCTGAACTGGTACATTTTGGTCATTTGTGCGTTTCATTCCCCCACGGTTCTTCGTCGTGCTCATCTCCTATACCAGCTATTGTTTTCATTCTTACCTCTTTTTATCTAGCAGAAGTATAGCTCTTTTTCCATAAATAGTTTTTTCCAAATCTGTTTAACCTTCGATTTGCTATGTTTTGCAAAAGTGAACTTTAGACCTATTTGCTAACTTCTTGACACACTTACTTGCTATTATCTCCGAAAATACAACAAGCATTACACTTTCCAATATATCCACATATACGTTGTCTCCCCCCTTGAACACAAGGATTAAGTAGAATTTCAATATGTCCATCAGTTTTATTATGCTTCCACTGAATCTGTGCAGCCCTAACACAAAAGCTTTCGCTGCCATATTTCCATTGTAAGTTAGGCAGCACGTTATCGGCGAGCCTGCAGAAAATGCGCGAATCTGATTGGATGCTATTTCAGAAACACTACTAGGCGATTCCACGGTATGTGTTTTCATTTTTCGACAACTGTGTAAGTCCAGAATAAGCTGAAATACGTTGTCAGGTACTTTAAATTAGAATCCTGACTCTATTCGTTATCCTGGCTTGTCGGACTGTCTTCTTGACGAATCGAATTAGCAGTGCCGTAGACTCCAAATGTGCTAGATAATAAGCAACATTCGGCCCACGCATCCACATTGCTACTATATGACAAAGCTCCAATAAGAAATTTTGTATTTTAACCACAAATGCCAAACCAATAGCAATCAACTTGCGTGCTTTGGTAGGGGTTATTCCCAGTGCCCTCTCATTGAATATTCCTGCGTGACACATAAGATGTGATTTTCAAAAGTCACTCCCATATAAGGTTGTTAAGGTCGTGTTTTGGTCTTGGGGAGTTAAATCGTTTAAATACTTGTATATACAGACCGGATTGCTGCTATCTCCCTTGAGTAGCTGTTTGTGTGTTTTAAAATAATATCGCGAATCTTCGCGAAGGTTCTGGATACAGAACAGCTAGAACGCGGGTGAACGAAATTCAGCTCAGGCGCTGAATTCGCGCTGGGATGATTTTTGAGTGAGCGATGGTCTCTCGCGTTCACTGAGCGGTGGTCGAGCAGAGATATTTTCGGGGGGAGTTTTTTGTGAGCAGAGCGCCGAGATGGTCGTTTTCCCCATCTCGTTAATGTGTTGATGGATAGAGTATATTATTATTGGCGGTGAAAGGATATTTGAGATTTTTTCCTAAAGTATTTTCTAAAAGCCATGGAGATGAGGCTTATTTTTTCGTGTACCACAGAACGTACATTATTGGTGAATTTTCAGGCCATGGATAGGCCAGTATATATGCATAACTTCGATGGGGATATTTTTTGAAGTTTCGACAGAGTATTACTATGGTAATGATTATTCTAATTTTACTTGATTAATCATTTCGATTCATTTCAATATTGTATTTTGTTTTTGGTAAAGAATATGAAGACATGAGAGAACGTATTTTTTTTCTGACATTGTAATATTTTTTCTTTGCCCGGCGCGTGATTGTGCGCTAGGGGTAACTGTGTACGATATTGGTACTTTGAGAAGATATTTTTTCTGAGGTTGTGATGTATTTTTTTTCCTCACCCGACGCTTGATTGTGTGTCACCTATAGCTATGTATAACGGTGTTGTTTATTTTGATGTCCATTATGAGCTCATCATTTGTACTCCATGAGCGTAGTAACTTGGTTATTATGCACATTATGCTATTTTTTTTTTTTAGATCATAGCTAATTACTTATTCTTTGATTTGGATTATCTTTGTTTTTGATAATGTATGCTATTGTACTATAATAGTGTTCATTTATATAATGTGTTGTTTAATGTAATTGTTCTTATTGCATTGCTTTGTTTCTTTACTGCTCATTCTTCTTCTATTTCATCCGTTCTTCTCACCTTTTACTTACGATGTTATGGCTAGTCTATACTTCATATACTTGATATTCCTTTGAAGTTGATGTGCTTCGTATGCTTATCTCTTTACTTTTCTATACTTCACTTCGTTTGTACTTTACACTTACTTCTATCCTTCTTTTGTTCATTTTGTTATCACGACTTAACACTGTGTAATCCTTATGTGTAGAGATTAATAATTTATCGACCCCTATATTTTTCTTTGATGTATTTTTTCAACAACAAAAAATGATTATATCTTTTTTTCCCAGGGGGGGCGGTGTAATATGTTAAGGCCGTGTTTTGGTCTAGGGGAGTTAAATCGTTTAAATACTTGTATATACAGACCGGATTGCTGCCATCTCCCTTGAGTAGCTGTTTGTGTATTTTAAAATAATATCGCGAATCTTCGCGAATGTTCTGGATACAGAACAGCTAGAACGCGGGTGAACGAAATTCAGCTCAGGCGCTGAATTCGCGCTGGGATGATTTATGAGTGAGCGATGGTCTCTCGCGTTCACTGAGCGGTGTTTGAGCAGGGATATTTTCGGGGGAAGTTTTGTGTGAGCAGAGCGCCGAGATGGTCGTTTTCCCCATCTCGTTAATGTGTTGATGGATAGAGTATATTATTATTGGGGTGAAAGGATATTTGAGATTTTTTCCTAAAGTATTTTCTAAAAGCCATAGAGATGAGGCTTATCTTTTTCGTGTACCGCAGAACGTACATTATTGGTGAATTTTCAGGCCATGGATAGGCCAGTATATATGCATAACTTCGATGGGGATATTTTTTGAAGTTTCGACAGAGTATTACTGGGAATGTGTTTTCTCCCATGAGTTATATTAACCCAGGCCTAGGGGTACGTTGATTCAGACGACATAGTTATTTTTGTATACTGCGACATATGCAGTTCGCCTTTTGTATGGATAATTTGGCCATGAGATTTATGATTATAAGCTGCCGTACCTATGCAGCCGTTGTGCTTGAATTGTTATACTATGCACTTAACTACCTACGGATTTGATGTTTACCTGAGGTGTCATAATTGATTGTGAACTATTACTTGTGACAGTGTACAGTTAGTGATGTCCTCGTAACTTTGTAGTAATAAATAATGTGGAACGTTCTTTGGAGTTACCCCAGTTCCTGACTTCTACATGTGCTTTGATGTGTGTAATTTTGATTGACTTGTTCTTGTCATGCACGACATTCGCGTCCATTGTCATCTACACACCCGCACACCTTTGGTCGGCCACCTGTAAGCCCGACGTAGCTGATCGCTTTTATCAGCGCACCTATGATAACAGAACATTTATCTTCTTCTTCTTGAATATTGCCCATAAACCACAAGTAATCGTTATCAGTGATGGCCAGTTCCTACTCCACCAGTGGACCATAATTTAAACCATCATTTATCAGTACATTTATCAAAGGTATTGCCTCTTCCGTTGATTTTGATCATGTTTACAACTCACCACTTCATAGATTATCACTGATAATATCTTTCAAGATTGACAACTATCTAAGAAATCCCATTCGTTATCTAAACTTCTATCTCAGACAGGAAATCGGAGGTAACAATAGCCGTATCAGTGATAAGACAAATGACTGTGGCTATCTCCGCTTTGTTTACGTATTAATCCGGGCGCTACCATTCACTGTCGTTATCTTCCTATAAACATATGTTATTGTGACAGACAACTTAGCCGTCCCTGAATTTTTTAGACGATGGTAAGCACCCTCTCATAACATCGGTACCCCTGAAGTGTTGGATGATATGGTACGACCCTTCGTAACGACCCCTTCGGATAGCATCAGTGCCCCCGAATATTTTGGTAACTTTTCGTCAAACGGGATTTTTTTTTCCACCTGGACTCATTAGCTATGCAACCTTTCCACGCAGATGGTCAACACGTTTGCTGATTAATATGTGGACAGTTTATCTACCGTTCATTCTGGTCATCGCATTGATTTAAGGAGAGGTTAAATCACGCCCACGAATATCTCTTGAGCAATCATATGCAGTTATTTTCATTAACTTGGCCAGTGGGGGGCGTTGCCAGCATCAAACGATAGTAGCGACCACGATCAAAGACACGGAAGAGATCTCAGGAAAGACTAGCGGCACGCTATCAAAGAGGCAGTAGTGGTCCCTGAAACGAGCGACGCAAGTTTCCTGCCGGTGTTTCGCATCTCGGTGTTAACCACAGAACGATCGCAGTGGGAGCGAACGGGAAAACCGACGCGCACACAATGAGCGGAGATACGGAAGACCAGGGGCGGCATCTCTCTTTAGTCTGGCGGTCAGATCCCCAAAAGTCTCATGAGATCTAAAAAGGTGTCAAATTCTTCATGTCCCACTCATCTTACATTTCATTTTAGATATATACAGACCATGAAGAAATGCACTTTATCACTCGTTGGCCAGACCTTGACAGAAGCACTAGCTATATTTGAAATCGTGTTAGATTTTCCCCTGGATTTTCATATATATTTGCAGTGAATTCTATTGTGTGCAAAACGGTAAAATATAAATGTGTAAAGTGATCAGTGGTCTAGTTCATTCATTCTATTTCACTGGATTTTGCGTTAATTTAAATCTATTAAATTAAACCATCTCAATAGTTCCAGTTGTAAATGTAATGATATATCTATTATATTATTTCAAAAGATAATAGATGCTTAAATGATTAAATTAACTTTTAAAAGTCACGAAGGAATTTATAACTAATTGAGTTAAGTCATATATATAGATGTGTGTTTTAACCATTTAAACTCGCGAAGTGTCTTCTTAAATATATAATTAAATACGCTAGTGTATATTTATAGTCTTAACGGGAAATTCATCGCGCTTTAGAATGTTATTTGACTTTTCGGTATATTACATGTTTTTTTTCTTTCATACAGAGTGATTGTAACCTGCGATCCCAGCAATAAAGAAATCATACATCTTAAAACTTCCAGACATATTGAT
Source organism: Oreohelix idahoensis (assembly GCA_024509875.1). Lineage (NCBI taxonomy): Eukaryota > Metazoa > Mollusca > Gastropoda > Stylommatophora > Oreohelicidae > Oreohelix > Oreohelix idahoensis. Next base: position 88,971 of record JAMPIV010022780.1, on the reverse strand, counting down.
GAAACATTTTAAATTTAATCTTGTGGCGGTTCGATGCGACCTAGCTATCATAATTATATGAAAGAAAGCCTACCAAAGAATATTTTAAAAAAAGAACCATCAAATTAAATTACAATCTGTAAGATAAACTGGAAGATGAACAGTGCCAATAGCGATATTTTATTTACTGCCCTACTGTGAGAGAGTACATATTTACCTGTAACTGTGACGGGGCTAGTTTTTCCTCAATGGATTAAAAACCTACCGGTAAGTTGCTATCATCACGCCTTGAAGGAATTTTACCTCCAGCAGCGAAATTAAAGAGACCACTTCATTTTCATCCCTGTGTTGAATTGTGTCAGTGCCATCCCATAGACTCCTATTTTTATATAATAAAACACAAGAACTCTTAGGCTTCAAGTCCGGCGATAAGTGGGAATATTTGCTATCAGCAAACTATAATTCTATGGATTGTCTGATGCTGCAATCGGTAAGTGTGTGTGTGAGTGTATGAGTGTGGATCCTCACGCGCGTGCATGAATGACAGGAGATTAATTTTTGCAAACCATTTGTTAACTTGCCTACCGGGTAATACCTTTTTCTGTATACCCGGCATTGTTCCTTTAGGTGGGATATTTTGTTAACTCTGTTAACCCCCCCCCCCCCCCCCCCCCCTTTTTTTTTCTTAGTAAAGGGAAGAACAATTCGGAATAACAGGATTTTTGTCTACCACCTATACTGTTAAGGTACTGTCCGCCCGTTCGTTTATTCCCGTGTATTAAAAGAGTTTGTCTGCATTTGATATATGTATACCATTATTATTCCCATATGTGTCTTTATGAATGTTAGAACATTGGTATACAACAAAAGTGTCACGCGAATGTTTTATTCGTGGGTATGCCAAAAACTGCACTGTATCGTCCCTGTATTATTTATGCAGTGTTCTCTCACAAGGGATCACGAATTAGTAATGTCTTAGATATGCCCAATAGCTCAAATATAACCAGGTAGGAAGCCAATACTGGTCCGGTAACATAACAAAGTTTATTGAAAACTCATGATCAATGAGACATGATGAGCCGTCATTAGTTAATGTCATTCTGCCTATTCGTAACCTCGTTTTATACTCCTTGACGGTGATACATTGTTGCTTTCTCCGTCCCAATCCATCTATACATCTCTATGGATTGATTATATCCGTGCCCTTCACCCGTAATTTCTTTTCCAAACTCATATAATTTTAATAACGTGAATTTCCCCAAAAGTCAGTACACATTAGCGACAGAGCAGGCAGGATCTTTAAGACTCCGATTTTTACGGTGTATAGACCTGCCAGTCTAAAAAATGCATAAGCATCACATTATACATTATTAATAGTACTCATCCTGGTATACATTCCCATTCATGGCACGAATCAATATAACCCTTTTCTACGGGTTTTCAAGCAAACCAGCACACACAAGGCTGTTCACGTCTTGTTTATTTCTTGGGTCCATTTTTGTTCTCCACGTCATTGTTTCAAGACCCAAAAAACTCCTACGTCATCCTTTTTTTACTGCGCGCAATAATAATGCACCTAAGTGTACTATTCACATATCTTCAAATATTTTCACCAAACTCAATTCAGCGCTCTTTGATGCGCAACACCAAAATGTTATAAAAAACCATACGCAACAATTACCCCCTACCACCGTTAAGAAAAAGGACACGTAGTTTCTTTTTTCTTTAAAATTGTACCACTTAAGGTAATTTAAAAAAAAAATACCAACATAATACTATCCCAAGTCTCAGTAAGTCTAATTCAGCTAATGTCTCATAATATAATCAGTCAGTCGTCGATGAGATGAAACGGTGATAAACAAGTCATATAATCTACTGCCTTATGAATAAAATCCATGTAGGAAGTAATAATATTACTAAATTAAAACAAATTACGGGAAATCAACACCACCCTCTATTACCTCTAGTATCAATAATACTAGAACCAAAACTTATATAATATGGTTACATCTAATAGGATTACCTATCCATAGGAAAATGATTGCAATAATGTGTACCTCACCAATACAGAGTACACTGCAAATCCCATATCTGTTTATTCCTGATCCAACCCCAAAAAATAGCAAATACATGCATACATTGGTTACAAATTACTTATGTCAATGCCCCTAGGAACCTCTATAATATACACGCAAAAATACGCTATAGAATATCATTGCCGTACAGTCATATTATAGTACACTGTATGTGCACCTTACACCATAAATACCAAATTGGGTTCCGGATAACACTAATAAAAATTCAATGTCCCAATTACCTCACCACTACTGTTGACCATGGACTAACTGTCATTAAAAACTTGTGTACTGTCTTCCTGAGGGCACCTCGACAGTACGTCTGCCACCACATTGTCGGACCCTCGAATTGCTTGAATAGTATAATTATTATACGACTGCATCAGAATCGAATAACGGGCTGCTCGGGCGCATTTATGGTTCTTCGTCTTTAAATACGCCAAAGCTTTCTGATCTGACTGTATTACGAAAGTTACACCTAACAGATACTTCTCTAATTTGGTTACTGCCCATACCACTGCGAGAAGTTCTTTTTCCAACACCGAATAATTCATTTCCGCCTTGTTTAACTTTCTTGAAATGTACGTGATCGGATGCAGATGTCCATCAAATTGTTGAAGCAACACAGCACCAACGCCCTTGGACGAAGCGTCTGTTCGAAGAGTATAAAGATTATTAAGCCTGGATAGTTTTAAAATCGGTGGGGATGAAAATAAATCCTTAATTTTAAGAAAAGCAGCATTGCATTCTGGAGTCCACCTAATTACATTAGGAGCCCCTTTCCTAAGTAAAGTGGACAGATCTGATGTAATTGAAGATAAGTTAGGAATAAATTTACCATAATATTGCACTAGTCCTAACACACTACGGACTTGTTTTTTTGTCCTAGGAATGGAAAGATTTAGAATCTTGGAAACATTCTGCTCCAAAGTTTCAAGATTCCCATGACCAATCCTATGACCTAGAAAAGTAATCTCAGAGAATCCAATATACACCTTAGATGGTCTAGCAGATAACCCAGCAGATCTGAGCGTGGATAATAGAGAGTGTAAACCGTGGAAGTGTTCTTCCCAAGTGTTGCTAAACAAACAAATATCATCTATGTACGAGATTATATCTTGTCTATGCGAGAAGAGAATTCTCATAATTCTAGTGAACGTAGCAGGTGCGTTCATCAGTCCAAAACACATAAAATTGAACTGAAACAACCCTCTGGGAGTAGCAAAAGCCGTAAAATGTTTACATCTTTCCGCCAACGGGACCTGCCAATAACCTTTTGACAGATCGAACTTACTGAAATATACTGCATCTGCTAATTTTGGTAAAAGATCATCCAATAATGGTAACGGTTCGGCGTCAAAAATTGTGACCTGATTTAATTTTCTAAGATCAATGCAGAGCCGAATGTTATTGTCTTTTTTTCTTATTACAACCATGGGAAAAGCAAAATTACTTTGAGAAGAACTGATTATACCTAATTGCAGCATGTCATCTATTTCTTTGTTTACTTTGTCTTGAAAGTGTAATGGTATCGGGTATGGACGCACTCTAATAGCCTTTTCATCATTTAAAATGATGTCATGTGTGATGACATTTGTTTTGCCTGGTATATCTGTAAGTACATCATGAAACGAATGTAATAATTCGGATACATGTGTTTTGTTCTCAAGTGTAAGATTCGGACAGATTGTCACGTCCTCCCAAGTTTCGGTAGATTGAACTGGTAGACTAGGAAACGTCATTGATACAGCTGGGAAAGAAGATTCTTCTTCCTGAATAACTGATAAAGACGCCCAGCTCGTTGGATGTGAACCTACATTATCAACAGCGTGAAAGACTGCCTGAAGATGTTCAGGTCTTGAGTGAAACTCTTTCAACATGTTAATGTGAAAAATCTTTCTTTGTCCCTCAACATCAAGGACATAATCGACATCTGAAATACGTGACAGAATCTTGAATGGACCACACCAAGTTATCAGTAGTCGATTCTGTTTGCTCGGTAAAAGCACGAACGCTTCGTCGCCTGGTACAAGAAGACGAAGACGTCTTGAGTGATTCTGTAACATACGAGCTTTTTCTTTAGCTCTTTCCGATGCATCTGTTGCCAGCTGGCATGCATCCATGATTTTTTTTCCTAAGATTTACAACATACTCGTAAGACGATTGAGTTTCTTGCGACAAGGAAGAATCAATCAACAAGTCTTTGATTAAAGACAATGGACCTCTGGTCTGAGCACCAAATACAAGTTGAAATGGACTGAAACCTGTATGCTCATTCGGTATTTCACGATATGCAAAAAGTACCGCTGGTAAAACTCGGTCCCACTCTTTAGGAAAATCGATTGTAATCTTTCCTAACATCTGTTTTATTGATCGATTTAGACGCTCCACCATCCCGTTTGAGGCGGCGTGATATACGGAACTCAGTGATCTGTCTATATGAAACATTGCCATAACCTCAGTCATTGCACCTGACACAAACTGAGAACCTCTGTCCGACAACAGTTTTCTCGGAAATCCGATTCTAGTAAAGATATGAAACAAAGCATCAGCTACATCCTGCGTAGTAATGTTCTTGAGTGGTATAGCCTCTGGCCACCGCGTGCACAAATCTATACAAGTTAATACATATCTATGTCCTCTCGATGACATTATAGGAAGTGGGCCAATAATGTCCACGGCCATCTTCTCAAATGGACGCACCGGAATATCGGCTGCTTGAATGGGAGCCAAATGACGTGCCCCTCTAGACTTCACCTCCTGACAAGTAACACAAGAACGGCAAAACATCGCAATGTCTTTCGACATTCCCGGCCAGAAAAAAGATGCCAGAATTCTAGATCTAGTACGATAGTATCCCATGTGACCTGCACAACGGGAATCGTGAGCATGACTCAATATATAGGATCTCATTACCTTAGGCACCATGATCTGAGTAGTAATATGACAAGATTTACTATCTCTGAATCTTCGCACTAATATGTCATTTACGATAGTATACCATTGTTTGTGAGAAGTATGACCATTTGTATCATCCTGTTGGACTAAACTAAAAAATTTCTTTAATGAAACATCACTGTTTTGTAAAGTAGAAAAAACTTCCTTGTTGATGTTACTGTGTAACACATCATCATTAACTAGTGGCACAACATTATGTTGAGACTGCTCCTGTGCTCGAGTAACCACAACATTAGCCCTGTGTACGTGTTCTCGTTCCCAATCATTTATTTGCTCAAGAGTACACTCTTTAAAACCGTGAATGCGACCAAGAACTAAATCGCAAACTGGATTCGGCAACAAACATACTTTTAGTTGTCCCGCAAAAAATGGCGTCGCGATATGAACCACCGCAGTTTGAAATTTCTCAATTCTACCACCAAACGTAATGCACTTAACCCATGTGCCTGTACAACAAGAAGGATCAACCATACATTGTCGCACACCTACCGTCGTGCAACCTGAATCCTTTAATAAAGTTACTGGCATGCCATTAAGTAAGCCCTTGTGAAACTCTAAAGACCCGGTTCCTTCATGAGCTGACATTGCAGGTAACGCCGGCAATGGGTGTCCACATCTCAGTCTGGATACCACGTCAGGCTGAAATAGATTCTTGCATTCCAAACATGTTTCAGCATAATTAAAATCAAATGACACACACGCATTTGCTTGATTAACAGTATTATTGTTATCTGCGACATTATTTTCCGACATTTGAACGGAATTACCATGGTAAGCAGATCGATTATAACTATTTGACCGAAATGCCCTGTCATTTTGTTGTCTATTGTTATACAAATGTCTATTATTATTCTGCGAGTAACGTGCTTTATTGTAACTGTAAAAGTTAGGAGTGTTTCGTTGCCAATTCATTCTGTCTCTGTTTCCCAAATCAACCTGTTGACCAGTTCCAAAATGATTGTTATTCCATCTTCTGCCAGCTGGTGAATCTTTTCTATTTCCACCTTCAAAATGAGAAAAATTTCTTTGATAATTATTATTTCGATCTGAACTGGCACTTCTATGACGAAACCTATCTCTGTCACCACTATTCGATCTAAATTTTCCTTGTCTGTTATTTACAGTAGCAACACCCGCTGACTGTAACGATTCATGTAATTTAGTGTTTCTGACATTCAAGTTCGGATGAGCAACTGAAAACTGGCGCCCTAGGGTCTCAACTTCCGATAACGATTTAGGATTCCGCTCCTGTAAAAAACGCCAAAAACTTATCACTTACTGAGGATAATACCTTATCCCGTAATATTAAATCGGCAAGATCTTCAAAATTCCGTTGTACCTTTTCAAGTTCGATCCAACGATTAAAAGTTAAACGAATATCCGAAATGAATTGTGAGAACTCTTTTCCTGTTTCCGGCAACAACTCTTTAAAACGCCTTCTATAACCTTCAGCTGTAAGCTGATATTTTTTTAATAGCGTAGCTCTAGCTTCATCATAGTTTTGACTATCGCCTTCTAACGAAGCGACTGCACTTAACGCCTCTCCTGATAAAAAATTCATTAGTTTGCTACACCACTTACTTTTATCAATTTTATATTCTGTGCATACCAATTGAAATCTTGACAAGAAGAACGTTATATCGTCGACCCCTGGTTTAAACATGGGCAAATGGATTTTAATGTCACCTTTTTGACCATCATTCTGAGTGTGTGATTGACTAGTAGCATTTCCATTTTGCAACTTCTGTCTTTCAATTTCTAACTGCAACATTCTCTCTTCATGGGCTCGTTTTTCTCCCTCAAGTGTAAATTCATATTGTCTCCTTTTCTCATTTTCTTCCATCTCCAAGAGTTTAATTCTCTCTTCGTCTTGCCTCCTTTTCTCTTCGTCTTGCCTCCTTTTCTCTTCGTCTTGCCACCTTTTCTCATTATCTTCCATTTCCAACCGTTTCATACGTTCCTGGTTGGCTAATTCTCTATCTTTTAATTCTAACTGACGTTTCTCTCTTTCCTGCGCCTCTTTATATTCTGTTTGAGCAAACTCTTGTAATTTGTCTCCTGATAAACCAAGAATTTTACCCTGTTTAATAAAATATTCCGCCGTCGACATTTCAGAATCTGAATTAATATATTTACCTCATCAAATAAACTGTAGTATTCCAATTAGTATCCTATATTCGTCACCTTATCGATACTCATTACTGGAGATCGATCATCTTTTATTTAATAAAATATGCAGCTATAAATCAATCAACTAAGAAATTATACAAGATAATAGTACTACTGAAAACATAATGGTCCATGAAGAGAATTAATTACATAGAAATATACACGTTAGCAATGACCATCACCGCACCTAAACAATTAAAGAAGAGATAATATCGTAAAGAACCACGGCGTCAACACAAAAATATACGACATTTCAGCAGCCCCAAAGAAACTGGCTATAAGCCTTTGCGATTCATCGACCTGAAATCAACCTAGGAAAACACCCCAGGACATCTATGATGAAGAACAAGCATCTTACGAGTTAAAATGACAAAGAAAGGTGCTCACTAATAATAACCAGGGTACTGACACCATAATAACAATGTCTACTTATCTGAGGGAATCCCAGTACTCCTCGTAAAGTATTCTATCTAACACAGGTTATGAAATTCATACAGCTGAACTGAAGATGAGCAATTCTCAAAAGGACCAGCAATTCGCTCTGGTTGAAAGTATCTGTTACCGAATGACGTCACTCAATGTAACCTCCGCAGGTACACAGCAGGACTTGAAAATAGAAATCGAAAACTGTAGCATAATTCCCCCGGTACAATTATGATAATTCTCTGGAGACTTGAATATGTACATCACACGAACGTTGACCTTCCAAGTCAAGGTTACGACTTTGACATAACGATCGATTGATTGAGCATGCAACAAGTGTCATTGTTCCAATATGCGTGGCAATTAATTGAGCTCCAAATGTCTGAATTTATAGAACGGGAAGGTACATTATAATGGCCACCATGTTAAGGTACTGTCCGCCCGTTCGTTTATTCCCGTGTATTAAAAGAGTTTGTCTGCATTTGATATATGTATACCATTATTATTCCCATATGTGTCTATATGAATGTTAGAACATTGGTATACAACAAAAGTGTCACGCGAATGTTTTATTCGTGGGTATGCCAAAAACTGCACTGTATCGTCCCTGTATTATTTATGCAGTGTTCTCTCACAAGGGATCACGAATTAGTAATGTCTCAGATATGCCCAACAGCTCAAATATAACCAGGTAGGAAGCCAATACTGGTCCGGTAACATAACAAAGTTTATTGAAAACTCATAATCAATGAGACATGATGAGCCGTCATTAGTTAATGTCATTCTGCCTATTCGTAACCTCGTTTTATACTCCTTGACGGTGATACATTGTTGCTTTCTCCGTCCCAATCCATCTATACATCTCTATGGATTGATTATATCCGTGCCCTTCACCCGTAATTTCTTTTCCAAACTCATATAATTTTAATAACGTGAATTTCCCCAAAAGTCAGTACACATTAGCGACAGAGCAGGCAGGATCTTTAAGACTCCGATTTTTACAGTGTATAGACCTGCCAGTCTAAAAAATGCATAAGCATCACATTATACATTATTAATAGTACTCATCCTGGTATACATTCCCATTCATGGCACGAATCAATATAACCCTTTTCTACGGGTTTTCAAGCAAACCAGCACACACAAGGCTGTTCACGTCTTGTTTATTTCTTGGGTCCATTTTTGTTCTCCACGTCATTGTTTCAAGACCCAAAAAACTCCTACGTCATCCTTTTTTTTACTGCGCGCAATAATAATGCACCTAAGTGTACTATTCACATATCTTCAAATATTTTCACCAAACTCAATTCAGCGCTCTTTGATGCGCAACACCAAAATGTTATAAAAAACCATACGCAACATATACTTAATATTGTAACACCTACTTCAGAGTAATTAAATTCACTGTTGGGTTACATTACCTATGTTCCTGATAACTATCTATCTTTGGACTGGGTTTATCTTTGTCTAATACAAGCGGGAAGGGCTTAGTCGATACCAATCCTCTTCACCCCCCCCCCCTCACCTTGTTGTTTCTATTTTTTGTACTTATGATATTTTTTATGTAACACATGATAGTTGTTGTGATTGTTTTAAATGAGAATAAACCTTATAAACTTATTTAGTACTGTGTTGGAATACCCAAAGCCCAACAATTTCCCCTATCTGTTTAATATAGTTTGTATCTACGTGCGTCTGTGTGTTTGAAGCACCAAATCGGTGTGAGCGCAGGTGTGTGTCTGGAAACTGGCAAATAATTGTTTGACCAGGAGAGTGAAGAGAAGATTGAGAGGAACGATTTGTCGTAAATAAGTCTGTCTTTACTCTCCCCAGCACTCTGTGAAGCAACTATTTACTCTCTACATTTTCTATCACTGAGCTTTCACCATCATTCTCCACTCTAAACAGGACCACTATTTCTAAGACTCTTTCTCTCAAAATAAATTTACGACAGTTATCACTACACGAAACTTGACCATCATGACTTAGGCCTACAATACCCCACCTGTGTCTAATCTCACAAGGAATGGCCAATTAGACTCAAACATGATATGAATTAAAGGAGGAAAGCGTAAAGAATGGATGACGCACGGAATTAGGTACGTAAAATGAGAGGTAGATGAATAATGTCGAGAGAAGAGGAACACGAAGAAAAGAGAACGGACAATTCAGTCACACATGGAAAGAAGTCAAATACAGAATTAATTACTGGAGAGAGGAGGTTGTGGAGAGAAATGATTGCCTATGCCACAAGGTATGGTACTTGAAGAAGAAGAATAAGAAGAAGAAGAAGAAGAAGAAGAAGAAGAAGAAGAAGAAGAAGAAGAAGAAGAAGAAGAAGAAGAAGAAGAAGAAGAAGAAGAAGAAGAAGAAGAAGAAGAAGAAAAAGAAGAAAAAGAAGAAAAAGAAGAAGAGGAAGGACTACCCATTGAGTGCTGAAATTAACGAATTAAGCAATCGTACATATTTTATCGTACAGATTATTGGTAGTTTAGGACATGTACATGCAAAGTGTGTGAGTGGATTAATGTCTGTGGAGCGTGGATATATTATGTAAATATACAGTAGCAGTGGAATTACATGATCGTATGGAAGTTACGATGTAAAAGCTACCCGCACTGAATAACCGGAGAAGTTTATCCGTGTGTTTATTAAAAGTAGAAAAAGGTAATTCGTCTTGCTAGGACAAAAGACAAAGAAAATTGGCTTCGTTGAGGACACAAGTATATGAGAAGTTTACCGCACTGTTGTTAATTCTAATACTGAAATTTTACCACGTGGTAAGTTGGGTTTATTATAACATAACTAGTTGTTGCTACCAGTGGAGCATGGAGCCAGCAGTACAGCTGATCCCCTTGCAGGAAGCATGCATAAAAGCTCTTGCAGCAGCGATTTCTGCGGCAAGTTGTACATTATGAGATTGCCAGCTTCATACACAACCTCATATTAGTCGCCACATAGCACGTGTCTGGGGGAGAAGTAGGGTAATTTTTTTGTTTGCCTCCTCAGAGACTCTCTGGAACTGGAGATTTATATCATTTCAATTTATGTCAAATGTATTAAATGAATCGAATTACGATCACTAGAATGTATGTATGTACAATCCTGTTAATTCTTTCTTGAAAACTCGAGCGCTAACCGAGAAAGAGCTTAACGACAATTTATTTCACATAAAAATTTCTTACTTACTTACTTACTTAGTCGTTCCCCTTCTACCGTGAGGTGTAGAGGTACATAAGAATTAACATAATTCAATTCGTTCAGGAGGCCCATAAAGCTGTATTAAAATTATACACAAAAAATTTTAACAAAAACGAAATAGTTAACAACATTTATTTACTGCATATAATTATAAGACATATTGAACATAAACGAAATATTTTATGTGCTGCAATTAAAATATTTATGTAGGATTTTAATCGCTGCTACTACGTTGCTTGTGGTAACGATTCCCACGACAGAGCTACCTTCATCATCAGACGATTGGTAAGCAGAAGGTTTTGTAGGCGTTGAAAACGTTTTTCTGACTCCAGATGGAGAAAGCATTGCAATTTGGTCAATAGAGCAGAAAATATTCAAGAGAATTTAAGAAAAACAACAACAAACGAATCGATCTGGATTTGCCATCTTCTTTTTCTCATCAAGAAACACCTTGTATCAATGAATATGGTGTTCTCTGTTACGGATTACCATAGAACTGCATTCCATTTTGGGTCATGCTTTATTATTCTAGCAATGACAATTCGTCTTGGCCATCCCATCACCCTGAATGAACTTGGCGAGCATGGGAAAGCTATATTCCTGACTCCAATGGAGTTACTGCTCAGCGTAAGAACGAATTTGTAAAACGTATAACAGAAAAATGTCATAAAATACAAACAGCGTTATATCGAAAAAGTGCTAATCGAACAGCGTAAGGCCGGAGGATTGCTGTATGTATGTATGTTCTATCTTCATTTACTTCGTCTATTTTCAACTTTTTCATATGTTTGTCGAAAGAGTTTATTGCTGCCGTTTTAACATGACTATTGTCACAATTTAGCATACTGATAAGGAATGAAATATGTCGAGAGTGGTATAATACGAAGGGGTTTGGTTTGCCAAGGCCACCCCTCTATTTGGGACAAATGAAATAACTCCTTGTGGATGATTCATTTAGCGCGAGCCATGTTCTGACGTGTTTTATAATTTCATCTTCAATTTATTTTAACTATTTTTCTAAGAAGTGTATTTTAGAAAAATAAAACATAAGGGGACAGAACACATTGGGTTCATTAATGACAGCCAGCCTTGCTAACGATGGGGGGGGGGGGGGGGGGGGGGGGGGGGGGGGGGGGGGGGGGGGGGGGGGGAAAAAAGGGGGGGGGGGCAGCTTAATTTTGTTAAGTTTGACTTAAATTCTAATATCAAGCTGTTTGCTTGGAACTGGTCTCTTTTTATTCTAAAATTAAATCACATAAACTAAAGCAAATTCTTAGTGAACTAAAAAGTAAATCGTCACAATGAAGAATAGTGCGCGAAATGAAATGTGTAAACCATTCATTGAAATCTAGCTTTCTATCTAATGTTAAATTAAATGATAAAATAGTTTCATTTGCGGTGAGATCGAGGTTACAGTTACTTGGATGCGAAACTCTTTTACACTTATACTACCCACAGTCTTATATGAAAAAGTGCAAAAATGAAACTACCCATACGATACAGTATCACATATATTAAATGGATGTACCAAATTTCAAACTATATACCAACCACGGCACAACAGAGTTGTAGACATTATTTATGAGAAAGTGAAATCTTCAAATAGTAATAACAGTGACATAACAATAAACAATGAAATAATAGTTAAACCATCTCTTTTCAACAGCAGTACTATTTCATTCACGTGCCGTAAAATCTGATTTAACAATAATCAATCGACAGAGCAAAATAGCTTTTATAGTAGAAGGAGCAATACCATATGATGCCCATTTGTTACGAAAATAAATTTAATAAGTACTATCCATTGATTGCGGAAATTAAGGAACTAGGCTATCGTACGCATGTTATCGTACCGATAATTGGTAGTTTGTGACATGTACATGCAAAGTGTGTGAGTGGATTGATGTCTCTGGGGTTGCGGAAATTTGAAGCCAGAGTTTTATGTAAATATGTGTCGTGATTTAGTCTGTCTCACAACACGATTTTCTATATACTTAGGAGTAAATCTGACCATAAAAAGGAAGGTAAAGGAACCCGTTACACGCCCATTGAGGCATATTGGGAATATGGTGTTAGGCCCATATTATCTTGACCGTCGGCACACGAGGGGTGATGTGGTCGGCATCACGCCGGCCGCCTTAACCTTCCCAGAGTAGCTCTGGTACCCATTTGGGGCTGGGTCGACCCAGGAGCCGTTTGTGGCCTAAAAATTTTTCCGCCTCATCTGGGGATCGAACCATAGACCACTGCGCTAGGAAGCCAGTGCACTAACCACTATGCTACCGCGGCTCCAAATCTGACCATACCGCACGCCATATGTTGAGAACTCTCTGATACAGTAACCAATGAAAACGCGTCATTCTTGGTGTGTATTGTAAAACGTACTAGGCTTGAACATAGAGGCCCATTTTGTGTAACCGATGGTACAATGCCACTTAATTTTGGAAAGAATAAAGAAGTATTACCGGAAAGGATTATATAATTCAACAATGGGAATGTTACGCTAGAGGTAGGTGTAAAAACTTTCTCGAATAGTATTTTAGTAAGATAGAAATATCGAGGGAAAGGGCTTCGTTACATCAGGTTAGTCCTAATTTAGCTAGTTAAAGCATGCATATATTAAAATGCATTTTGCAAACTAATCAATTAGTAGATAGATCAATACAGAATAATTCATAGAATAATTCAAGCTTTAAATGACAACAATCGCCCCATAAATAAGAAAGATAATGAATATTAAAAATTTTGCTAATTGAACAGAAGGCAAAATTATGCCTCATTTTGAGATTTTTAACACCCTTTTTGCCCCATGCCATCCGATACGGCGGATGTGCTAGTATATAAGATCTTGCCCTTGGCTAAATTGAGGCCACAACATTTAAAAAATACAGCTGAACAGAAGAAAGTGGTAAAAGTGTAAACGTTTTGTACCTTTGCCAACCGCATCTGCCTGGCAGACCTAGATGCCCATTAACAGCCTGTTACAGCTTGTATGTATTGCCTGAGGGTAAGAATGAATATATATATGTAAATAATTATGTAATTTTCCTGTGATTAATCCACTTGTGCGTTAGGAAGTGTGTAGAATGTGAAAACTCTTGGAGACGAAAGCCAGCCTTTTAAAATGTGTAGAATAATTGAGAATGATGGCCAAAGTACGTCTGTGAGTTTGACAAAGTGTTTGAAGGAGTATTTCTTAAAGGAACGAAACATTTACCAGGAACATAAGGAAGGATGACAGGAATTGTTTTAAGGAATTGATCAAGGTATTACTTAGTGCTTTATACTAGACCAAATCATTGTATGAAGGCGGATTATGGACAACTGGATCTAACTTAGGATTTATAAGGAAAGTGTAGTCACAGTGAACTGGCTGTGAGTGGTATTGAGGTAAATTGTCCCGTGCATATGTTAGCACAATGTCTGACACTGTTTGTTATGTCCATTGTGTGTGAGGACAGAATAGTGCTGGACCATACAGGGGTTGTGGTTATTTGTATTCCAGGTTTTATCCTGCACACTACCAGAAGTGCATGAATCATCCATCTCTGTTGAACTCTGAGGTGCAAGTGCTCTTAAAGTCATTGGAGCCAGATACCCAGCATCTACTGCCTGGCAATTCACAAACGTGTTAGTCCATGGCTGGAGTGTGATTGATTTCTACATAGAAGATAAGTGGAAAAACCAAGCCACTGGTCAACCTATTCAGACTCTACCTCTTACATATACAATAACAAGATAAAAATACAGTGTATGATGAATCCTTATGGACATAAATATGATAATCACTACTTCACAGTCCAGTAAGAGTGACAAAACATATATGTATTAGATAATGGTTAATCAAAAGGTGAAATTCATCATATTGATTCATTTTTATAATTGATATTTCATGCTTATTTATTTCATTATGTAAATACATTTGATTCATTATCAGTTACCTAACCGAAAAGAGAAACGGTATAGGTTAAATAAATTGTAAATATGTACCACCAGACTTGCTAAAATTATTTAAATTGAGTTCCAAGTTTTGTTGATACATAATATATATAGACAGACATAATTAGTACCCTTAGCATAATTAGCCATAATAGAAAATAATAATAACACATAATATCAGGGGAGAATCGTGAAAGGGAGCAAATAGACTTTCAGGACATCCACTCTCATCACACCTGGAGGTTTATACAGCTGGATTCTACCTCTGATGTCAATACACCCTGATTCTTTTCAGAAAGGGAGTATTTCTTGTAAGACCAGTCTGTTATCTGGCACTATCCTGGTATCATCTGATACATCTTTTTGGTCCAGGATAACTTTAGATTACAACAACAACATCAACAAACCCCTTTCGTGACAATATGTCAGCATTAGTGCAGTTATAGAATCATATAGAAAATGGAAACTTCGATGTAAAAAAAAAAACACCCATTGTAAATTGCTAGAGATGTTTTCCACAGTATTATTAATTCTAATCTCAGTTGTACTCTGTTTAATATACCAAACTACTATTGAATTTGATGCTGTATTTAGTATATCACTCTACTAACTCTCAATGTGTTTTATGGCAAACAAAGATTTTGATAAAATTCCCTAATTAAAAAAACAGCCAAATTGATCTACTTGAAACGTAGTCCGCACAAAGTCAGTATACTCGTATTTTAAACTTGGAACGTTGTACACCCACATTGAACCACTTAAGACGTCTTCCATACTTTTGTAAATTATAATGATTTCCTATATGGCATGTTTTATTTTATTATATCATATCAGTACATGTCATTGTATTTTACGGAGAATAAAAATTCTGATATGTATGTATGTAATCTATATACATGTATGTCTGTATGTATGTAATCTATATAGATGTATGTCTGTGTGTATGTAATCTATATACATGTATGTCTGTATGTATGTAATCTATATACATGTATGTCTGTATGTATGTAATTTATATACATGTATGTCTGTATGTATGTAATCTATATACATGTATGTCTGTATGAATGTACACAAGTGTGCATATGAATGTATTATCATTATTTTCCTTCTCGTTCCAAATGGAGCATAGAGCCACCATTGTAGCTGGTAAACACGCACAACTTTATGTGAGTCGCCTCTTGGGGCATGCCTGAGGGAACAACTGTCGTGTTCTTTCTTAGTTTGTTTTCTGAGGCTCCCGAAAAATACACGGGGCATTTGATTGTATGATACGACTGAACGTATGTAATGTATATGCGGAGAATGTTCTATGGATGTATATATGTATTTATACATATGAGAGAGCATGCGTATAGTTACAATATGTGGATGAGCATTCATCATTACCTTTTAGCTCCACAAGGAGCATAGGCCGCCAACAAACATGCTTCTTCCTCATTCTTCTCATTTCTGTCTCCAGTTCTCTTCTCCATGTGTTCTTCTGTCTCCAGTTCTCTTCTCCATGTGTTCTTCTGTCTCCAGTTCTCTTCTCCATGTGTTCTTCTGTCTCCAGTTCTCTTCTCCATGTGTTCTTCTGTCTCCAGTTCTCTTCTCCATGTGTTCTTCTGTCTCCAGTTCTCTTCTCCATGTGTTCTTCTGTCTCCAGTTCTCTTCTCCATGTGTTCTTCTGTCTCCAGTTCTCTTCTCCATGTGTTCTTCTGTCTCCAGTTTTTTTCTCCATGTGTTCTTCTGTCTTCAGTTCTCTACTCCATGTGTTCTTCTGTCTCCAGTTCTCTTCTCCATGTGTTCTTCTGTCTCCAGTTCTCTTCTCCATGTGTTCTTCTGTCTCCAGTTCTTTTCTCCATGTGTTCTTCTGTCTCCAGTTCTCTTCTCCATGTGTTCTTCTGTCTCCAGTTCTCTTCTCCATGTGTTCTTCTGTCTCCAGTTCTCTTCTCCATGTGTTCTTCTGTCTTCAGTTCTCTACTCCATGTGTTCTTCTGTCTCCAGTTCTCTTCTCCATGTGTTCTTCTGTCTCCAGTTCTCTTCTCCATGTGTTCTTCTGTCTCCAGTTCTTTTCTCCATGTGTTCTTCTGTCTCCAGTTCTCTTCTCCATGTGTTCTTCTGTCTTCAGTTCTCTTCTCCATGTGTTCTTCTGTCTTCAGTTCTCTTCTCCATGTGTTCTTCTGTCTCCAGTTCTCTTCTCCATGTGTTCTTCTGTCTCCGGGTTAATATTACAAAACTGACAAATTAACATCAATTTGCAAAGTAAAATTGCTAACTGTTAACATCTGTTGGCACCTGTTATTTAACAGCGTCCCTTTAATGATTTCGTTCAATTTACTTTAACAAATTCTATCATTCATTCGGTAATGAGGACCTGTCTGCGAACGAAGTTAGATCCTGGGCTTCTTGTTACTGTCTCGAGAAACGTCTGTTGAGGTGTGCAGTCCCCGCATTTCACGTTACTAACGAAGTCTTCATTGCAGTTTTATCGGTCCTTCTTCCCCCTTTAAAACAATAGTTAAACCCATTCTTTTCTTGCTTTTGTTTCAGAGGACCTTATTTATTAAAAAAAACAAAAAACATTTTTCGTTGGTTTTAATAAAGCTTCCAGGTTTTCTGTTTTTTGACCATCATTTGGCGTTGAATGTTTTTGTTTCAAGCCAAGGAAGAACGAAATGTATTTTTACTGTTTCTATTATTCAAGTCTTAAACGCTCTGGGCTACAGATCTTAAAGTGTAGCCACAATCTGCACGTGAGTATGCGACTATGCCCTGTCGAGGCATTGGAACGTTCAATTGTTCTTCCACTTTCATCTCCTTCTCCCCCCTCTCTATTATTTCTTATTTTCGCTGCACAGAACTCCGTACTATAATCATTGTTTCCATTTGTCACACTTCACTTCTTATGTGCAGACAAGCGTATTGCCTATCCCGAGAGATTAATCAAATCACTAAACGTGATAATACCATGTTGACTCCAGGTAATGCGAGCATGAAGTGTTTGCTCAAGATTGCGTAATCACTTCCGATCCGACAGTAGAATGGACTTGAAATACGGGTTTAATTGTATAAACCACGATTTGTATATACAGGCACTCGCATTTGCGACAAGCCATTTGATGCAAATGAGCGGAAATGTCTGATAAGCCAGACACCCAGACTTCCGATATTGCCTGAGACAACATTATGGGTAGTCTCAATCTTGGGAGATATTCGTAGAAGTGATTTTGCAAATGTCATAATGGAAACATGCGGAAATCACAATTATATATAGGAAAAGTGACGTTTGAATTCACTACTTCGGTGTCACGCAGAAAAACATTCCATAAGGAATATTCTGTCATAACCAGCACTTTTAAAATGCCATTGGCTAGCATTTGAGAGGCTGATATACATTCATTCTCAATGGAAGGCTGTCGGAAATACCATGAAGTAACCAACATGTGACCGCGGACTGGAAGCTGCGAATATAACTTAGCACATTTCGGACATATCATACTGCATTCCCAAATCGTCAAGTAGACAGCTCGGGCTGAAGCCAGAAGTAAAGATTTTGACTTTAAATAGGATCGGACATAATGGAAGACTTCTGAACACTACAGCAAGGAAACCCTAAGTTATTCATACAAAAACCGGAGGACTTATACAGGACACAAAGTCGCAGAGAGATTTATTCTAGAATTAAATACCCTGACATGTGTTCTCGGCATCTATATGAAGTTGCCAAGACTATTTACATGAACAAGAAGTCCAAGATTCCTAGTTACTATGATGAGTTGTAATATATTTTTTATGCTTTGAATTTGACATGCTTATACTTGCTAGTGGTGTTAAAAATTCATACTAGGCTGGCAACCTCAGCATGTGAAAAAGATACATTCATGAATTACCACAGCAAACGCTGGTGATTGCTTCATGCTAGTTCTCACAGAAGAACCAAAAAGCAGAGGTTACCCAAGATTCCGAATGGAGCAGAGAGTGAGTGATGATTACATATTTGTATTTTATCATTTTGTGAATGTATGTAAACTTAATATGTTCCTTTAGGCACAAGCCACTGCCGCTGTCCAGTCACAAAATTTTTCATTAAATTAACTGACATACTGGTGATTTTTCATCACATGCCCTGAGTGATACAATATACGCTCAGAGAGAGTAAAAAATCTGAGAAAATAAATGGCTGACGGACAGCGGGAAAGGCACCTGATTAACAGCATGTAAACAAAGACTTTGCAGCGGAATTAGTTCTTTTATTTCTTCTAAAGTTTGTAGTGCCAGCACGAAGCGACCCGATTATTTTTGGTACGATCCGAAGAGACCATTTGTTGTACTACCATTCTGTGGCTCAAAGCTTGTAATTGACACTTGAAACCTACATTCCACGGGTTGTGAAGATTCTTGCCTTGACCAGGAGTCGTTACTTCCTGACTGATCTGGAAACGTGCCCTCACCACAGAGACGAATCTACGGAACCAGCAGCATCGGCACTTTAGGATTTTGGAAAGTCCAATTTTTAGCCAGCCAAACAAATAACTTTCTTTCCTAAAATTAAGCTTACGAAAGCAGATATGTTCCATGATGGGACCTACTTTTTTTAATTAATCACCAGTTCTTATTTATTTACAAGTGTTAAAGTAATTGATCATTAAATTTGTCTATGTTGTTTTTTACAAATTCATAGTTGAACTAACTATTACAAAGAGGACTGCACATGTGTGAATTAGTATTCTAATATAAATAGTAACATCTACATCTAAAGATCTGCTTACTCGTAGCAAGCAAGAAGACATGCACACCATCATAGCTGGCAGACGCTGGAGCTGGGCTGGCCATGTCCTCAGAAGAGACCCCGATGCCATCACAAGAACAGCTATGCTTTGGACCCCTGAAGGAAAACGAAAGAGAGGCCGACAAAAAAACAACCTGGCGGAGGACTGTGGAGGCTGAGATGCAAAGAATGAACCAGAGTTGGGGCACTGTACGAAGGATGGCCACCGACCGAGCAAAGTGGAATCAATTTGTTGTTGCCCTACAAGACGCCACTAGGCGTGATGGCCACTGACTGCTTTGACTGTCGGCGGCTAAGGATCAAAGAAGAAGAAGACATCTAAAGAGCCAATACGAGCAATAATAATAAGTAGAGGAATTTTAATGTTAATTCACTTGGGGGCTTGAACGAACGAACGAACGAAATCTTTATTTCATCAGGGTAAAGAAATAGGCTAAATGCCTTTTTACATTTCTGCCCCGCATTACAATTTTCAGCGTTTTACAAATTAAAATTAAAATATTAACAACTTCAGACAGGATTAATTAATATTATCATCACAATCAGAAACTGAGCATCCACAAGTACATTTACTCATAGTCATTCACGCACATAGAGAGAGGGATAGAGAGAGAGAGAGAGAGAGAGAGATAGAGAGAGAGAGAGAGAGAGAGAGAGAGAGAGAGAGAGAGAGAGAGAGAGAGAGAGAGAAAGAGAGAGAGGTCAAGCAATAAAGTTTTTTAATATTAAAAATTCAATTTAAAATTGAAAATATTACAATGACAGTTAAATGCTCATGGAAACGTTGAAATAACTGAAACAGAATTGTCGTTAAATGTGTGTAGAAGATTTCATGACATGTGAATGCAGATGTCTTTTGAATGAGATGTAATTATCAGTTTTGACAGACTTGGGTAGGGAATTCCATGCTAAAGCACCTGCATAACTAAAACAACTTCGGAAGAGGTCAGTTCGAGGTTTTGCAAGGTCAAAAAGTAGGTCGCCACTTATAAAATATGAGCAGTATTTATAGCGAAAGAACATTTGCAAGTATGTAATATTATATCTATCCACAAAAGGTGGCGGGAAAGAAAAAGAGTTAAAGTGCTCAGACCCATTCAGCATCGTTCTCGATTTCTTAAATATCTTGTGGATACTTCCTCAAGGTAGAAGCATCATCAACCTTCTATCTGCATCTCTGCCAAGAGTAATCTTGTGCGAAGGTAGACACCTTTGAAGACCCACATTAGTTACTTTTGGTTTTGGCCACTGTTGGACTACTACTGCAGAGCAAGGGGAGGCGAACCCGTGACATGCCCTCATTGCATGGTCGTCTTTAGGCCAACTGATTATAAACAAAGAGAGAAACTCTAGGTCTGTGGCATGCACTCGAAAAAAAAAAATTTGTACAGCTTTAGACAAGAGAAAAGTAGCAGCCTGTAACATTTCTCTGGTCTTGTGTTCTGCTATGTCGTGTTAGTGCCTATCACATACTCACTTCTGGTTATTATTTAGGCCCCAGTGGCGCTTGCGCCTTTGTATCGCTTTTTCAGTTATTATCAATGTAACGGAACATTGAACTACTCAAAATCCTTTAGTTAGAATATTCAAATGTTTGACTCGTTTTTAAAAGAAAAACTTACTCAAAATTTTTATATTTAAACACGCACAATTTAAATAAGGCCAGAAACCATTTAAGTGACCTAGAATTCAAGACAATCATTAAAAATTGAACATCTTGCTCTGAACAGGAATTTTAATGTACTTCTCCCAGACCTCATAGCCAGCAATTGTCCCCATTATGGTTTGAAACTTCTCGATAATGTTCCAACTAGAGCCCACACATCCTATATCCAACTCTGCTCACTTATATTCCAGTAAGTTTGTATTATAGACTACAAAATGAAAATAAAACTTTCTTGCAGTTATGAATGGCTTGAAAGGAAATGTAATCAATGGTTTCTACTGGTTCTATGAAAATTGTGGAACAACGAATAAAGACTGATGAGAATGAAAAAGAACTTTGTTTCCTTTTTCTGTACATATTTAATGAGCACCTCCACCCCCCCTTTCCGTGTAATCATATGAAAAAAGAGAGGGACTTGAGGGAGGAGGGAATAAAGAAAAAAGTAAAGTTTCATAATTATTCATTCTTCTTCAACTCCCTGGGGAGGACATATCTCTGACAAATTCATGCCACCAACTTCCTGTCCTGTGTCATCCGTTCAAGGTCATGTCTGTTTTATCCTTTGTATGTTTGTCTCTAGTTCTCGTCTCCGTGTGTTTTTTCATTGTTCCACATTTCTCTTACACTTGATATGACAGAATATGGGTTGTTATAGCTGGTTTCCTCGATGTATGTCTTACACATCATCTTCTCACCCCTTGCTCCACTGGCACTTATCTGGTCCTTGTCATCAGTTCCACATCGGTGATCTTGTCATCAGTTCCACATCGGTGTTCTTGTCATCATTTCCACATCGGCGATCTTGTCATCAGTTCCATATCGGTGATCTTGTCATCAGTTCCATATCGGTGATCTTGTCATCAGTTCCACATTGGTGATCGTGTCATCAGTTCCACATTGGTGATCTTGTCATCAGTTCCACATCGGCGATTTTGCTAGCAGTTTCACATCGGTGGTCTTGTCATCAATTCCACATCGGTGATCTTGTCATCATTGCAAATCGGCGAACTTGTCATCATTGCAAATCGGTGATCTTGTCATCATTGCAAATCGGCGATCTTGTCATCATTGCAAATCGGTGATCTTGTCATCATTGCAAATCGGCTATCTTGTCATCATTGCAAATCGGTGATCTTGTCATCATTGCACATCGGCGGTCTTGTCATCATTGCAAATCGGCGATCTTGTCATCATTGCAAATCGGCGATCTTGTCATCGTTGCACATTGGTGATCTTGAAATCAGTTCCACATCGGTGATCTTGTAATAATCAGTTCCACGTTGGTGATCTTGTCATCAGTTCCACATCGGTGATCTTGTCATCAGTTCCACACTGGTCATCTTGTCATCAGTTCCACATCGGCGATCTTGTCATCAGTTCCACACTGGTGATCTTGTCATCAGTTCCACATCGGTCATCTTGTCATATTACTTCAATCATTCTATTCTACGTAAGCACCCATGTTTGTAAATCTGTATCTTTTTGCTTGTTGTTCTCCATGTTTCAGAGCCATGCAATAGGACTGGCCTGACATTTGTTTTGAAGATTCTGATTTTTGTGTTGGATTTGATTTTTTCATCTCCATATATTTCCCAATTCAATGAAAGCTCTTCTTGTCTTTTGTCTTCTTATTCAGATATCCTTGTCTTTCCCTACAACTGTATCTATATTGTTGCAAAGATATTTGCATGATTCTACATCTTGTAGTGGTGTTTCTGCAAGTGCAATATAGCTAATATTATAAGATGTACTATTCATCACTGTTGATTAACGAAGGCACAGTACTCATCGCAGCTGATGAAACAACAAAAACAACAACAAAAAACCCCCCTCACACATCACAGTTGATGAAACTAGACACAACAGAAGACACGTTCACACATCACAGTTGATGAAAGTAGACACAACGAAAGACACGCTCACACATCACAGTTGATGAAACTAGACACAACAAAAAACACCCTCACACATCACAGTTGATGAAACTAGACACAACAGAAGACACGTTCACACATCACAGTTGATGAAAGTAGACACAACGAAAGACACGCTCACACATCACAGTTGATGAAACTAGACACAACAAAAGACACCCTCACACATCACAGTTGATGAAACAATACAACAAAACAACAAAAGACACATCACACACAGCAGTTAATGAAAGGTAACACAACAAAAGACACATTACACCTCACAGTTGATGAAACAAGGCAGAAATCATATAAAGTTGATGAAACAAGGCAGAAATCATATAAAGTTGATGAAACAAGATACAATTAATACACAGCTGACTCTGAAACGCGGACAACAACAAAAACAACAGCCAAAAAGCTTCAGACGCGTATAAGTGTACTCTTAAATTGGTTATAAAGATTGAAGTGGTCCAACAAGATCAACAGTGGGGATCTAACCACAGGAACCAGGCAAACGACAGGGTAACAAGAGATGAGAAGAAGGCGCTGGTAATGGACTGGACACACACTCAGGAAAACTGCTAATAGCATTCCTAAGTAGTCCTTCTGGAATCCTCAGTGGAGGGAATCCGAAAAACAAAATAAAGAATAACTAGAGACAAATTAACGGGATAATGAGGACGTGGAGAGACCTTGGGTAAAAGGTCAAGGATCACGTTACACGCCCATTGAGGCATATTGGGAATATGGTGTTAGGCCCATGTTTTCTTGACCATCGGCACACTAGGGGTGATGTGGTCAGCATCACGCCGGCCGCCTTAGCCTTCCCAGAAGTTGCTCTGGTACCCAATTGGGGCTGGGTCGACCCAAGAGCCGTTTGTGGCCTAAAAATATCCCACCTCATCTGGGGATCGAACCATAGACCATTGAGCAAGGAAGCCAGTGCACTAACCACTATGCTACCGCGACTCCATGAGAGACCTTGAGCTGATGGAAAAGGATAGAAAAATTTGGCATGGATTCGTTAAAGGACCATGCTTCGTCAGGGGATTAAGTGTAATAAATAAATAAATGAGGAATCAAGACGTAGCACACACAGAGAGAGAGAGAGAGAGAGAGAGAGAGAGAGAGAGAGAGAGAGAGAGAGAGAGAGAGAGAGAGAGAGAGAGAGAGAGAGAGAGAGAGAGAGAGAGAGAGAGAGAGAAAGCTGATCACAGCTGATGAAATAAGACACGATTCATATACAGTTCAGTCGCAGAATTGTGTCTAGTGTAGATATTGTCTGGACCACTTTCACAGAGAAGTACGAAATGCCAATCACCCAAACCAGTTAATCTGATAAATCACTCCACAGGAATTATAATAAGGAAGATGGCACACAAATTTGATGAACAACTGCAAAAGCTCAATTTTTGTTCCTATCTGTCAATTAACAGCATCCAAGCACAATGAAAAACACTTTCTAAAGATGCATACTTTCTGTGGCTGATGGAATTAAAGTTGCACCTTAGAACTCAGTAACGATAAGTAAATTTGAAAATAACTGTTGTCCTCTCATTAAAGCGTACACTAGTGTTGGTCGCGTGTTTGATCGCTTTGTCAACTTTGTATAACTCGCTATGGTGACTCCCCCTACACACAGCAGCTCTACACACTGGTGCGCCCCTGCCTAAAGTAAGTACTGAACGCAAAGAAAAATGACGGGGCTCTTTCTGTTTTTCTTTCTTTGCACTTCTTACGGTCTTACTGTCGAGACATCAATACTTGGCGCCCGCACATGTGTGAGTCTAGAGGTCTGTGTGTCCAGGCGTTCCTAGCATCGTGGTGTCGTTGGTGACACTGGAACGTGCCTTTGGCGCCTTGTGAGAGTCCGCGAGCTGGCAAGGCGGCAGGCGCGAGGTACAGGGGAAGATCTAATGCCCAATCGATCCTCGGTCTCCAGGCCTGAACTGGCACTCAAGCGGTGATGCCACTTGGTAGTGAGTCTATAATAACAGTGGAGTCAAAGGGGAGATAAGCAAACTTGATGTGGATCGTGGTCGAGTCGGGGAGACTCGACTAAGGACGGCTCAACCTATTTGGTATATAGAAGCTAGAGGTTTCACTGGAACATATCGAATGAGTCAAGTGGGTAAGAAACTATACCCTATCCCTTGACCCGGAGGGTGGGGAGGGGGGGGAGAAAAGGGGGGGGGGGGATTTGGGAGGGAAGCTAAGGCGTGTATGTGAGATAAATTATAAATCGATTATCAAGGTAATTAGAAACGAAAGTAGATATTAGCGCTAAGTATTCCATTTTAATGGGACAACTATATAATGAAGTTATATTACGTTAATTAAGTGATGTTATCTCAGTTGAGTGAGCCCCGAGAACAGTAAAAAATGGCCGCAGGGTATCTAAACTGGAAGTCGGTCAGAGGTTATTGCAATTTCTTTATATGACGTCAATTTCGATCCAGTAAACTGCTCAAAATAGACAGGACATTTTCCCTTCTGGGACTGAAAATCCTCTGTAGATGATTGCTTGTGCCAAATGTGAGAAATCCAGAAAAAGAACAGGAACATTTTATCGAGAATGGGCAGTATCCAGTCTGGAAAACAAGTTGATAATGGGTTTTACATTATGTCAAAGCTGTCAGCTTGACTTGTATTTCCGCGGGTCCAAGGTATAAGATGTGCTCACGTGATCCGCTTTTCACCTGCCCTTAATGTTGGATCAGACAAAGTGCTTTTTGTTTTTGTTTTGGATATATAGAAAGAAGCAGTTATGTTGTTTATTCTTGTGCACCTTGTAGTTGCCGGGAGTCTCCGAGGAGGAAAAGAATATTAATACTCCCACCTCAAGCATGTCGTAAGAGGCGACAAATACGATGTTATACTTATGGCTGGCACCCATAATATGTACAATAAATTGTTAAAGACACCATCACTGCAAGAGCACATAGACACTTTGTTGCCGGCTTCCTGCAAAAGGGAGGGGGGGGGGGGGGAACTAACTACAGTGGTAGCCCCGTGCTACATAAGGAGCGAAAATGAAACAGATGAAGCAAAAGATTTTTCTTTCAGTATCGTCCTTTATTTTATTCGATTATTTTCACAATATAATTCCGCCAATTATGTTTGAATACCAGAGGTTTCATATCGCTTTTGGATAGCTATGATAGGGTGGCCATATTGTTCAACACAAAAAGGAGGACAAATGCAATATTTTGGTCATAAAAAGGAGGACAAGGGAGGAAACTATTTTTAAAAAGTCGGACGAAAAGTAGGACACCTTTGTTCAATAACTACAAAATGCTTCCAAAGCTGCTTCAGTAGAATGTTGTGCAATCACAGAAATGATAATAGCAGCTGTTTTGGTTTTGGCACATGAGAATTTGCTGGCAATTTCTGAATCGTGGAAAGCATTCTTGAGTAACACTGAAGTACAATCCATTGATCTGAAAGAGTTACAGTATGAAAAGCAAAAGCACACTCGGCCGCGGCAACTTCAAACCTTTCCTTGCTTATTTCTTTAGTACAAAATGTTAGTTTTGATTGCAAACATTCAGACGCAAGTGCTTTCTTGTGCTTTTCTGTTTCTATATGTTTTTTTTAAAAAATCAGCTGCACCTTTATTTGCTACTGATACAAATGTGCCGCCTCTGCATACAAGACATTCTGCTTCATATTCTTGTCGACCACTAGAGAAGCACTGAAATTTTGTTTTCAATTCATCCGTGAACACACACTTCCGTTTTGGTATTTTGAGCGGGTATCTGTAACATAAATATGATATTATGCCATTAATCAATTATACATTCGATGTTAAAGTTAAAATTATTTGTAAAATGCAACAGACGAGGTTTTAATTTTAACAAACCCATTACTATACTAGTAACTACTCGTCTATTTTTTATTCATAATAAACAAATTGCAATAAATATAAAAGCAGTACGAATTAAGGTTAATATTATTTGTAATTTGCAATAGACAACGAAGTTATAATTGACTAAATCCAGCCCCAAGTTCTTATTCATGCCGTTTTGTCTGTTTTATTTTCCCTTAACAAATGCCAATAAACCTAAACAGCGTTTAACTTGGATTAAGATATGATAGTAATCTATTATAAACTATTGAACAACATGACAACTTACGGTGGTGTTGTTGGCTATTTGCGCGATCCGTCGATTTTGCGGAGATAAAAATTCTTAATTCTGACAGAATTTCTGTACTCAGAAATCTGATTCCAGTAAAGATTTTTCAAAATGGTGTCTTTCACGTTAGTAATTTAGCCATTCACATAAAAGCCGGATATTTCAACATTTAAAAAAAAAAAAACCGGCTGGACGCTCAGATTTCTCGCAAAAAGCCGGACAAATCCGACCAAATCCGGACGTCTGCCCACCCTAAGCTATGACCTCTCTCATTATCATTGTTTATCCCTTGTAAAGGTAGCACTGCGGAGAGGATCGAAGGTCATTACAAATCGTCTTTATCCCTTGTATGTGTATCTCCAGCTTTCTTCTCCATGTATTTTTCGGTTTCCCTCTGTTTCCCTTTTCCTTGGGATTCCAGAACAAGGACTGCCTTGTAAGGCTATCAAATGGTTTTTCTTAATGTGTGTAATATCCACATCAGCGTTTTCCCCACACTTTTCACCTGTCTTTATCTGGTGTTTCCCTTTAGCTCACGTTAGTGAACTTGTCAAATCATTTCAGTCCTTCTATTCTGCATTAACATCCATGTATGAAAGTCTGTATCTTTCTGCTTGTCATTTTTGTTCTCATTGCTTTCGAGCCATACAATAGAGCTGATTTGATTTTTTGGATTAACGATTCTTATTTTTGTGTTGGATTTGATCTCATCTCATTTCTATATATTTCCAAATGCAATGAAAGCTGATCTTGCTTGTGTATCCTTTTTTTTTAAATCATTGTTTGCCCCTTAGTCTACCTCGAGCAGCTTAAGTGTCGGTAATAATTAGGGTATTCCATGTCATTTTATTTTCAGTTCTGTGTTATATTCACATTCCTATTGTCATTTTATATTGATTGCTGTTGGTGGTGTCAGTTTATATTAGAATTTGTTTATTTTCACGTGTCGTGTTGTTGGTATTACCTTGTACTTCATGGGTTTTCCTTACATTATGAGTAGTTGGTAGGTAGTTTTTTTTTTGTGTTTTTGTTTTTTCAATTTAAAAAAAAAAAATAGTGATTCATTTTTCTAAAAGTGTTAGTTTTTGTTTATTAATTATTACAGCATTTTGACTATTTTCTTGCATTTGTTTTTCTTAAATAGTATTACTATTATTATTAATATAAATATTGTTACTGTTATTACGTGTACGTGAAGAGGGACTTTGGTATCCTCAACCAGTGTACATAGGGTAGTGGTACCACCAGGATAGGAAGATAAATTCAAGATAAATCAAGGTAAGTAATACAAATGTGAAAACTATTATTTTATTTTTGTGATAACAACCACACTTTTCCGTATTTTACAACATAATACAAAATTATTCAGTGTACATGTTTAATCTAAGGGAAAATTTTTAAAAACTGCTCAGTTTTATGTAGCACTTCCGTTTATTTTTTTAACTATGTAATTTTCATGGAACTAATTTTGCCTCTTTGATTCTAATTGTAACAGAGCTGTATTGCTCAATGTGGATCCACATTCGAATAAAAGCGATCGGGTTAGCAGTCAACAGAATTGACTTTTTTTTTTGGATGGTAAATGCGCTCTGATATAACCACATAGGTTGAAAGGAACGCGCCTCGCCAGAAGAAGGCCAAAAATAAAATTGCATGCATAATTTTGTTTTGTTAGTTGATTTATGAACTTTCTACTTATCGTTTTGGCTTCCTTATCTTCTAAGTGTTGTTTGATCTTTTCAGTAAGTGAGTAGTCTATGATTGGTGTTTTTAGTTCCCAACGTGGTATTGCGCTTCTATATTTATTACTATTATTAATTGTGTTTGACAGTTCTTTGAACTGTGTTAGATCTTCTATAGTTCTCCACCCTGTTGGATATCTTTCTTTATTTAAGGGGACTTGGTTGGTTTTTGACAAATGCTTTATGTGCTGGGTGGGTCACTTCTTGTGTTACTTTACTCAAATAATTTAATCTTAGTTCTTTCCGTCTTAGACCAAGGGGCGGTATGCCAAGAGCTACTTCTAGTGCTTCTACTTGTATTGATATAAATGCACCTGTATTGGTTCTCATGGCTGAATTTGAATTCTGTCTAATTTTGCTTTGTTAGAAGCTGCAGCTGAGTCATGGAGACTATGCTGGCATAATCTATTTTCCCCCTGATGAAAGACTTGAAGAATATAAGCATTATTTTATTGCTGGCCCCCCATCCATTACCTTTTACTATCCTTAGCAGGGCCGGCTCTACCCACGGCGCAACACGTGCATTTGCACGGGGCGGCAAGCTTTGGGGGGCGGCAAAAAATCTGTTTACTTATTTTTACAATCCCGCCAAAATATTCCGCCTGGGAGCATTGCTGGTGTAATGGTTACCACACTGCGCTAGCGATCAGGTGTTCAAGCCCGGGCGCAGGCATTTGTAAGAGTGTCATCGACCAGAATTTTGACTGAATAACCTGAACGGCCCCTGAAATAAACCCTCTGTGGATGGTGTCGCGGAGTGTTTGAAGGTTTCGTCTAGATTATTTTAAAATTCCTTACTTTTCTATTCCTTCACATTTTGTCTGTTTTCTCTAAGAAACATTTGCACCTGCGATCTGTTCTTTAGCTGTTTTTCAAGTCTTCACTAATAGTTCTGCCATACGATCCTAATGATAGCTTCTCCTCCTACAAAGGCAGTAAAAGGTATTTCTTTAGAGACGCCAGTACAATTTACTGGCTTGGTCGAAACCACAGTTGTTCCAAGAGTATTATTTTTCCATGTTCAGTGGTCAACTTGTACAACATCAGCAGTTATGGGCTATTATGAAAAATATGGGATTTCCAAACCACCTTATACAACTCATCGCACTGCTGTACCAAGAACAACAGGCAGCCGTAAGAATAGAGGGGGAAACATCAGAATGGTTTGAAGTACAGAAAGGAGTAAGACAAGGCTGTACCCTTTCCCCTTACCTGTTTAACATTTATGCCGAGAATATCATGAGAAATGTAAGAGATGACCAAGAACACACAGAGTTTGACTCATTTAACATCGGCGGGTACCAGATCCCAGAAATCAGATATGCTGACGACACAGTCCTCCTATCGACCAACCCAGAAGGACTTGAACAATTACTTCTGTCCACCAAAAAACACAGCGAGGCCCAGAATCTATACCTAAACACCAAGAAGACTAAAGTATTGACAACAGACAAAGTAAAGACCAAACCAGAAATTGAAATTGATAACGAAGAACTGGGAAGTGTTAATGAATTCGAATACTTAGGATCAATCATCAACAGCTCTGGCGACTGTGCAGTAGAAATTAAAAGAAGACTTGCAATTGCTTCACATAAACTAATACAGATGAAAAACCTATGGCAAGGCACAAGCAAAGAAACAAAGTTACAACTGATCAGAGCATGTATATTCCCAGTGGCAACATACGGCTGCGAGACTTGGACACTCAATAAAACAGTTGCAAAAAAGATTACATCATTCAAAATGAAATGCTACAGAAGGATGTTGAGAATACCCTGGACAGAAAAAAAGACCAACAGAGAAGTACTGCACTCACTAAACGTACAGGAACATTGGCTCCTAAATACCATCGCAATAAGGAAGCTGAAATTTTTCGGTCATATAAAAAGACATAATAGCCTGGAAAAAACAGTGATGGAAGGCATGGTTCCTGGAAAAAGGGTAAGGGGTCGACCTAGACGACGGTGGACCCAGGACATCACAGAGAGTCTGAACTTGTCTTTGGCTGATGCAGGTCGAATTGCCCAGAATTGTGATGCGTTCAGAGCAGCTGTAATGGAGACAACGTTCTGGAAAGAATACGTCACATGATGGATGAGTGGTCAACTGAAGACCGCCACGATAAATTTTCCGGCATGGCTGAACGGGAGACGGGAATTAATTAACTTGGCGTGGGAATCAGGAGTTTATTTTTTTATCGACTGTTCTATGTTGGCGGTTCGAATGTTTCAGTTGTTTTGGAGTGTGCATTCAAGGAAGTTACAGTGATAAATAAGTTTTTAAAACGTTTTATGGAAATGAGTACAGTGCTTCAGCCTCCATTCATTACTAAATAATACACTTTATTGTAGGGTTTATTAAAACAGTTTTAATATTCAAATAGATATAATGTCCGATAAAAGAAAAAAAACTATCAGGTGCTGAATATCGGAAACGGAAACTGGAAAAAGAACGCGATATTCAAAAACATAGCGGGGCTTTACATAAATATATAAAAACTGAAACAGCTGAGGTAGGACAGAAGAAAATAAGCAAATGTGCCGAAACAAATGATTCTGAGCTCATGGCAAGTATTTCTATCTCGGACCCCGGGAACGTAGATATTACTAACAATGTCAAAAATGAGACTGATTTGACTGTTTCCAATTCCAGAGATTTAAGTGATGAACTTAAGAGGTACACTGATCCGGCAAGATGGAGTCCTTCTTTAAGCGATGCCGAAAGACTGGAAATCGTAAAAAAAGGCCTGCCAGAGAGACCAAAAAATGAGTTCGTTTTTCCGCGCAGCTCTAATGGTCGGAAATTTTCCCTAAATTTTTACACTAGGGAGCTAAGCAATGGAGAACATATTAATCGATCATGGTTAGTGTATTCAAAAGAAAAAGATTCTGTATTTTGTTTCTGCTGTAAGTTGTTTTCCTGTAATAAAATGTCACTCACTACTGATGGCTATAATGATTGGGGTCATTTGTATGTGTATCTTAATGAACACGAAAAATCTAAAAACCACTTGGAGTCCCATACAAAGTGGATTGAATTATCATCCAGGCTTAAATCAGTACAGACAATTGATTCAATGCAACAAGAGTTATTAAATTCAGAAGTTCGACACTGGAGGAGCATAATAGAACGCCTAATTGCTATTGTCCAGTTCTTGAGCCAACAATGCTTGCCATTTCGTGGAACATCTGATAAATTGTATGACCCTAACAATGAAAATTTTTTAAAGCTTCTTGAACTGATTGCCAGATTTGATAGTGTTATGTGTGAACATTTAATGAGAGTAGCTCGTGGATTGACCCAACATTACCTTGGGAAAAACATTCAAAATGAATTAATTGCTCTTCTCTCTGGAACAATAAAAAAAGAAATAATTTCTATGGTGGGGAAAGCTAAATATTATAGCATAGTTGCAGACTGTACTCCCGATGTAAGTCACATTGAACAATTAACACTAATTGTAAGATTTGTTAATACGAATCCAGATGATATCAACATTCATGAGCATTTTCTTGGTTTCATTGCTGTAGAAGCCACTACAGGCTCAGCGTTAACCGAATGCATTCTAAGAAAATTGTCAGACATGGATATTCCAATCGCAAACATGCGTGGCCAGGGGTATGACAATGGATCAAATATGAAAGGAAAACATTCAGGGGTTCAACAATGTATTAGGGACTTGAACCCGAGAGCTTTTTATATCCCTTGCTGTTCTCATTCTCTCAACTTGGTGGTCAATGATGCCGCGATGTCATCTAGAGAAGGAGTTTTATTTTTTGAAACGGTTCAGAAATTGTATGTGTTTTTCTCAGCGTCAACACTGCGTTGGGGAATCCTTAAGAAACATATTACAACTCTAACGCCCAAGCCACTAAGTACAACTCGCTGGGAATCTAGAATCGAGGCCATTCGTCCTTTAAGATATTATATTGAGGAATTTTATGATGCATTGATAGAAATTGCTGATGACGAGTCAGTAGACAAAATGGCGAGACATGAAGCTGAAACCCTTGCCCTAAAACTCAGAGATTTTAAATTTTTATGTTGTCTGGTTATATGGCACTATGTTTTAAACGAAATTAATGTTGCTAGTAAACTGTTGCAAAGCATAAAAATGGAATTGACTAGTGCCATAACAACTTTGAGAAATGTTCTCCAGAGCCTTAAGAATCTCAGAAATGATAAATCATTTCAAAATTTTCTTGTTGATGCTACAACATTAGCTGAGAAAGTTGACGCTGATCCTGATTTGATACCAACGTTTGAATGTACTAGAGTGCGTCGGCAGAAAAAGGAACACAGCTATGAAGCAAGAGATGAACCTATTTTAGATCCCAAAACTAAATTCAAAATTGAATTTTTCTTTTTTATTATTGATTTGCAACTAATTCTATTGAAGAAAGGTTCGAGCAATTGGAACATCACAGTTCACATTTTTCCTTTTTATATAACATCCCTAAATTGAAATCTGAGATGACAAATGAGCTCTTAAACAAATGTAGAAACCTAGAAAGCATTTTAACACATCAAGAAAATAGAGACATTGATGCCATTGAGCTATGTGATGAACTGAAAGTAGTATCCAAATTAGTACCAGAAAATACACCGCCAATTGAAGTTCTTCGTTACATTATTGAAAATAACATTGCTCCTAATGTCGCTATAGCCTTAAGAATATTACTAACTTTGCCGATAACGGTAGCAAGTGGTGAGCGTAGTTTTTCAAAACTGAAGCTTATTAAAACTTATTTACGCTCAACAATGGCCGAAACTAGATTGGAAGGACTTGCCATGATTTCAATTGAACATGAAATCGTCAAAGAACCAACAAGGACGTGTCAGGTCTGTGATGATGTACATTGATACACCGATAGAATTATTAATCATAACTACGCAGACCTTATTTCTGCTTTTGCAAATATGAAAGCAAGAAAAGTGTCTTTTTAAGCAGTATATACTTCAAACCATATAAATTCAAATAATGTGAAAATAGTGCTAAAAACTATAACATGTACATACTGCAGTTAAGTGTTTGTGACTCTGCAGTTCATCGTTCCACATGAGAAGAGCATGCCCTATATGTAAGTAATGTAACTACATTTATTTCATATAATTGTCTCTAATAAAGTCAATCTTTTATTTTATGATTATACAGTATTTTCATCAATTTATCAATACATTATTATTAATGGTACTATTTAAAATTATGCTAATGGTCATGAAATTAATGTTGAAGCTTGTTTAATAACATGATGGTTTCAAAAATTTCAAACGTTAATTTGAGGTTGGGCTGGGGCGGCAAGGTATGGTATTGCACGGGGCGGCAAAATTCCTAGGGCCGGCCCTGATCCTTAGTATATATAGGGGTCCCCTACAACCATCTACACAGATGGATCCAAGGGTAACAGTGGGCAACTAGGTGCAGGAGTAGTAATACCACAGTGGGGAATTAAGAAGAGCTACAGTGTAACTGAAGGGGCTTCGATTTTTACCGCAGAGATGGTAGCTATTCTAAAAGGTTTAGAAATAATCGAAGATAACCCACCTGAAGCTGTTACGATATTTACAGACTCACTATTATCACTACAAGCACTAGAACACCCAGGTAAATGTAGCCGGCCAGACATAAAGGAAGAAATTCTTGCAATTAATACATCACTAGGGAACAGATGATGTAGTGTGGGGCTAGTGTGAGTTCAAGCACACATAGGTATAGCTGGTAACGAGTTGGCAGACCAGAACGCCAAGTATGGAGGAATAAGTAAAAACAATATAAGAGCAGGACTGGGAAGGTCGGAGATCAAGAGCCAAGTGAAGCTAACTATAAACGAGGAATGGAAGACAACATGAAAGAACAGTAGAAAAGGCAGACACGCGTTCAAACTGCTGAAAGAACCAACAAGGACGTGTCAGGTCTGTGATGATGTACATTGATACACCGATAGAATTATTAATCATAAGTATAAAAATAAGGTAGAAATGAAAATAGTGGAGTTATGAAGTTTCGTCTTCACCCACGCCGCAAGCGCGTTGATTTTAGCAGACAGTATTGTGAAAAAGATGGTACCATCGTTTTCTAGTGTCCTTGAAAAACTATTTATAACATGACACGAAAAGCCTACTCGTTCAGACGGAGTGAAAGAGAGGGAGAGACAGAAAAATGATACCATCTGCACGCGTGGTTTGAATATAAAACCTAGCGAAAACGCGATAGTATCGTTAGCCGTTTGAAAATACGACACAAATTCAAAATATGTTCGGCAAGTGGGTCACGCAAACAACCTTAGCTCTTATAAAACTGACGTATTTCTGACGTAATACGGGAGACTATCGTTTTTAGTTTGAAAATAGCGGTAGAAAGAAGTGAGCAGGGGTAATTTATAGATTTCAATATTATTGAAGACTAACATGGAAAAAATTATGGAATTTTGAACCATTATACATAGGCTCATAAAACTTATATATTCGGGTGCCATAGTGTCTCCTGACCGATAATATGGTTTCATTTACCCTATAGCCCAACTAACAGCCAAGATATGGTCATAATACTAGATAGTTACAGACACATTGACTAACACACTAGTGTTCTGACATTCGCTATCGGTAACGTAACTTTGCACGAGTTGTTGAAAAGAGGCAAGAGGGTAGGGCAAAGTCCAAAAGAGGGGAACGTTAGGACTGAGGTAATATGATTTGGAGCGGAGTTTGAAAGGGGGAAAGAAATTATAGGATGGCTCAAACCGAATATTTTTTTGTAGAGTTAGGCCAAAACCAAGTCTATTTTTGACGAATGCCAAGTTTGGACGGACAGACCGACAGAAGTACACTAACAGTGGACCGAAATTGGACCTTAGATTTAAAAATTTGAATTGACAAACTTAGTAGTTAGATCTCATTGGTCGAAACAGTTTAGATTACTGGGAAAGTTGAAGACTCGCTGCCATTTTCACGAAGACTGTTCATAGAAGCAGGACGCTTGAGAGCTGAGAAGTGTGTCGTGCCTTGAATATAGATATAATTAATAAAAAGTATAAGGGCTAATTCAACGTTCCTGTGTGTGTATTCTTTGAATTGTGGTAAGACCGAAATTATTAACATTATTTATACTATTAATTATGTTGTTTGACTTGGGTAATGAAGAAAACATAACGACTGTAAGTAAAGAAGTCATTAGTAGACTTATATAAGCCTATTTGTTGCTCCACCATGTTACCAAGCTACCAGAAAGGTAGTAGTAAAATATTTATAGGTTGTCACCAGGAATCACATCACCTATCACATTGTATGGAAAAAGATCATTGAGAATGGCAGAGGCGTTGCAGACATTAGGGAGAGGAATATGAAAACTTGAACAAAGTGTTACCTCATTTTATGGAGATGTGCTGAGTTGGTCAGAGAGATCTGATCCAGGTCTTTTAGGTTAAATATTGTATTGTTTGTAAAATTGGTGGATTAGGTATTATGCTAAGACAGAACATAATTTTCATGTTACAGGGTTTTTGTCTGGCACTAGTCAGGTGCCAGATTCCTGTGTGAAAAAGTTACTCCAGCAGAGATAGAGGTACTCGCGGCCTACCCTATTTCTTTTGGGACAAGATCAACAGTGGCTGTTGGCAGATCATACATCTGTGTTCAATCCTCCAGTGTCAGTTAAGTAAACAAGCCCTGGCACGAGGAGAATTTATCAACTTTTCCACTTCATAAACTTGAAAAGGAAATATAAATAAAGACTATCTGTCAAGAAGTAAAGTGTATCCAGAGAAAAGAAACATTGTGACAAAGATTGGGCGTGATGTTAACACCCCAACCAGGCAGCTCCTAGCACTGTAGAAATAGCTAGAAAATTGTACAATACCATAAAACTACAATATATATATATGATTAAGGACAAATTGTCCTCTTTTAGTTAATTAAGTATGCCTATTATTTATGTATATATTTAAACTGATCTCATGTGATTTGACAGTCCTAACCAAAAGAATCTTAGGTATAGGACTAATAAAGTTATAGAAAAAATTGTATATTACTAACTTTTAACAACCGGTGTTGGTTGATTTGATCACATAGATTAATATTGGTGTTTGTGTGTGTGTTTGTGTAATTAATTACCATCACACCACACTTGCATAACCCTAGACATTAAACGTAGCTATCAGACATACTAGTCAAGAACAGGTCTGATTGAGGTCATAAGGTGGTAGCAGAAAGGTGTCCTGATATACTCAACCCAAACTTTGTTATAACCAGGGACCTTCACAGCTGACCTCATTCAGTACAATAGAAACAAATACAACAACATTTCATAACATCAAAAACCACCACAAGGTCAGAGAAAAACTAAAGGTACCCTCGAACAAAAAGCTGTGGCGTCTCCGTCTCGGTGCAGCGTACTTTATGATAGAGGAACCACACTGCCAAGAATGTCAGAAAGAAAATGACATAGACCACTACCTGATCCACTGTAGAAAATACGATCAACAGAGGCTAGAACTAAAACCATACTTTAGAAGCCACAATTTAGACATGACAGCTTTTTAAAACCACCAACTGCAAAACAAAGTTATTTAAAAAATACTTGCATGCATCCGGTAATTTATTTTTCTTTGCGCAACTATTTTTGTATTTAATGCGTAACTTATTTTTATAGCAAAAAAAAAAAAAAAAAGCAAAATTACACAGGTTAAAATTATCTACTTCGTAATTCTAACGCTGTTTAAAATTATCAAGTGTGCATGTTTACTTTAAATGAACATCTAAATAGATTTTGAGTTTTTAAATTATTTTTAATTTTGTTATTTGTGTTAATGCGTCAATCGAATCCAAATTGTTTCATGACTGTATTGACACATATCAAAACCAAACCCGTTATTATCTCTTTTCTGTATGCAATTAGTTTTAAATCATTTTATAGAACATTTTGATTTTTGCAGACAAAATATTTTTAAAAATATAATAATTGTCATCGTTTAAGGACCGTTTAAAAGGAAGTAATTTTATCAGATATGGCCAGGGAAAATAATTTGGTAACAAAGAAAAATAAGTTGGTGAAAATTTCATGTGTATATATATATATATATATATATATATATATATATATATATATATATATATATATATATATATATATATATATATATATATATATATATATATATATATATATATATATATATATATTGTCGTGGTTGAGTTAGAGTGTAGAGTATATGTCGAGTTGGACAATAGTAGTGAAATCGACAAGGGATAGTGGACTGACAGAGTTATAGATTACACACACAGAAAGGTGTAAATAGGAGATGGACTTGAGATAACCTGGAAGAAGATTTACCAAAATGATCTCTCTCTCCAAGCCTCAACTCACTTATGTCTGTCTAAGCACCTCCTGCTCTCTCTCTCTTTTCTCTTATCATACATAGAGATTATAGTAAAGAGCTAAAAAAATACAAATATGGATGGAAAGGTCGTGAACAGCGCATTAATAAATGTGTAAAATTTATTAAAGAAGAAAAGCATGAAAATAATGCATATCATCACAACAACATAAAATTACATCAATAATCAAATATTCATCAATAAGCATATACACCAACAACCACACACACAGATCACCATTCATAAAACCTGTAGAACACAAAGAGATAAATAATCGAGTGACAGTCCTTCGGTTTTCGGGGACCAGCTGAAGTAACTCCAGTAAGTGGTGTTTTCGTATATATCCTCCATCGGTGATGGAATTAACCTGAATAACATCACTGTATAGGCGCTATCGTTGGTGACCCCCCCCCCCCCCCCCACCCTGGCGCGAGTTGGGCTGGGGGACGCTGTTTTTATCTCCTGCTGACCAACTGATTGAACTGGGCGACAGCCTGACCGCTTTTCGGGGACCAAATGTACTAGCTCCAGGAAGTGAATTACTTGTAGATCCTTCGTGAGGGACTAGCCTACAAAACTTTCTTTGTTGGTGCTAAACGTTGGTGACTCCCCTTATAGCGTAAGTGGGGCTGGAACTCTGTCCATAGATGGCTGCTCATACGTGCGAGGTTTTAAGTATCCAGGAAATACACCAGAAGAAGTCACTTGAGGACAAAGAGACCCAGGCGCGCTTATCCGGCGCAAGGCTCCGCTTGGCTGTAAATCCTGTTTAAACTGGTTTGGCTGTGGTTTGCTGAGTGCCCCGTTTAGGCACAAAAAAGGCGGGTGATATGGAATTCTGCTATAGGCATGCTGAGCGGGTTTGATATTCTGGAAGCCGCAATGCTCTGGTTGGTAATCCAATAGGCGAGTAGAGAACTACTACTGCGTTTGGCGATTCCAGATTGGTACCTATCAGTAAATGTTCTGACATCAAAAATCTACTCCTCTTCTCCCAATCTCAACATACAGGAAACCTAACCTGTAGTTACAGTTAAATGAATATGCTTATTCATCTTACAACATTAAATGAATTTACATAAACAGATTACAGCATTTGACATTACACAAATAAATCGTATGTCCCCTTGGGGAAATATATTAGCATTCCACAATGAGTACATAGACAAGGCAATGTTCTTGCTATAATGATACAGTTGTGGCTAGATCATAAGATATAATTATATCTATGCCTGGTGGCTGCTTTCAGTGAAAGTTATAGACTAGTGCCTAGCCACACAAGTAAGCATAAATGATCCTCCCTTGCCACTGGAAATATCTATCAAAAGGAATAAGTGACTATCTCCTATAATCCAGAGTTATTACCTGCATCTCACTATTCAGTTTTAAAGTGAACAATCCACACCTGACATTATCTTACAGAAATGACAGTTAATTTTTTCTGCGTTATTTCTTACTACACCTGTAGTACACCACTGTAAAGTATCAGTCTGTCTGCTCTGTAAGGAAGAGTGGTGTGTTGTTGAGATCAGGCATGCTCCAGTCTACCCAGCTGTAAATGGGTAACTCACCCTAGTCCTGAGTTAGGGAAGGCAAAGGCTCCAGGGGGAAGCAGGCCCTGAACTTGGTCACTTCAGCCGACGCAGGATGGTGTATGTATGAAGTAGAAGTGTAGAGTGTGATTACCGCGAATGGTGTGCTGTTCGTGTGCTGACCAATATAACCACTCACACTTGTCTACAAGGCACCAATGCAGACTGCTGGAATCTTAGTTTACTCAATTTATTCAGACGTACACACTGGGACATACGAGTACATCATGGTTCGTTGACATATCAATTTGTAGGTATACATAGCAGATCTGAAGTCATGACACATTCAGAAATAATGGCAGTACATCAAAGTTCAATGTCATGATACATTATGGCCGCATTCCCCTATCTGACTAAACGCGTCAGTGAAGGAATCGATAAATAACTAAAGTTACTTGACGTCCATAGTTTGTAGTATAGATTATGAAACCACGAAGGGGGGTTTCTAGCAGGATTGAGATCTCTCTGTCACTGTCCGATAATAAGATAAATAATCTGTTCTCTTGGCAGTGATCAAAACATATGATGACCGAAATCCAACATGGCTACCTCCCTGAGTTGTCGTTCACTCATGCATAGGGAGGAGAATATAAGCCAGAGTTAATTTGTAATGGGTATATAAAGGATTTCATAAATGTTTCCATACAGCTCTACGGTGATCAGGTTAATTTCACGTAGCCATAACCGCTGCAGGAAAATCTGTCATCTTCGTCGATACCAAACACGACACTAGCATAACGAAGCACCAAAAGTCAAGCTAGGCCTAACCGACGAGAGATCATCAAAATAGGAGCTGGGTTTACCTGGAGTCCGAATCATCTATATACTGACATAAGGAGAGTCTCGAACACAAACTATCGTAGAGACACCATCTCCTTCAGAAGAAATACCACTTCGTAAGACATTTTTTTCCTGACGAAAGGACCAGCTCTAGAAAAACGTACCCCGCCATTTGTAAGCAGTACATCGGAACTCATCACGACTTGTCAAGACAACTCATACTTCCGCTAGACCGGAATACAAGAATCTAGTCCCTCCTACCCATCCAAAATATACAATATAGGACTGATTCTACTTGTACTAATAATATGTAATACATATGAATTCAGGCCATAAACACAATAAGCAAATTAATATATTTTCTGGCCCTAAAAAATAAGTACAAACGCAAGCGCACTATCCTTGCGCCGGATCAATATCCAGAACGATTACTCCTATAATCAAAAGTGTGAATCAAACATGGATTATCTCGCTTTTACCATAGACAGCATTTTCATACACAAATGAATGCATGTCTATATTTTCCCATATCAAATAGCCATATCAATTTTTGTAAAATGTGCGTCAAAATATGCACGCAACAGATTACCACACCCCTCGGGAAAAAAAAAATGGTACATTTTTTTTTTTTGAAATACATCTAGGAGCAACATACAATAGGCTCACAACGCACCAATAACAATGCGCAGATGATAAGCATAAGTTTTATGACCTTAGAGAAAGTACTTCTCTAAGTATAAATATTTCCAGAGAGGTGTCACCAACGCATACTACAATATTAGCAATGACACAATTTCCACATTAGTTTATACGTAAATTTCATCTAAGATATCTTAACATCATGATCATCAAAGACGAAAACCATTGAAAAATCAGCGGTGAATACATATCAATGAACCGCTAAGTAGTGTTACAATCAATATATGATATATTACATATGTGTACACATTTCAACATAGAAACAACTGTGTCAAAGTTGTATAACAGTTATGAATCATGTGGGCATCTAGACAAAATATCTGCCATCACATTTTCTGACCCACGGATAGCTCGCACCGAAAAATGAAATGGCTGTAGAGCAATCGCGTATCGCGTTGATCTCGCGCTCTTCAGATTTTTACTTTGAATAGCCGTAAGAGCCTTCTGGTCAGTTTCCACAATGAAATGCGCGCCCAGAAGAAATCTTTGCAGTTTAAGGATTGACCAAACCATAGCCAATAATTCACGGTCTAGGACCGAGTAATTCTTCTCTGCGGCATTTAATTTCCGAGAAATATACATCACCGGATGCAGAGTTCCAGAGTACTCTTGCATTAGTGCAGCTCCAATCCCGGTGGATGAAGCGTCACTACGAAGAATAAATGTCTTATCCTTAGAAGGCAATACTAGGATAGGTGAAGTAGAAAACATAGTTTTAACCTTATCCAAAGAGGATTGACATTCTTGAGTCCAATGGACTACATTAGGAGACCCTTTCTTTAGCAAGGAAGAAAGAGGTGACATAATGGAGGACAGATTCGGGATGAATCGTCCATAAAATTGTATTAGACCTAAGAGACTTCGTACTTGCTTTTTAGTCTTAGGAATAGAAATGTTAAGTATCTTACTTGTATTATGGTCTTCTGTTTTTAGGAACCCATGACCAACACGGTGTCCTAAGAAAGATATTTCGCTAAAACCAATACATGCTTTCGATGGTTTCGCTGTCAGGTTATGCTCGCGTAAGATAGACAATAGTTCATTTATACCATTATAGTGATCGTTCCAAGTATCACTGAAAAGACAGATGTCATCAAGATACGCAATGACATCTGAGCGATGAGATAGGATTCGACGCATCATGCGTACAAATGTAGCAGGGGCGTTCATAAGACCGAAAGGCATGAAATTCCATTGGAATAGACCCCTAGGCGTCGAAAAAGCAGTAAACGGTTTGGCGTGTTCGGATAGTGGAACTTGCCAATATCCCTTAGACAAATCGAGTTTAGTAAAGAAGTGAGAATTCGATAGTCTCGTAAGTAGCTCTTCTAGTAAAGGCATAGGCTCAGCATCGAATTTAGTCACTTGATTCAATTTGCGATAATCCACGCAAAGACGTATGTTATTGTCTTTTTTCCGTACTATAACCATCGGCGAAGAATATGCTGATGTGGATGGTTCTATAATTTTTAACTCTATCATCTCATCTAACTCTTTCTCTACCTGTGCTTGAAAATGTATCGGAATAGGATACGGTCTGACTCTTATAGGACTATGGTCAGTAAGAATAATGTCATGTTGAATGACATCAGTTTGACCAGGAATGTCAGTAAGGACATCCTGAAATTGTTCTAACATAGTAGAAACTTGTTTCTGCTCTCCTGGAGATAATTCTGGAGAAATTGCAACATCTTTCCATGATTCATTAGAGTGAAGAGGAATCATTGGAAAAGGTAAATTTACATCCGAGAAACTCGTTTCCTCATCCTGTATTACTGACAGAGATGAGTACTGTCCATGTTGGACTGGAAAATCGTCCGTTGCCTGGAAAACAGGTTGTAAATAATCAGGACGTTCATGGAATTCCGTGAGCATGTTGATGTGGAAGGTTTTACGCTTCCCGTCAATATCGACGATATAGTCAACATCGGAAACCTTTGATATTATATCGTACGGACCTTTCCAAGAAATGAGAAGTCTATTTTCCCTACAAGGTAGCAAGACAAATGCTTTGTCACCTGGACAAAGTTGACGCAAACATCTCTTTTTATTGGCAAATTCCCTTGCCTTCTGTTTCGCAAATTCAGAAGAAGCAGTTGCCAATTTGCATGCTTCAATAATCTTGTGTCTAAGTGCGATGACATATTCATAAGAGGATTTTGTGTCATCGACAATATTATCAGCAGTTATAAGATCATGAAGTAAGGAC
Organism: Oreohelix idahoensis; assembly: GCA_024509875.1. Taxonomy (NCBI): domain Eukaryota; kingdom Metazoa; phylum Mollusca; class Gastropoda; order Stylommatophora; family Oreohelicidae; genus Oreohelix; species Oreohelix idahoensis. Next base: position 45,341 of record JAMPIV010022780.1, on the reverse strand, counting down.
ATAGGACCTCGCGGTTTCGCGCCAAAGACAAGTTCAAAGGGAGAAAATCCTGTATGTTCGTTGGCGACCTCTCTATATGCAAAGAGAGCCGCGGGTAAAACCCTATCCCAATCCTGAGGATGATCTTCTGTTATCTTACCTAGTAGGTTTTTCAGAGTTCTATTCAAACGCTCCACCATCCCATTGGACATAGGATGATAAATACTACTCAGCGATCTCTCTATCTTCAGAGTCGACATTACTTGAGACATGGTATCCGATATGAGTTGGGTACCATGGTCGGATAATATTTCTGCTGGAAACCCCAGACGAGAAAATATTAACCAAAGAGCATCTGCGATATCAGCAGTAGTTATGCTCTTTAGAGGAACAGCCTCCGGCCAACGTGTGCACATATCAACACACGTCAAAATAAAATGGTGTCCTCTAGCAGACTTTATCTTAAATGGACCAATGATGTCTATCGCCATTTTTTGAAATGGCCGAATGGGAATGTCTGCAGCCTGAATAGGTGCATCATGGCGTGGACCTCTGGATTTAATCTCTTGACATACTTTACAAGATCGACAATAGATTCGTATGTCCTTATTCACAGCAGGCCAAAAGAAAGATTGAAGAACTCTAGCTTTAGTACGGGAAAAACCCATATGTCCAGCACACTGCGAATCATGAGCGTGCTGTAAGATTTTAACTCTCATATTTTTAGGCACAAGGATTTGAGAATGAATGGACTTAGCGGAGTCTTGTACCATACGTACAAGTACGCCATTCTTCATCGTAATCCAAGATTTACGATTTGTATCCTTATTCGGATCACCTTTTGTTGCCAGAGTAAAGAATTTCTTTAGAGTAGGATCATCTTCCTGCTGTTTGATAAAGGAATCGTGGGAAATCTCCAAGGGATCATCTTGGATCTGCGCATCATCATCTTCAGAATGTGAAGATTGTGGCATATTGAGAGCTTGAGCCCTAGTGATTACTGCATTAGCAGATTGCATATTAACATTTTCCCAATTAGAAATTTGCTGTGGAGTGCATTCTTTCACTCCATGAATGCGACCGATGATAAGATCAGCGATCGGATTCGGCAAGAGACATGCTTGCACCTCTCCTGTAAAGAAAGGCGTAGCAATATTGATAATGGCAGTGGAGTACTTCTCCAATGTGCCACCAAATGTTACACATTTGACTATATTGCCTGTAGCTCGAGAAGGATTTACGAGTGATTGCCTCACTCCAATGGTAGTGCACCCCGAGTCGAAAAGAATTGATACCGGAGTACCATCTATTAGGCCCCTATTAAAGACAAGAGCACCCCTTCCATTATGCGCGATTGACGCATGGAGAGCGGGAAGTGGGTGACCGCAGCTTAAAGTAGAAACTGTGGTTGGATCGAATAATGTTTTGCATTGCGAACACTCAGATGCTCTAGCAAAATCAAAAGCGGAATTTGCTACACTGTTGGAGTCTTTTTTATCATTATTCTGATTATCGGTGTCGTGGAACTCCTGTTGTGCAGAGTTTGCCTGGTAATACGATTTACCATGTCTTTTGTGTTGTGATCTACCTCGGTTATAATTGTCTCTATAATTATTATTGCCTCTGTTATAACCCCTATTTGGGTTTGAATCATAATATTCATGATCATAATCATCATGCTCATTATATTGAGTATCCCTGTAATATTGTTTCTTTTGTCTCCATGAAGCACTTGGGTAGTTCCTATAGCTACTCCCTTTCCGAGAATTTCTAACATTATGGGCACCCCTCGCGTGTCGAGGACTATCAGCCCGATTCCAGTTCTTCGAAGAAGAACTCTGATTTGAGCGGTTATCTTGGTTTTGATACTTATCCCAATTAACCTTTTTATCAAATTTATTTTTAGCTCCTTGGAATTTGTGTGAGTAATTCTGATTATATTCTGTTGCCGAAGCAACTGGCATACTCTCTTTAATGTTAGAGTTACTAAGAATCATGTCAGGGTGTGCCGTGGCATACTGGTCACAATATTCTTCCATTTGCTTTATTGTACTAGGTTTACGCTCATGTAAGAACTCTAGGAATGATTTATTTACAGAAGACATGACCTTGTCTCTTAGCAATAAATCTGTAAGACCATCAAATGTTTTCTCTGTTTTGGATAATTCAATCCATCGTGAAAGTGTAATTCGTGCTTTTGAGATGAAATCTGAGAATTCTACACCTACCTCAGGTCTCATTGTTTTAAACAAAAGACGGTAACCTTCCTCAGACAGCTGATATCTCTTTATCAAAGCTGCCCTAACAGCATCATAATTGTCTTTGTCGGCCTCTTCAACGAAATATAACTTACTCAGAGACTCCCCTTTTAGATTTTCAGACAACTGATTCACATACTGTGATTTGTCAACATTATGAGATCGACAAGCCCGTTCAAATCTAGAAAGCCAAAATGTTATGTCATCACTGGTAGGGTTAAACGCTGGTACTTTGACCTTGTACACAAAGGGTTTACCATTACCACCAGATGCCTGATTAACATTACTCATACATGTCAATTTTAATTTCTCTAATTCAAACTCATGTTCTCTTATTGCTTTTCTCTCTTCAGCTTCTCTATCTAATCTTTTCTGTTCTGCAGCCGCTTCTAATTTTTTCTGTTCTGCAGCAGCAGCAACTTCTAGTTTTTTCTGTTCTGCAGCAGCAGCAACTTCTAGTTTTTTCTGTTCTGCAGCAGCTTCTAATTTTTTCTGTTCTGCAGCAACTTCTAATTTTCTCTGCTCTGCAGCAGCAGCAACTTCTAATTTTTTCTGCTCTGCATCAGCTTCTAATTTCTTCTGTTCTGCCTCAAATCTCCTTTCCTCCACTTGCATCTGCAATTTCTTAAGTTCAGCAGCAGTATCAGCTTCTTTTTCTAATCTTTTTTCTTCAGCTAAGGCTTTCCTTTCTTCTGCAGCAGCTTTTTTTTCTTCTATTTGAAGTTTTCTCTCCTCAGCCGCAGCTTTTTTTTTCCTCAGCAGCAGCTTTTCTTTCTTCAACAGCAGCAGCAATTTTTTTCTCTTCTGCAGCTAATGCTTTGTCATATTGAGCAACAGCCCATTGTTCTAAGTCTTTTCCAGTCTTATCAAGAGATTTTCCTTGTATAATGAAATAATCTAATGTAGACATATTGTCTTCTTAAATCAGAAACCTGAAAAAGTAAATAAATTACCCTCTTTCAAGTTAATGGGAGACAAGTCTATACCTTAGACTTAGTCTTAGTCCAAACTTGTATGGTTTATAATAACCAATGATAACTTGAGTACCTGTGGACAACAATAATTGTATCTCAAATACTGTGGGGACAAGCCTTACAAAGGTCTTGTATACCTCACTGTAATCAAAGATCACTTGAGTACCTGTGGAAAAAAATATTTCCCTTTACCAATCACTTTGGGAGACAAGCCTTACAAAGGTCTTGTATATTTTGTTTTATAACAATAACAATCAGAGAGTACTGATCTGTACTATACTATCAGTGTATACCACTATACGTCATATGTCAACTAAAGACATTACAAATGACAAACAAGAAAAGACAATCTGAAAACATTTGCAGAGATCAAATTAAATTAAATAGAAGAAATGAAAAAAAATGATCACAGAAACCGTGATGATAACTGCAATAATAAAATGACAAGACAAATAACGCCACAGTGTATAAACATAAGGGTGTAAAAAAACTGAAATGAAAGAAAAGATGAGACCTACAATTATACAAACAAATCAAACAAAACTAAGGGACACAAAATTATTAACAAAAACAACGAAGAAAAGAACACCTCATCACAACTAACAGAAATAGCAGCAAATTGTTGCTAACAAATTTCCAATTAAGAAAATGTGTACCTATCGAATACTAGTACCAGACCAATGTAACTCGGCATACCTTGTACTAGTCACACAGAACATAAACTAATTTAATACATAACAAATAACATGTAAGCATAAATAGCATATAGCATACAATATCATTTATGTCATGAATGGAATGTGTTGCAGGTATAGTGTTGTAAAGCAGGCACAGTTTATTTAAATAATAATAACTTGCCACTTTATTCAGTAATAGATTTAATTCTAAACTATTACACTGTCAATTTTTTCTCTTTTGAGCATATGAAGATCCAACGATGAACTATGCACTTTATTTTCAACAACACTGTGATTCTTCTGTACGTTGAGAAATGTCAACAATATTGCTCCAGATATTTTCTACACTTGATACCACTGTCCTGTGTAATACTGTCTGTACAGCGAAAAAACTGTCAACAAGCGCTGACCTAGATACAGCACCCCATCGGCAATACAGGCCAAGCTGACATCGACTGCATAGCTGTCCTACTGGTGTTGATGTGTTCAAACAAATGTTCTTTCAGCTGTAAACTGTGATTCTCAACACAAAACTGCGTAAGCTGGACCCAGGAATCTGGCTCGCCACTGTAAAGACGTTATTTCTTACTTCACCTGTATTTCACCACTGTAAAGTATCAGTCTGTCTGCTCTGTAAGGAAGAGTGGTGTGTTGTTGAGATCAGGCATGCTCCAGTCTACCCAGCTGTAAATGGGTAACTCACCCTAGTCCTGAGTTAGGGAAGGCAAAGGCTCCAGGGGGAAGCAGGCCCTGAACTTGGTCACTTCAGCCGACGCAGGATGGTGTATGTATGAAGTAGAAGTGTAGAGTGTGATTACCGCGAATGGTGTGCTGTTCGTGTGCTGACCAATATAACCACTCACACTTGTCTACAAGGCACCAATGCAGACTGCTGGAATCTTAGTTTACTCAATTTATTCAGACGTACACACTGGGACATACGAGTACATCATGGTTCGTTGACATATCAATTTGTAGGTATACATAGCAGATCTGAAGTCATGACACATTCAGAAATAATGGCAGTACATCAAAGTTCAATGTCATGATACATTATGGCCGCATTCCCCTATCTGACTAAACGCGTCAGTGAAGGAATCGATAAATAACTAAAGTTACTTGACGTCCATAGTTTGTAGTATAGATTATGAAACCACGAAGGGGGTTTCTAGCAGGATTGAGATCTCTCTGTCACTGTCCGATAATAAGATAAATAATCTGTTCTCTTGGCAGTGATCAAAACATATGATGACCGAAATCCAACATGGCTACCTCCCTGAGTTGTCGTTCACTCATGCATAGGGAGGAGAATATAAGCCAGAGTTAATTTGTAATGGGTATATAAAGGATTTCATAAATGTTTCCATACAGCTCTACGGTGATCAGGTTAATTTCACGTAGCCATAACCGCTGCAGGAAAATCTGTCATCTTCGTCGATACCAAACACGACACTAGCATAACGAAGCACCAAAAGTCAAGCTAGGCCTAACCGACGAGAGATCATCAAAATAGGAGCTGGGTTTACCTGGAGTCCGAATCATCTATATACTGACATAAGGAGAGTCTCGAACACAAACTATCGTAGAGACACCATCTCCTTCAGAAGAAATACCACTTCGTAAGACATTTTTTCCTGACGAAAGGACCAGCTCTAGAAAAACGTACCCCGCCATTTGTAAGCAGTACATCGGAACTCATCACGACTTGTCAAGACAACTCATACTTCCGCTAGACCGGAATACAAGAATCTAGTCCCTCCTACCCATCCAAAATATACAATATAGGACTGATTCTACTTGTACTAATAATATGTAATACATATGAATTCAGGCCATAAACACAATAAGCAAATTAATATATTTTCTGGCCCTAAAAAATAAGTACAAACGCAAGCGCACTATCCTTGCGCCGGATCAATATCCAGAACGATTACTCCTATAATCAAAAGTGTGAATCAAACATGGATTATCTCGCTTTTACCATAGACAGCATTTTCATACACAAATGAATGCATGTCTATATTTTCCCATATCAAATAGCCATATCAATTTTTGTAAAATGTGCGTCAAAATATGCACGCTACAAAACCCTAACAGTTTAAGCACCCTTACTGGGCCGTAGACAGCGCTACCTTATCACTGAATAAATTACTAGGAGAAGTCCTCAGAAATAAATTCACTTCCCTAACAGATATATATATAAAAGCTAACATGAATCTAATATTATAATTATAAGATATGTCAACTCACCCCGAAAAATGACTAGGACATAGGCAAACACATTCTAGTACTGTGTTAAAGTTTGCCTTATCTCATGATGATCATCTACGGGCCAGGAAAATTTACGAATGTCTTTGTCTATTAAAACCAGTCTACTCTTATAGATCACAAGGGACGCTCCCCCCGAACACCTGGCGTGCGTATTTCTACAGAAGTTCGGCGAAAGACGTAATCTAGAGTAAGACAAAAGAAATCGTGCGAAAGTTCCCCAGGTAGAGAAATGCATAACATTATGCTCTATCTTGTCTAAGGGGCGAAAACCCAAAGACTGACCGCGGGTTGTTATCTTCCCCTGAAACAGATCACACTCGTTACCCAGGCCTCAAAGGGTACCAGCCGCTCGTCATCAAACGTTTTAAAGCGACCAGACAAATTTCCCTGTTGGGACCACAGAGGGTACCCGCCGCTAACGAACCGTTTCTTTCACAGAAACCGTCTTTGGCTCGTTCTAACACTTAAAGCGGACCCGAGAAATGTTTCTCTGGTCGAACAGGTGCGTTTAGATAACATTACGTCTAGCGTTAGCTGACCGCAGCTGGCCAGCGTAAACAACCTCGGGTGGGGTTGAGAAGGTGAAAAAGTGTAGGTAGAATATGAAAGAAACGAAAATACAAAATGTCTCGGAAAACAGAACATTTAAAGGAGTAATCAAATTATGGACAAGATGGTAAAATAAATTATCTTTCACGTGACAAGTGCCCCCCCCCCCCCTCCCATCCCCCCTTTAAAGTTCGAGGAATACGGACAAAAATGACAGTAATTTATCTTTTCCATCGTCTTTAGTTACCTGTCATTGGAACATCCTATACTCATAAAACCAAATACGTTTCCAATTTCTGTCTGTCTGTATGACTAGCTCCGAGTTCATTTCTTTTCTTCCCTCTGTCTAATAGACGTTCAGCGAATGGGATTTTGCGAGGCCACTGAACACTGACATAATCTGTTTCCGTGTGAACATGACCTTCCTTCCCCAATTTGCTTTGTCTGTCCATGGTCCGGAAAATTATCCGCACCTGTTGTGAGTTTCGGCCCCGCCTGAACTCACTGGCCACTGCATAGGTAATCCGCCTGTTATGTGCAGTGTAATCGTTGCTGTACTCGGGCTGTTTAATTTCCGTTATGGGATTACCTGTCGCGGACTTGAATAACCCTGTATAGCTGCAGTCTATAGGGACTTTTCGCGCGCGTGTAACCCTAGTTGGTAAATAAAGCCGTTCGTTGGCCGAAGAAATGCTAGCATTTTTCTTCTGCCTCTCCACACCTACTCCCCTGTTTCGGTGGGAGCATTGATCAATCTTCAGACCTGTGCCGTCTAAAGGTGGGTCTGGAGCTTTCCTTGCCTTGTCAGTCACAACTCTGGCTTGGTCAACGGAAATGATCAAGTTGTTCTGTAATGGCCTGGCGGAGGCGACTACTTTGCTGTCCATCAGTGGGGTTGAGACCACTGGAATAATGCGATTTGAATGAGAAAACTCTGCTGCCTGAAGCAAAGAGTAATCGATCGCATTCTGGGGTTCTACTAAATCATAACAGATCTCCGTAGCTTCTATCCGTGAAGACAGATAGGTAATATCTGCGAGTTGCAGAGTTTGTTGAGTCGCTTTCCCATTACTAGCATGACGTGAGCCAAGGCTCTCAACAATGGCTCCTTGTACAGTAGTAAGGCAGCTTTTCTCACTGTCTTCTGCCCTGAGAAGTGTGAGAGACTCAAATGGAATACCAGGGATCCCTTCGCCTGGAACCCTGTGTCCATCATAAACGTCAACTTTGCCCTCCCCTGAGGAAGTTACTGGCGTCAGTTGAACTTTGTCCTGCAATGCGAGATCCACTTCCTGGTTGACAGGCTCCGCAGTCTGCATGCAAAGGACTGGACGGTTTGAGATCCCGTTAGATCGCGAAGTGCCCGAGAAAAAACTCTCGGTATGTTTTTCCAAAGTTCCTTGGAACGGTTTGGAAAGTTTAACCCTTTTAGCAGGTGACTTATTCTTGCACCTTTTAAGCTCAGGGTGATAAGAGGAGCGGCGCCTCCATTCTACGATCGTTGAGTTGGAGGGATACGCCTCTGCATATGGTTTTTCGCTGTCCGGCCGGGAATCTAGCGAAATATAATGTGATAGGGTGTGGCTCCCTTTTCTCGACGTCACGTGTCGGTTAGGTGCTGCTCGGTCTGGAGCGTGAGAGGCTCGGGGTTCGCCGCTTGCCAGACGGGAACAATCCGTATTACAATGCTTGTTAGCACCTCTCTCACCTTTGAGCAGTTTCCATGCCTGGGAACGTTGCGTAATTTTTCCCGTGGCTTTAGGTCTGCTGTCCCGACGTAAATTCTTTCCTTGTTCGGGCTTCGGATCCAAGTCCAAAGGAAAGTCAATTTTCTGGAGTTGGGGTTCGGTTTTAGCAGGCAAGTTTTCTTTCATGGGCGCAAGGTTTGCAGGGGCGTTGACCGTTAAGGGCACAGTAGAAGGGGAAGTAGAGTGACTACATTTAGTATCTGTTTCCACCCTCCGAATTTTGCTATCCAGTTCATTCATTCTGATTTGGTGTAGCCTGCTCCTTTCTTGGCTTTCTCTGTCCCTTTCTTGGCGCTCTATTTCCCATTGCTTGTCCCGTTCTTGTTGCTCCATTTCCAATTTCTTGTCCCGTTCTTGTCTTTGCTTTTCCCTTTGCTTCTCATCTTCTATCACTTCTTCTACATACTGTCGGGTGAATGCTTCACTCTCCCCAGTTTGTTTACAGGACCATGCCAAGATTAAACGGCTGTCAAACCAATTGTCTACCTCGTATTGATCCTGCAGGCTTACTGCAAATTCTAGAAAGGGCTGGATTTCGCTATCCTTGTACTCCATGTACTTAGCTACCTCGAGGGCAATCCTATGCACTTTATCTAGATCGGCCATTATATCAGGGTGAGCAAACACTATAGAAGAATAGAACCTAGAGATCTTATTTACCTAGTCCACTAGGTGCTGATTAACTTAATAATCAATAAAATCTAGGCTAGCCTGGGAACTTTAAAAAAACAAGAAAGTTTGTAGCTACTCTGATTGCGACAAGCAAAAACCCAAAAAACTCCAAAAAATGTAAGTGATGTAAAACTTACTATCACTTCACCCCAGTTCTGTCAGTACTAAGCTATTGAGAGGATTGGTTACTATCGTCCGAATGAACACCCTCCCTTGGTACAGATGCAAGCTAGTAACTGACTATCTGTAGCTTCTTATCTCAGATTAAAGAGCTACTCCTGAAAAATATTAACCCTTAAAAAAAAAAAATTTCTGACTTTTACAATAATAGTCGTCAAATTTGTCAACCAAAAACTCAGCAGTGATACCATCAACCTTTACCAGCTGTCTCATGAGTAGCATGAACAATAAATGTAATTAATATTTATGATTGCTGTGGAGAAAAAACGCTGTTCCGACTTCCACCCAAAAGAAATAATTCGATATGTCTAGGGGAAAGAAATTCCTATAATCTGCCGAACACTAAACTCTAAGAATCAGAATAGAATCTTGTGAGAGATTCATCCTCGGATCGAGCACATATTAAATGTCGTACTAGATGTGTTCTAGAATCTCGGACGGGCTCCCATTTGTCGTGGTTGAGTTAGAGTGTAGAGTATATGTCGAGTTGGACAATAGTAGTGAAATCGACAAGGGATAGTGGACTGACAGAGTTATAGATTACACACACAGAAAGGTGTAAATAGGAGATGGACTTGAGACAACCTGGAAGAAGATTTACCAAAATGATCTCTCTCTCCAAGCCTCAACTCACTTATGTCTGTCTAAGCACCTCCTGCTCTCTCTCTTTTCTCTTATCATACATAGAGATTATAGTAAAGAGCTAAAATTACAAATATGGATGGAAAGGTCGTGAACAGCGCATTAATAAATGTGTAAAATTTATTAAAGAAGAAAAGCATGAAAATAATGCATATCATCACAACAACATAAAATTACATCAATAATCAAATATTCATCAATAATCATATACACCAACAACCACACACACAGATCACCATTCATAAAACCTGTAGAACACAAAGAGATAAATAATCGAGTGACAGTCCTTCGGTTTTCGGGGACCAGCTGAAGTAACTCCAGTAAGTGGTGTTTTCGTATATATCCTCCATCGGTGATGGAATTAACCTGAATAACATCACTGTATAGGCGCTATCGTTGGTGACCCCCCCCCCCCCCTACTGGCGCGAGTTGGGCTGGGGGACGCTGTTTATCTCCTGCTGACCAACTGATTGAACTGGGCGACAGCCTGACCGCTTTTCGGGGACCAAATGTACTAGCTCCAGGAAGTGAATTACTTGTAGATCCTTCGTGAGGGACTAGCCTACAAAACTTTCTTTGTTGGTGCTAAACGTTGGTGACTCCCCTTATAGCGTAAGTGGGGCTGGAACTCTGTCCATAGATGGCTGCTCATACGCGCGAGGTTTTAAGTATCCAGGAAATACACCAGAAGAAGTCACTTGAGGACAAAGAGACCCAGGCGCGCTTATCCGGCGCAAGGCTCCGCTTGGCTGTAAATCCTGTTTAAACTGGTTTGGCTGTGGTTTGCTGAGTGCCCCGTTTAGGCACAAAAAAGGCGGGTGATATGGAATTCTGCTATAGGCATGCTGAGCGGGTTTGATATTCTGGAAGCCGCAATGCCCTGGCTGGTAATCCAATAGGCGAGTAGAGAACTACTACTGCGTTTGGCGATTCCAGATTTAGCGTTGGCTCCGTTGCACTGCGTGAGCTTAACTTGGCGTTGACAAAAAGGGTTTTGATTCAGGAACGGGGTGTGACGATTCGTGACGCTAGCGGTATTCAGAACCCTCTAGATCGAAGAGAATATTTCGTTCTTCGCCTGACTGGAATCTGCTCTCGCGAGTCGGTCTCCCTGAAACTGAGACCCAAAAGAGACACCTTTTAACTTCAAGCAACGCTAAAATCACACTAACTTTATACAGAAAGTTTCGCTCCACTATGGGATTAGATTTATTGTAGTTATTGCTATGATAGTTTAGGGCTGTCTTTAACCATGTCTCCTGTTCCTTAAAAATATCAATTATCAACACGCGCCCGCATAGGCTTAATATCTTTTGCACCCCCAGGTACGTATCAGTAAATGTTCTGACATCAAAAATCTACTCCTCTTCTCCCAATCTCAACATACAGGAAACCTAACCTGTAGTTACAGTTAAATGAATATGCTTATTCATCTTACAACATTAAATGAATTTACATAAACAGATTACAGCATTTGACATTACACAAATAAATCGTATGTCCCCTTGGGGAAATATATTAGCATTCCACAATGAGTACATAGACAAAGCAATGTTCTTGCTATAATGATACAGTTGTGGCTAGATCATAAGATATAATTATATCTATGCCTGGTGGCTGCTTTCAGTGAAAGTTATAGACTAGTGCCTAGCCACACAAGTAAGCATAAATGATCCTCCCTTGCCACTGGAAATATCTATCAAAAGGAATAAGTGACTATCTCCTATAATCCAGAGTTATTACCTGCATCTCACTATTCAGTTTTAAAGTGAACAATCCACACCTGACATTATCTTACAGAAATGACAGTTAATTTTTTCTGACTCTTAACCCAATGGTAAGCATTCGTGGACTGGTTCTACGCCTAATATCTGTTATTGTAAGTTTAACATTTAACCCATGATAAACCCTAACAGTTTAAGCACCCTTACTGGGCCGTAGACAGCGCTACCTTATCACTGAATAAATTACTAGGAGAAGTCCTCAGAAATAAATTCACTTCCCTAACAGATATATATAAAAGCTAACATGAATCTAATATTATAATTATAAGATATGTCAACTCACCCCGAAAAATGACTAGGACATAGGCAAACACATTCTAGTACTGTGTTAAAGTTTGCCTTATCTCATGATGATCATCTACGGGCCAGGAAAATTTACGAATGTCTTTGTCTATTAAAACCAGTCTACTCTTATAGATCACAAGGGACGCTCCCCCCGAACACCTGGCGTGCGTATTTCTACAGAAGTTCGGCGAAAGACGTAATCTAGAGTAAGACCAAAGAAATCGTGCGAAAGTTCCCCAGGTAGAGAAATGCATAACATTATGCTCTATCTTGTCTAAGGGGCGAAAACCCAAAGACTGACCGCGGGTTGTTATCTTCCCCTGAAACAGATCACACTCGTTACCCAGGCCTCAAAGGGTACCAGCCGCTCGTCATCAAACGTTTTAAAGCGACCAGAAAAATTCCCCTGTTGGGACCACAGAGGGTACCCGCCGCTAACGAACCGTTTCTTTCACAGAAACCGTCTTTGGCTCGTTCTAACACTTAAAGCGGACCCGAGAAATGTTTCTCTGGTCGAACAGGTGCGTTTAGATAACATTACGTCTAGCGTTAGCTGACCGCAGCTGGCCAGCGTAAACAACCTCGGGTGGGGTTGAGAAGGTGAAAAAGTGTAGGTAGAATATGAAAGAAACGAAAATACAAAATGTCTCGGAAAACAGAACATTTAAAGGAGTAATCAAATTATGGACAAGATGGTAAAATAAATTATCTTTCACGTGACATATATATATATATATATATATATATATATATATATATATATATATATATATATATATATATATATATATATATATATATATATATATATATATATATATATATATATATATATATATATATATATATATATATATATATATATAAACATGTGTGTGTGTGTGTGTGTGTGTGTGTGTGTGTGTGTGTGTGTGTGTGTGTGTGTGTGTGTGTGTGTGTGTGTGTGTGTGTGTGTGTGTGTGTGTGTGTGTGTGTGTGTGTGTGTGTGTGTGTGTGTGTGAAAGTATCACACCTTTGGAGATATACTCAGAAATTTGGACTGACCACCAATATGCAAGTTTATTCATTGTTTTTATGTAGGCGTAAAGACTGAATCAAGGGAAATAATCAAAATAACAAAAATATTTTTTTTTATTTTTGTAAGAAACTGCTCTAATTGTTATTATTTTACAACGCAATTTTAACATTTCTTATTACACTCTTACACTTTAAGGGAAAATGTAAAAAAAAAGTTAAGTTGTATGTAGCATTTTTGTTTTTTAACTATGTAATTTAAGAAAAACAATTTTACCTTGCGAATTTTAATTGTAAACTCAGTTTAACAAGATATGATATGCACTATGGATAATGTACACTCAAACAGACCGCACGGCTTTCCTACTTGGGCATGCGCCCTCAAATAACCAACTGATTATGTGTCTAGGTTGCGCCTGGCGCACCTCGCCAAAACGAGGCATAATTTTATTTAAAAAATAGATATGCATTATAACCAGACCGTATGGTCTTTTATGTTATGGCATGCGCCCTAATATAAACTACGTCATCTGTGTCTAGGTTGAAGGGGTCGCTTCGTGCCGAAAAGACAAACTTTTATTGAAAAATACAGTTCAACACAATCACTAGGTCTTTTGTATTAGAAGTATACATCACAGAAAATAACAATTGTGTTTTTTTAAACAAGCAACAATGTATGAGTATATATGTTTGAAAAGAATGTGCTATAAAAAAAATTTTAAACACGCTAACAAATGAAAAGGTGGACTATTTTTTCTTGGTGTACCAGGTTGGAACGGGAAAATGAATCTTATTAATTTGCTTCTTTCTAAAACTCGGAAGCAGAATGAAATTGCTTTTGCTGTTCTATCATCAGAAATAAGAGTATTTTCTGTGGAATACAGCTAAACACATTCACACACGTTAATGTAACAGTCGGAAATTGTGTCTTGGATGAACAAAGCGTGCCACAACAAAATGACGCAAAATTTAAAAACAACGATGCTCGCAAAACTTTATTGAACCACTTGCTTGCCTTTCCAATAGTTCTACTGTAGCAGACTTCCCACAGAAAGACACAGATAAACCTCCAACCAATATTAAACACCTGCAAGAATAAGCATAACAGACATTCTGAACTACAAAATAATCTGAATAATAACTAAAACATAAATACATAATCGAGAGGAATATTACAATGCACCACATAGAATATGCACAATAAAGGAAGATATCACAGAAAATAATAAGCGTTTTGGTTCACAATACAATGTATATGTTTGAACGGGGCGTGCTACAAAGATAAGTAGTAGACACGTTGGAAAAAGGAAATGGTGGACTATTCTTCCTTGGTGCGTCAGATCGAAGGAGAAAATATGCTTTATTAATTTGCTTCTTGCAAAAACTTGGAAGCAGAATGAAATCGCTCTTCCGGTGGAACCATCAAGAATAACAGCATTTTGTGTGGCTTGCCTTGCAATTACTGTACACAAGGCCCAAGGATAGTTATTTCAAGCAGCAGACATTAACGTAAACGAAACTTCATTTTCACTCGAATATCAAAATATCATAGTTTAATTTTTAAATTTTCTTAAGTTTCCTAAACAGTTAATGGAAAACCCAGGCAACGCCGGGTACTTACAGCTATATATATATATATCTGGGGATGCATCCCAAGATGTTTCCTGTCTGACTTGTTTTCCTCATTTATGCCTCAGCCCCTCCTTTTCACTCTTTTTCTAATCTCCTGATTATTTTCTTCCCTCGGCTAGCTCTCTTTTGCTATATTATAGGTTCTTGGTTATCATCCAACAAACATCATTTTTGTCTGTTGTCTCATAATCTGCTCTCCATCCTTTATCGACTTCTCGGTGTCCGTGCTGGCATGTGGCCCAGCTAACCTCAGAAAGTCTGTTTCTCTGAGCGCCCGACGTTAAACGGATGGAGATTGCACTAAGGCAGAATGCAGGTCGAGATGAGGAACGTCACGCGACATTATGGTAATTCGTCCTGCTAGCATACACATTTTTTATACCCCTGACTTTTCTTTTTGGAATTTGTGATGAAGTTAACGGGAAAAGTCGGCTCGGAAATCAAACAGCCATTAGAGTAATGAGCATACCGCGTGAGTACGCAATAAGAAACGTTTTATGGGTGGCCTACGCGCCAGTATTGTCAGACTTTTCCCTTTTCAGGAGTCAAGTATCACAGAAACTGGATGAGTTAGAAAATTGGAGTTGAAAGTTGGTCTGAAGTTGGTAGATATAATGAAATAGCAGGCAAATATTTTCAGTTATGCCGTTGTGAATGTCAGAGGTCATCCTCGTGTCTGTTGTCAGACCAAAGTAGGCACAGCTCAGTTGTGAATTCAGAAAAGTAGCGAAACTACAGAGAATTGAAACATCAATCAAAAGAAATATTTTAAAACTGAACAAATATTACGATGGTAGTTTTAAAAATGAATGATACACTTCAGTCAAAATAGTAGTTTACAAATCCTCAAGTATATACGTGCAGAAAATTAAGTGGTTAACCATCTCATAATAGTGCATCCCGCTCGTTTACAACTATGCACATACAACAGTAGAAGATGTAGTTTCAGGCACTCTGAAGACCAAGAGGTAAATGGATATGCAACATTACAGTAATACTACACCAACACGCGCTTACAGCAGCCAATGCAACACACTTGAGCTGAGAAGGCTAACTTCAGTTCTCCACCACGACTCACGGCAACAGTGGACTGAAAAAAGTAAGTCACACAATAAAGTAAACCAAGTAGGACTTTAGAAAAGGCAACTCCTACATCTGCTATATTTTGTTCACCTAAACGCCTTGAAGTATGACAGAAAAATTAAGTTCAGCACAGAAATAATAACATAGATGGCAAGGATGTCCTATTATTTGGCTATGAAACACGGAGAAAATAAAATGACAACCAGACAAGGTCATTAATGCGGAATTTGTGGACAGAAACTAGAAAATACCGTTGTGAGCAAGATTTGAGAAGGTGATGATGGTGTTTGATAGGACACAAATTGAGTAAAGCAGTTAATAGCATTGCACGGCAAGCCTTGTTATGGAATCTTAAGAGTAAGAGACATTGAGGATGACCAAAACAGGCATGTAGAAGAAATTAGACATGGATATGATAAAGAAAATATAGAAAGACCGTAAACGGACAGAACAGGAAGGAGACCTTGGCGTATATTTGGTGAAGGCATATGCTCCGCGTGGAGCTGAAAGCTAATAAAGAAGCGGATTAGTAAGCATGAGGTATTCCCACAACCCATAAACTGACTTACTTTGTCGTTCCTCTTCTACCCTGGGGTATAGAGGTTCGCCAGAGAGAGCGCCATACTATCATAATGGGCTGTCTTCCTCCTAGTCTGGTTCCAATATAGTCGGGAGTCCTTCAGAGATTATATAATGTTGTCCTCCCAGCGAACTCTGGGTGGTCCTGGGGGTCTGGATCCCCGACTCTTAGTTTCCCATACTTGTCGTGGTAGCCGATCTTCTCAATCCACAAAATCCAGCTCCAAACATCAGAAATAAGGTATCTGAGGAAGGTGGTTGAAGTAAACAGAAGAGACATGGTCCGCAACCAGATGTGACCGGGTGGTCGACATAGACGTTCTAGACGTCAAGTAGATCGTACAATGCCCTAGATTCTTCTCTCCCTACTTTTAGGTATTCAAATTCAACTTGCTAACTTTGTCTTGACTTCAACAAATACATTGATGTATACCATTAAATCTGAGGCTGCTGCGTTTTCAAGACTTTAATTTTCGTCTTCTTGAAACAAAGATCTGGAAGAACATAGGTATAACGTGCCTTTCATTCATCCCTCCTCATGGGTCATTGTCGTGTATGATTTATCTGATAGGTAATAGATGTTTATAGCCCTGTCTGAACAGAGGTGATAGTGATGACAATGTGAAAGTAAGGGGTTGTCGTATATTTTCGATAGGGTAATTAAGATCACTTTTGGTCCCTCCTGAATAGGACTAGAACAGGTGATAGCTCAGTGGGAGATAAGGTAAAGAAATAGAATTTCACAAGTGAAATGGTGAAAGGTAAAATTTGTCCCTGGATTTGATAGATAATCAAACCCGCCTATCGATTACGACTGAGAGTTCAGATCAGACAGTTCCCTATAAATATATATTTTGATATATTTAACCACTCACATATACACACACACAGATAAGTGACGACGATTAGACGCACATACGTGAAAACTATATCTATGAAATAGGGATCCTTTTGAACAAGCTGACCGCCACACGTAGATACAATTTATGTAAATTTTTATTTATCATAAAAAGAAACTTTACATCGACAATATTGAATATCAAATCAAATACAATAAACATAGGTTAAGAATTAATTAAAGAGATAGACTCATAGGTGTAATCCTTTCCCCCTCTGCTGCCAAGATCCCGTTATAAGAGAAGTTATAGCCCAAAGAGTCACAGATTTATACGCTAATGTCCAAGATTTCCTTCTCTCAGTAAAGAACAGAGTTTATATATATTAATAATCTATTCTAAGAGGAAACAGCATTAGCAAAACTTGCATACAAGAGAAAAATACAAAGTTATTACATGGGTTATATCATAAACGAATTATTCATCCCAGTTATTCTCTCGCTCTGACAACCTGTGATCACAGAAACAAGCACACTCTTACCTAATCGTTGCCTTTCATAACATCTGGAACAATTGTTAAGTCACTCACAGACCATCCCAGACTTGAGTTTACTGGCGAACCAAGCCCCAGTTTCTCCAAAGACTAATTAGTCAAATGTTGGGAAACGCTTGCTTCACGGTTGTAAATAGGATGCTGATGAATGTCACTTTAATTTTTGTCCAGTTAGGAAAATACGTATGATATCAAATGTTCACAGGGTACATTAGCTTGGAATCTTCAATCGTTAAATTGAGTGTCAGGTACATAAATCGGTTTAGGATAAATCTCCTTCACAACACAATGGTCGTTATATGGGTAATGTCAATGTTATTTTAGTCACCACCACAGGCGAAGTATATATGATTTTGAGAAAGAAATCTGGATATTCTATAAGTCCAGTATCATTGATTCTTAATATTACTTTTGGGACGGTACTCTGTCTTTTTCTCTGGGTGTAAAACACGAGGCAATACGGGTCACTTGCAAAACCCGGTAATTATATTCAGAATGTTCTTTAAGTAAAATTCTTCTCAGTTACATAGTTACTGAAAGCCGCTGGTAAGGTTTAGGGTTTTTGACCCGAATACTGTATAGGGAAGAAAAGAAAAACATAAATACTCAACCCTAATAGTATACCAAATCCTACGCGTAAATAGAATATATATTCACTTCGGCCATTAATTAAATTAGAAACCACAAGCTTAGAGCTAGTCTCATCGTTAAAACTTCCGTGAAATAAATTCTAGTCATTTAAAAACCAATCATCATTAATTAGAAATACATATAAATATATTTCGTCAATACTCATGAGACATCAGTGCATTTACTTAGTTAGTTAAACTATTCTCTTGCTGGTTACTAGCAGTTTAATTAAATTTATTTATAGCTGAATGAGGTTTTAGCTAGAAATTATAGTTTATTCTGCTATCCACTGTAACACGGTAAACTTTAGAGAATTATAACTGAATTTTCATTTATCACTCTACACAGAAATTAACTAGTGAAATGAGATAGGCGATTCACCACTTAAATCACTCAACACTACTAGATATATATATATATATATATATATATATATATATATATATATATATATATATATATATATATATATATATATATATATATATATATTACCTCCAAAACAGAACTACAGGCTATCACCACGAAACTGGGAACTACACTTATACAGGTATTCTAGAACTCGGCTAGATATAGAGAAACTAAGAACTTCACTATACACGGTATTCAGAACGTAGGAAGCTGTCTACTGATTAAGGAGTACTGAAGTGAATGAAGTCTAAACTGCTCTGGTATAAATATATCTTTGATGAAAGGAAAATGATTCACTATCAATGAACCCCGATTACCTGCCAGATGTTCGCACCTACGCCCGGATTTACATATTTCCTTACTCATTCTACAAATCAGAGAGATTTCTCACCCAGAACCGAAACCAGACTTAACACCTGCAGAAAATTCTCTCGATCTGATCAGACATCGGCAATAAAACTTTCAGTGTGCGTTTTACACCTTCTGCTTCATATGGCCATTCCCAGTGATCAATGTCTTTCATCTCAAATCTTTCACCGAGAATAATTAACTATAGGCGAACAGATCAGAGAGAAGTGATAGACGATAGCCTTCCTCCTTATCCCTGTCGAGAACGAATTAACACGATTCGATCTCATTAAAGAACTAGCTTAACAGCAATAAAATGCGTTGCTAAATAAGACAGGAAAATGACACAGGTTTGAATGGGAGAGTATTCGTTAACAATCGAGCGTATGCGAAAAAAAGGTAAAAGAGCGAAAAAGAGGTAAAAGACAAGTGTAGAATAAAGAAAAGATATAGAAATTTATTAATCATAAATCTCTCTGCCACAGGGGTAAGAAATAGTTTTATCACGAGGTGATTGTGTAAGAGAAAGGACAGTCTCTGGATATAATAATTTATCTAATCCAGCCTATCTGGACGACGATATTTAAATTAGACGTACTTTCTCTGCTTGTATGAAAATACAAGTTACACTGCACTCACATGCACACAATTCTGTGACAGATACGCACGAACGTAAAAACAAACTATGTATAACATATAGTGGATACGGGTTGACCGACACGATAACTAAAGGTTTAATAAAGTTTATTATCAATAAAAGATCACAACAATAAGCATAGACATCACTAGATTATGGTTTACAAACAAAATGAAAATTAATCAAATAGGTTCTCCCCTTTGGTAAAGGAAAAGAAAGGACGATCCCAACAGAGGTTAATTAACCCAGAAGATCAAAGGTTAACAATAAGTTATGAAATAGTCAGTATGGGAAAAGAATAGGTTCCTAATGTAAACTATCCCGTGACTAATCAGATTATTGAGATAAAAAAAAGAAAAGAAGAAACCATATAAGTATATGATGTTAACAAAAGACATAAGTTTCTGTCTCTGTTCATTTAATTCACATACACGCAGTGGCCACTTTCAGATGCACTTACCCCAGTAGTTGTCGCAGGCATTCCAAGGAAATACACTAATAAGTAATATATATATTTAGTGTCAAATTTAAGTTTGCCAAATCCAGCCCCAGACTCTCCATAGTTGCTGAATGCAAATTTCACAGGAGTCGCTGGAGTCGGTGTTAAATTTGTACTGGATATAATAAGTTATCTATGCCTTCAGTTGGTTGGAGTAAGGTTCATGCGTGGTGATCGCCGATGTAGAATAAATAGAACATATACAGTTCCTAGGTTGTTTAGCCTCAGGTGGCTGAAACGCTAGGTTTAAGTTACACAAATGTTGCTGACAATATATTGCCACAGTTGGCTGATGATATATATATATATATATATATATATATATATATATATATATATATATATATATATATATATATATATATATATATATATATATATATATATATATATATATATATATATATATATATATATATATATATATATATATATATATATATATATATATATATATATATATATATATATATATATATATATATAGATAAGTAAATCTGGTAATTGTTCTGGCCCAGTTAATATTATAATTCAATGGTTCTATTCTGGTTTCTCTCATGGAAATGAGGAAAATTGGACCGCACAGGTCACAGCAAGAAGCTCATCAATATTAAATATTCTTGGATGCTTATAATATTATAAGTTCGTATGATCATAAGTTTATATGGCCATAAGAAAACAAGCCGCTAGTACTCAGGTTTGATGAGCCTATATTTTAGGAAAAGAACATATAAACATTTAAGCAAATTATCAATATCATATCTAACACGTGTTAAAAATAGGACCTTTACACCACTCTGTTATAAATTAGATTTAAAACACACGTGTCTAGCTTATCCTATCATTCTTGTAACGCGTGATATGAACACTAGTCATTTTAAAAAATTACATACAATGGATAGAAGTAAATAATATATGCCGTCAGTAGGCAGTTATTTAATGTATGTACTAGTCAATTTAAAACATATCTTACTGGAAAAATAGCGAGTAATTAAATTTACTTTACGGCTGGAAAGTTAGCTATAAGTTATTTAATTAGCACAAAAAATCTCAGTGAAATATATATTGAAAACTTTAAACACACTAAATCACTTCAAATCTAGTATATAAATTACCGCAATCAGAAAAATGAAACACTCCACGGAATCTATTAATTTTCACTCTGTACGAGAAATCTTAAGATAACGAGCTAGTGAGATCAGATAGATTTCTGGCAACTGATCATGGCTATTGGAGAGACATGGTATATATTGATATGTTCCGTACTATCGTTCTTTAATGCGAAAGTCACACCACTGCCAGACCCGAGCCAATTTGCCGTTCGATTTCTTGAATCAAAGGTAATTTTACCACCTCTTGACTTTCATCATCTCCGCCTTGCCGAAAATCAGCTACGCAATCACCTGAAAGTTTTACAATCTTAGGTCCGTCTCACTGAATATCGTGTGTTCCCCTGATCAAAGAATCTATTACGCCATGCTCCGCACTTCGCTCTCTGTTTCACATAGGGCTTGATTGCCAGATGGCCCCCGTGTTAATTAAACTGGTGAATCCTTCGTTCATGTAGCAAAAGTATACTCTAGATGGGGAGGGGCAAAGTGGATGATTACTGCTGCACTATTTTCATCTGTGACAGTCATGACTAGACTTTATCTTAAGCAATTTGTATCAGAATTCTTAGCTGTTTGACTGACTATTCATTTATAGAACCAAACCGGGCTACTGCCCGGGAATCTATCTTTATTAGTCAAAATGTTCTTGTTCCCAAAACATGTCTTCTACACTTCATCTAACTACTACACAGTTTCGAAGTCTTCATGAAAATGTCACTACTGTCTTTTCCGGCACAAAATTTATATCGCCTACTTCGGTCGATTCTAAAGGGTTAACTTCTTTATTATATACCACTGGATCGTTGGTACGACTCTTCATATTATCTGGATCGTCGTCAATGGTGTCGCGAATGCATACCACAGATGGTGGCGTGCCTCACCGCCACGTGTCTCGACTATCTGGCTACCACTAACTGCCTGGTCAGTACTACAGCATAGTTGTAACTTAAGAGCCCTAACTGTTGTTGTTGTTTTGAAGCGGTGATGGGTGGAGAGTGGGCACTTAAGAGCTGCCCGTTATTGCCTCTTCTCGTTCCATCTTGGTCTACCCTGTTCCACCTGAAAATTGGTTATAATTGGGGTATTTAGTGTCATTTTATTTACTAATTTTGTATTAAATGTAAATAACTAATGTCTTTTGTAGTTGCTGGTTTTAATTTATATTAGTATTTGTCATTTTATTTTCTCTTTTGTGTTGTTTATAGATAACTATTGTCCTTTACACTTGGTTTTAATTTGTATTATTATTTGCTCTTTTTGAGTTATTTTTTTTTCTTCAATGATTTAGTTTTTGTTGCGTAATTTCTAGTTGGTTGAATGTCTTTTCTGAAGTACACCTTATATGTTTTATCTTAAAGGAAATTTTATAAGGAATCAAAAATACATGTCAGATTTGGTATAGGTATACTGACAAGGACAGAAAATTACGAAATCCAATATTAGCCACTTCACATATATGCCAAAAACAAAATGGCGTCCTATACAATTTATTCCCGGATTGCCAGATGTCTACCCAAGACTTTACCCTTCCTTTAGGCATGCCCTAACAGGATCTGAAGAGAAAACTCGCCCAGCTCAACATTCTTTACGGGTCTTATGATCAGGGTCTGTATTAAACGTTATCATCTTGATTCAGCGGTGACACAGACATCATGGCCTCAAAACCCAACTCCTGCAGATCCAAGTGGAACAGTTTCAGATACGATGGGTTGGCCATGTCTGATGAATGGGAGAAGCCACTAGGAAAAAGAAGTGGGGCGGAGACAAAAATCAAAGTAAAGAAAGGGACGGGCTTAACGGTGAGAAAATAGACAGGAATTCTGAAACAACTCATAACAACCATCAATAACAAACTCTCTCTGGACACAGAGATTGACAGCCGCATTGGCAACTGCAACCTTCTTTGCCTGCCTCACAACGCGTATGTGAGGAAACTTGAAACTTACAATGAAGGCCAAAACTGCGGTATATAATACCTGTGTCACCAGCACGCTTATATATGTTAGCGAAACATAAAAAACCTACTTTAAGCAAGAAAAAAGGATTAATACCTTCTATCTGTGGTGTCTATAGCACATCCTTGGTATTTCGTGGAGGAATAAAACGACAAAATGTCGAGGTGCTCTCACGTGCTGGCCTTCAATGCATGTATACACTGCTTAGACAGCACAGACAACTCTTGCTTGGTCATGTCCGCCGCGTAGAAAATTGTCGCTCCCCAAAGATATTTTCTACGGACAGCTGGCAGATGGCGAAAGAAAAGCCTACAGACCGCAGCTGATGTTCAAAGATGAGTGCAAGAGACACACGAAGGCAATGGACATAAATCCAGCAACTTGGGAGGATGAAGGTGGCGATCACAACAAGTGGCGAAGCTCTTTACGGCGCCACTTCAGATTGGGCGAAAAGAAGCTCTCACAACAAACAAAAGAGAAAAGAACATGACGAAAGGAACACCAGAAAAAAGCTACTGAGGGCATTCCCATTGTCAATTATGATTGAAGTTGGCTTCTTTAACTAAGCACGAACAGACACACGACTCAGTTATGGACCTTTATTCTTTCACAACCACAACTGTATGTGCTACATAAATTGACAGAAAAAAGAACGCAGAACCCACACACCCACGTTCCCATACACCCACGTTCCCACAGACCCAAGTTCCCACACAGCCGCTTTAGCGCAGTGGTTAGTACACTAGCTTCCTAGCTCGGTGGTCAATGGTTCGATCCCCAACTATGAACACGTTTAAAAAAAAGTTTTCTCTCTTTTCAGTTTGACTAATGTTCCATGGACAGAGAGAGAGAGAGAGAGAGAGGGAGAGAGAGAGAGAGAAAGGGGGGAGGGGGGGAGAGTCATGAATTATTTAACTTGCGATCAGTCACTGACAGAAGGCATTATTTTCTCCACGTGTCAGCGAGCAAGGACATAATTTGGGCTTGCGGTGGCCGCCGTTATCGTTCTGAATTATTTGATGCATATTTTATTAAATCTGACTGATCCTGTCTGAAGGTTATTATTACTAATAACATCTGCTCAAAAATTCGCGCGAATCTGTTAAAACAGAAACAAAGATACATAACTACTGGTAAAGAAATCGTCTGAAGATTCCTTCAGATTTTATAAATTATTATAGTTAGTTTCTGCGAAAATATACTACCAACACGACAGATTGGTAAAGGCGCTTGCATCTCGAGGCAAAGGGACAGGTTCGAAACTAAGTTGAATCACCCTTAAGACTAACCAGCTGTAAAACTGGGTACATGCCTGCGCTCTTGAAATAGGAAAGGTAGAGAGAAACCGAACTGGTCACACTAACGTCATAAATATGAGATCATCTGAGGTATGCGAAAGCTTTAACACTACACTCCTCTATGGCAGTATTTGACATGGGACTAAATTGTACAAGAGGAGAAGGTGCTGGAAGAAAATGTAGATCAGAAAGACAAATAACTAAACAACTGTGCTCTTGTGATGTAATAACGTTCTACAAACTAATTTCCTATACGATTGCAAGGTAGTTTAGCACGTTGTTCAGACTAAAGTTCAAATTGCGAGATTTGTGTGTCAACATATCCAATCCCTTCATTACAAAGTCAATTCGTTGAGCTCCAAATTATCCAAATACTAGAGTTCAGTATGTTTGACTGTCTTATGTTTGACTGTCTTATGTTTGACTGTCTTATGTTTGACTGTCTTATGTTAGACTGTCTTACTAACATTTTTCTGCATGAATTTCAGTGTTTTTCTAATCCTTAAAAATATATATGAACCTTATTCTTTTGTGGTTTTGTTTTTATTTTTTCTTCTGTATTTTTTAGACCCCAAGATGAAACGTGTTCAATTAAGTGGTGCACAAAAGAGAAAACTAGCAAAAACGAACCAACAAAATGCTTTGGATTTAGTGGCCAAGACTGGAAAGCTGACTAATTTTTTTCACACAAGTTACACAACATGACCTTCCGGATCAAAACCAATCTCCGTCATCAGAAGTGGACACCACTACCACTTTGTTCACTTCAAGGTCAGAATATCATGATGACGTTGAGGTCAATGAGGTGTCACAGGCTGGTTCAACTAGCACATGTCTCACTACTGATCTCACGCAGCCTGTAAATTCTCTTGATGTCTCTACTGCAAATGTTGATGCAAGTTGCTTTACAAGACAGTCTGGAGTTGAAATAATTTCTGAAAATGAAAGTCTACTGGACTATGGTGAAATGATTCAGTCTGCAAAAGATGAAGCAAATAAAGCAAAAGTACCAGGGTTGTGGCTCGATTTCTCTGCTAATGATGTGGCTTATTCGACTGCGTGTGGACCCAGTGACTGTCAACACCACAATGGGTCATTTAACAAATCTTACCGGACTTTCAATAGTGGCAAACCGGCAAGATACTGTTACCAAAAACGTTTCTTTGGGGCAAAAGCCAATGGTGAGCAATACAAGAGAGAGAGTGGTTATTGTATTCACCATCAACAGGATCAGTTGACTGTTTTGTTTGTAAACTTTTTGCTCCTAAAGTTCCTCGCGTTATGTTAAAAGAGAAGGGTTCACTGACTGGCGAAATATTATTGTAATTGATCATCATGAAAGAAGTACTACTCACCGAGACTCTATGCTAACATACTTAACTCGCAGACAAGGTTTGGGCTTGGGACAACAGTTGGAAAAACAAATTAAAGAAGAGTGCAATTACTGGGAACATGTCTTGAGGCGTGTAATAGCTGTTATTCGTACGATAGCTGAACATGACATGGCGTTTCGAGGAATAGATGAAAGATTTGGGTCTTTACAGAATGGGAATTTTTTAGGGCTGCTTAAGCTCATTAGCCAGTTTGTTCCATTTTTAGCAGGGCACATTTCGAAATATGAGAATTCTGGAAAAGAAAATCTTTCTTACCTGTCCAAAACCACCAGTGAAGAACTCATTGAACTAATGGCCCAAAAGGTCCACGCACTCATTACTGGCGAAATAAATTCTTCTGGTTATTTTAGTTTGTCAGTTGACTCGACACCAGATCTATCACATATAGATCAGTTAAGTGTTGTACTTCGATACTTAAAAGATGAGCGTCTATTGAACGTTTTTTAACCATTTTGGAACCTAAAACCCATACCGGTGAGGAAATGACAAAGCAAGTGTTGTAGTACAGTACTTACGTGAAGCTTGCAAACTAAATTTTTCAAAATGTAGGGGTCAGTCCTACGACAACGCTGCTAACATATCTGGGCGTTATAAGGGGATGCAGCAAAAAATTTTAGAAGAAAATAAGTTTGCCATATATGTGCCCTGTGCAGACCTTTTACTAAATCTGGTAGGCCGAAGCGCTGTTGACTGCTGTCAAGTGGCAGCTAATTTCTTCTCTACAGTGCAAATGCTCTTTACATTTTTGTCAGCCAGCCGGTGGGAAATTCTTAAAAGTTTATATTTGAAATGAATGTATGTTAAAATCCCTCTCTGATACCAGATGGGAGGCACATTCTATGGCAACAGCAGCAATTCTGAAGTCTTTCTTTAAGATTCTGGAATCTTTAGAATGTCTAGCTGAAGACCAATCACAAAAGGAACACGACAGAAGTGAAGCAGACAATATTGCAAATAAGATCCTTACTTACTTAGTCGTTCCCCTTCTACCGTAAGGAGTAGAGGTTTGGAAGAGAGAGCGCCAGACTATCCTATTGGCTGTCTTCCTCCTGGCCTGGTTCCATTCTAGTCCTCGGTCCTTCAAAGATTGTCTAATGTTGTCCTCCCAGCGGACCCTGGGTCGTCCTGGGGGTCTGGATCCCTGGCTCTTTGTTTCCCATGCTTGTCGTGGTAGCCGATCTTCTCCCATTCTGCAGACATGGCCAAACCATCTTAGTTGGGACTGTTCTACTTGGGTCTGCAGGTGGTGGGATTTTAGGCCTTGACGCATCGTCTGGTTGCGGACCATGTCTCTTCTTGTTACTTCAACCACCTTCCTCAGATACCTCATTTCTGAGGTTTGGATCTGGCTTTTGTGGGTTGTATCATTGCCCATGACTCGCATCCATATGTCAAGACTGGGACATAGGTGGAGCGGTATACAGCCATCTTCGTTTTCTTACCAACCTCTCTCTTGCTGAGGAATCCTCGATTTATGGCCTGAAAAAGTCTCCCAGTTGCTGCTTTTCGAGTGGCCAACTCTTCTTTGATGCCTCCCTTTCGGTCTATAATAGCTCCGAGGTATTTAAAGTGGTCGACCTGCTCCAGAACCTGTTCTCCCAGATTAATCTGATGTCTTCTTTCTTCTCGTGATATCACCATGGATTTTGTTTTAGAGCTGCTTATGACCATCCCTCTCTTCTCCAGCTCTTCCTTTCAGACTTGCAGGTTGGATTGGAGATGTGCCTCTGATTTAGCAATCAGGGCAACATCATCAGCAAATGCCAGCTCTGAAATACAGACCTGTCTCATCTTCCAGTACCCCACTGGATACTTTCTTGTTCTCATTACATGCCTTGATGACATCATCCATAAGGAGTATGAAAAGATAACGTGACAGGATATCACCTTGTCTTACACCAGTGATGGTCCTGAACTCTTCTGACTTATGGTTTGCTGTCCTCACATAATTTCTGCAAGACTTGTAAAAGCTCTGTATAGCATGAATCAGAGGTGCTGGAATGTTCTTCCTTGCCAAACAGTCCCAAAGTTTGCTCCAGGGGACCCTGTCAAACGCCTTTTCTAGATCTATGAAACAAAGATGGATCTCACTCTTGTACTCAAGGGCCTTTTCACTCAGCTGCCTGAGTGTGAAGATTAGGTCTTGGGTACTTCGGTTTGCTCGGAATCCGCACTGTACCTCATCAAATTGTGGCTCAGCTAGGCGTCGGAGTCTCTGCTCTAGGATTCTAGAGTAGATTAAATTTTTGTAAAATCTTTTTTAAATTGAACAATCTTTTCATCTCAAGTGCTTCAGATAAGATCCAAGAGCTAGAATTGGTTTTTATGTTGAGCCTTTGGAATGAGGTTTTGCAAAATGTTCAGAGAGCTAGTCAGGTTCTGCAAAATGAGGATGGGAACTTAAAAACATGTGCAGATCTGTATGGGTCATTAGCTGACCAACTGCGCACTTCAAGAGATGACTTTGAAAGATTTGAAGCAATTGCAAAGGAAATACTACCAGATGTTGATTACAATGCAGCTCAAAGTCGTAAACGTATCCGAAAGAAGGTACCCAATGACGGAGAATGCACCAGAAGTATATCTGAATGCCAGAGATAAATTTCGTATCACCACTTTTTACACAATTGTTGACAAACTAGAATCCCAGATGAAGAAGAGGAGGGGTGTACAAAGAAATAGCGGACAGATTTTCTTTTCTAAGTGATGTGCCAAATAATGTCACTTCATCATCTATTGAAACTGAAAGGTACTCTCAGTGTTGTCAAAAGCTAATTGATGCTTACCCAGAGGACTTGAACACTAATTGCTGAGCTTCAGCAGTTTCACTCATATGTGTGCCATACGTTCAGTGCAACAAAAATTGAACAAACAAGATTCAGTCATGCTGAACTTTATAAAATAATTGTAGAAGACAACACTGGGTGTCCGTTTCCAAAGTGTAGATATTGGCTTGCGTTTATTTTTAACATTAATGGTCACAAATTGCACAGCCGAGCGTTCATTTTCTCAGTTGAAGCATATTAAAAATCCCAACAGAACATCTATGCGACAAGACAGGCTGGATGCCTTGTCTCTGCTATGTATAGAAGCAGATTTGTTACGTCAGATTAGTTTTGAGGACTTGATCAAAGACTTTGCAATTAAAAAAAGTAGAAGAAAACATTTTAAAGTATAAATAAAGTTATAAGTAGGCAACAGTAAACACTATTTTGTATATTTTGATCCGTGTATAATGAAATGAGAAGATCGGCTACCACGACAAGCATGGGAAACAAAGAGCCAAGGATCCAGACCCCAGGACGACCCAGAGTCCGCTGGGAGGACAACATTAAACAATCTTTGAAGGAACGAGGACTAGAATGGAGCCAGGCCAGGAGGAAGACAGCCGATAGGATAGTCTGGCGCTCTCTCTCTTCCAGGCCTCTACACCTCACGGTAGAAGGGGAACGACTAAGTAAGTAAGTAAGTATAATGAAATGCTATGTATCTTCAAGGTTAGAAAGCAATGGAATTAAAGATGTTTTGTTTCGTACAAATAATGATATTTCTTCATTAGAATATATTTTTTTCAAAACTTTACCTACATTTATTTCAATAGAAAGAATCATTTTCAATAAATTTGTGTTTGCATTTTTCCCTTATAATAATTTTTGTTTACAAAATAAATAAAAAAAAGTTGAAAATTTGCATTTTTCTGTTGCCCTAGATATAAGAAAATAATTTGCTTATATTGCTTACTGCTGTTTAGTGTTCAATGAATAAAATTTAAAAAAAAAAAAAAAAGATTATATTTAATATAGTTATAGGGCCTGGCTTGGAACAAAACTGAATTTTCAGTCTCTTATTTCACATTCAGCACTTATTGGGTATAAATGTATTGTCAGTTACACAATGGAAGGGCCGAGGGGGCACCATTGTTGAGCTGTGCTTAGGGCATCAGTTGGTCTTAATCCGGCCCTGCTTCCGCCTCCTCCTACTAGCATATGTGAGGATTCTTTAAATGCATGCCAGGCCAAGGAAGAATACCCAAGAAAGAAACTGAACCTCATAACTCCAACCCAACAAGCCGCGGAATGGCAGAAAAGCCACAAAAAAGCATAGATCTACAATGTAGATTGTGTCAAGGATTCTTAAACTTTTCATTGGATGCGAAAGAATGACAAGCTTTGTAGCTCTAGTTAAACAACAACAACAAGTCGACGGAGATGTGGTTTTACAGAAGAATGTTCAGAAGTTCAAAATACCGCGGGCAGCTAAACAGAATAGTTAGGAAGTCTTGAAAGAAGTAACCGTGCAAAGGAAGTTAACATTAGAATAAAGAAATGCTTTTTCGAAGATGAAAGGTGGAGTACATTGTTACAACAGACAATATTAAAGGGAAAAAAAGATGGAGGACGAGAAAGTAATGGACAAGCTGTAAAGAAGTCAACAATAGAATTTATTAACAGCATTTGGGACAGGAGGTTGTGGAAGAAAATGATCACCTACTCCACCAGGCATAGTAAGTCACTGTAGTGTCCTATATATAGATAGGATGCGAGAGTTACGGGACTTGGCGTACACACAGACCGAGCTACAGACCACTTCCGTCTACTACAGGGGTAACACGCATTTTTGCTTACCTCAAACCACACAAACTTGATACGTCCTTTT
The DNA here is from genome assembly GCA_024509875.1 of Oreohelix idahoensis. Classification (NCBI taxonomy): domain Eukaryota; kingdom Metazoa; phylum Mollusca; class Gastropoda; order Stylommatophora; family Oreohelicidae; genus Oreohelix; species Oreohelix idahoensis. The sequence goes on along the minus strand of JAMPIV010022780.1, from coordinate 14,685 downwards.
TAGGACGAGACACAGTGAAGACATCCTTAGAACTACACAAGTTATCAGATAAGTTGATATTTTTATCCATCCTCAGTGTTAGCGTATTGCAGTTAATTTTAGAAATTAAAATAATAGAAATTAAATAGCGCCACGTGGCAATTCTTTGAGTGAGATCAGGCAGCCATCTTGAAAGACATATTTAAGTGGTGAATAATTTATACTTTTGTTGATAGTATTAGAGTAGGCCTACTGTAGTTAAGGTTAAGTATTAGGGGACTATTTAATTTAAGAATCGTAGTGGGGTAAAGATATATATAACAAAATAAACCAAAAGCCAAAGATTACATATAATATTCAATCATCAGAATATAATTCAAAGACAACAAATAGTAGCATACTAAAAGACAGGGAAAATAACCAATGGTAGTATTCACCAGAAAACAGTCCGAGGAAGGGAAAGCGATGGCCAAAACTCCAGAAAAAGACAAAACTTTAAACCGGACAGAAAGAAACAGGACCACGAACCCTGAAATCAGAAAAACAGAACTAAAGGACACGAGTAAAACAATAATGGAAAATCGGGAAGGAGGCGCGGAAGGAAAAACAACAAAAAGCAGAATCAACAAAGGAGAAAGATCAGGAACCAGCACAGCGAACGGAAAGAAAGGACCCAGGGAAAAGGATAATCAGGACAGCCAGGTAAACGCGGACAAAACAAGTCATGAAACCAGAGGGGATAAACTGAAAGGAGGCTCAGAAGTAAAAACAACAAAGGAAGGCAAAACGTGGGCAGAAGCAGTTAAAAAACCAAGGTAGGGACACCAGGCATGATAAACTAGAAGAAAATACTAACCAAAAAAATAGCAATGAAAGTACCAAAAAAGACTCAAGACATCTAGCAACCCAGGCAGCTCCCAAAAATAAAGATGTAGTAAACATATGTCGTTTAAAGATAACGCAAGTAGCTGGTGAGGCTGTCAAGATCAAGGCATTAGATGAAGACAAAATTATAAACATCCTTGATCCTGTGTTAGGCAAAAAGGCGATAGCCAAAATTTCAAAAACCCATTTTGGCATAATAATTATCCCAAATCAGAGTGACAGAATAAAAGAGATGATAGAGGAACTCAAAGTAGATGTAGTGGTGTTTGATGGTATTGTATGATGTTGATATTACTAAATGTAATTGTATGAGGCCAGCTGTGAAGGCTCCTGAGATAAAATGTAGTTGTGAATTGTCAGAAGGCCTTTCTTGCTACCACTACGATCTCACACTTAATTTTTTTTTAATGAATGTGGCTACGTAAAGTGTCTAGGGTTATGATATGTAGTGTGGTGTACTAGGTTATAGATATACCCACAGATATTTAACAAGACTAATAATATTAATAAATGTTAAAATACACTGAACTAACTCACGTGTGTAAAATTTTGATAAAATTATATTACATTTATTTTGTTCTGTATCAATTTTTTAGGTTGACCAGAACTTAAAAGGATTTAGAGATTATGAAAGAAATGCATGGAATATTATATCATAAATGCAATAGTGTACATATATATGTACTATACTAGTTAGTTTTATTAAAATGTTCTAGTAGTCATCTACTTGGGAGGATAGTTACTGTTTGTGCTGTTGGGGTGGCCTCATCACACCTGTCTATATTGACTACACAGTGTCCAGAAAATGGTGGGAATTTTTATGAGGGTATTAGTAACTAAACGGGGTTGGTGAATGTCCAGCAGACCAGAGGCTCACTCATCTTGTCGTTGCAGCTCTGGTGCTGAAAACTGATGATCCCACCTCTCCGTGCTGGCGGGCAATAATGGTGGTCTCTGTCACAAGTACTGCACAGATACACTCGAGTAAGTCACCAACTGAATAGACACTGCTTGGTTGACAACAGAAACTCGCAGCTCTGCAATCAAAGTATGGGCCATGTGTCAAAATCTATTCTCTACCCACGTCTGGACACAACACTGACACAACAACCACATCATACAGACAGGTCAGATCTCTCTGACCAAACAGCACATTTACCATGGTGGTTTTACATCAGATAGATCCTCCCAGACTATAGGTTCTGAAAAATATTTATTAGTTGTCTGCCCTAAAAGAGGATAGGTAATATGTTTCATTATTCTCAACACTTGATCTGTCTTGCCTAACTCTGGCTGGAGTTTATGTACATTGTTGGTCCCTAGACCCTGACTTGGGCGGGGGGTCTAGAGCAAATCCCTACTTGTTTGTAAGGCTAGATTTCGATATGGCAGTATCAAATCACTCGAACATGAAACAATATTCAAAATATATAAGGAAATAATTTCAATCTTACCAGATTATGAATAAATAACACAGAATTGCTAGCAAAACTCAGCTGAGCTGCTGGCTATAGTATGGCGTCCCTAAATTTATTACACTTTCTTTCATATGGAAATCACCACACTTTAAAATCTGTGTCTATCACTGAACAACTATTGAAGAATGGCCCCACTTTCGCGTCTGAGCGCTAATGATATGATTGTCTGTGGCCAATCACTGCCTAGGTTTATTTTAAATTTCAAATTTCCTCCCATAAAGTCATTTCAGTCATGCTTCAGTCAAGTATGGATGGTTATCTGTTAGTCTGTCCGTCTCTACTTGTGTTTCTACAAAATGTACTCGATTTTTGAACCAACCTTTCTCTCTCCCCTCCAAAATTTTGTCGTTAAAAGTTATTTTTAGACACAGCCACCACAAATATCCCTTCTCTTCCATACTACGTAGATTTGAACACCTGCGTTTCGAGGTCGTGTTTTTTTGTGCAATTAGCGACACTTTTAGATTCAATACAGTCTTGTCGATGATGTGAACAACACTGTCTTTTGTCATTATCTTCAATATTATCTATCCGTTTGTAAAATTAAGAACATATTAGTTCACTGCTCAGAATAGGCCATCCGGCCAGCTAATTTTTATATTCCTAACATTAATATTAAGAAAAAAGTACTTTTTAAATTTTGTAATATTCCTAACATCTGCGTTTAGCCGCTGAATTCAAATCAAGGGCTTGGTATCGCGCAAAAGCGTCCAATAAATGACTGTGGCGTAACATATTTATGGTCCCTTCTGTCGAGTTGCTTACTTTTTATGTCAACTTGGGAAACGTGACTTTTCTCCGTTTCCCCCCCCCCCCCCTCCCCCCCAATTGCGTCTCCTTAGCCTTTCTAGTCTCACGCAATCTTTCCAGTCATATTTTTCCTTTTTTGATCCTCCGTTCCCCTCCTGTCTAGCAAGTCAATTATTATGGAGGATGATGACCCGCGGTCTAGGCGATCATGTACTATTCGCAGCCTACGCATTATGTTTTTATCCTTAAATGTTATCTTTGGAGATATTTTACCGTTGTATCTCTGTCCATTTCACTACACATCTCCCCACTTGAAAACATGCCTATGGCAAGTTCCAACACCAGCGATACACATAGGTAAAATTGCTCCTCACGTTTGCCACTACTCTAATTTTGATCACAGGGGTGCCGACTGAGGAAATCTGCACCGACATTCAATTTGCCTGGGATATATTGGATACTAAACTGATAAGGTTGAAGCAACAAAGACCACCTCAGCAATCTTGCGTTTTCATGCTTAGCCTGAGACAAGAACACGAGAGGCTGATGGTCCGTCTCCACCACAAATGTCCTACCATACAGATAGATTTGAAACTTCTTTATTGCCCAGATTAACGCTAAACATTCTTTTTCGCTTGTGGAGTATCCTTGTTCCGCCTTATTCAATTTACGGCTTGCATAAGCGACTGGTTTCAGTTCCCCATCAGGTGAAGATGATCTTTGCAACAAAGCCCCTCCTAGTCCTACATTACTTGCATCGGTTCTTAAGACAAAGTCCTGTGTCAAATCAGGCAGTTTGAGAATAGGCTTGCTAGTGAGTTTTTCCTTTAACTCTTGGAACGCTAGTTCACATTGTGCAGTCCAAATAATTTTATCTGGAAGTCCCTTGCGAGTCAGATCAGTCAGAGGAGCACAAATAGCGTTAAAATTCTTGATGTATTTCTGATAAAATCCGCATAACGACACAAATGATCGCACGTCCTTTTTTGTTTGTGGCCTAGGTGCTCTCTGCAGTTTTTCCAAGTTCTTAGGATCAGGGGTCATATTACCCTGATATACAGTGTGCCCCAAGAATTCCAACTCTTTACATCCAATACAACATTTTGTTGGCCTAGCAGTCAAATTCGCCTCCCGAAGTCTATCAAACAACATCTCCAGAGCTTCAATGTGTTCTTCAAATGTCTCTGTGGCGACGAGAATATCATCCATGAAATTCGAGATACATGGGTTATTCAGGGGATCCAACAATTTTCGCATCATCCTTGAAAACACACTCGGAGCATTTTTCAGTCCGAATGGTAGCATATTGAATTCATAATGTCCATCCGAAGTGCTAAAAGCCAAATAAGGTCTCACTTCAGGCTTCACTGGGATCTGGTAATAGCCTTTACTAAGATCCACCTTTGAAAAGTATTTTGCCTTGTTCAGTCTGGCAAATAACTGTTTTGTGTCTGGTAATGGATCCACTTGTCCTTCTGTGACAGCATTCAGTTTCCTGTAATCTATGCACAGTCTGTGTTCCCCAGACGGTTTTCTCAACAAAACGACACTAGAACTAAAAGATGATTCACTGTGCGAAATAATCCCCTCCTTCAACAAATACTCTATTTCTTCCTTCAATGCCTTCTCCTTCGCGAACGGAATAGAATAGGCTCTCATACAGATTGGGTTTGAGTCTACCAGTTTCATGTCATACTGTAGCAAATTTGTATGGCCTGGTTTATCTGTTAATACATCTGTATGTTCCTCCAGAACCTGTTGAACTCTCTCCCTCTGGTTTTTAGTCAGGTGCTTACTGACTTTTACCTGTGCTGCGGTTTCACAAGGATGTAATGGGTATTCATGTGAGGTGAGTGGTTCTTTTTGCATCTGGGTTGCAATAGCCAAGGTCAATAAGGGGGTGCTTTCCTGGAGTGGTCTGTCCAGATACTTCTTTAACAGGTTTACATGATAAACTTTTTCCTTCCCCTTTTTGTCAATTTTATAGTTTGTTCTAGACACCTTCTCTAAAACCGTATATGGACCTTGCCAACCAATTTGTAATTTATTCTGGCTTCCGGGTAGTAGAAGCAGCACCTTCTCTCCGACTGCCAGTTCCCTGTCCTTTGCCTTCCTATTAAAATATGCTGCATGTTTCTTCCTGGCTTGCTTCAAATTATCATTTGCCAGTTTCCATCCAGCTTTCAAACGATTAGTCAGTTCGTTCACATATTGATAAGATGAGGTAACAGTCTCTTCCGCCTTCTCATCTGTCCAGGTCCTTAATAGGGCTTCTAATGGACCTTTTATTGGCCTCCCAAATAGCAGAGTTGCGGGAGCCATCCCGGTTGAACTATGTGGTACCTCCCGGTAAGCAAACAATGCGGCGGGCAGGAATTGATCCCACAGATCCGGTTTTTCGTGTGCCAGCTTTCTCAGGATAGAAATGAGAGTCCCGTTGAACCTCTCTACCTGGCCGTTCCCTTGTGGATGGTACGGACTACAATGAAAGTGCCTGGCTTGAAATAGCTTAAAAACTTCTTCCGTTAGTTTCCCCTTGAACTGAGAACCATTATCCGTCAAGATTTGATGCGGGAATCCTAATCGGGTAAATATTGTAAGTAGTGCCTCTGCTACATGTTTTGAATCAATTGATGGCAGGGCTACCGCCTCTCCCCACATAGAACAAGTGTCCACCAGAGTAAGGATGTAACTGTTCCTCCTCTTGGTCCGAGTGAGAGGTCCTACAATATCCACTGCAACCCTCTCAAAAGGTGTTCCCACTATGGGCATTTCCCCTAAAGTTGCAGGAGCAGTCCAGTGCTTTGGAGCTACCCTTTGACATTCTGGGCAGGATTTGACATATCTTTTTATATCCTCCGTTATCCCTGGCCAGAAGTAATGACAAGCTATACGCTGTCCTGTGGCGCTGATCCCCATGTGACCACTGAAGGGAATCGCATGCCCGAGTTCCATCACTTTATCTCTATATGAAGTGGGAAGAACCAGCTGGTTGTGACCATTTGTTCCAGTTCCGGCCTTCCTGTATAAGAGTTTGTTCTTCATGAAATATTCCCCCTTGCTCGGAGGTGTGTGGCATTTGGGCAATTTTTTAAAACATGGCTTGAGTGTCCTATCCTCAGCCTGCGCCTTCCTCATCTCCTCTGGATGGGCATTTATAGGTTCACCTTCTTCCTCCTTCTTCTGTGACCTGGTCTGCACTGTCGCCATGATCACAGGTTTCTCGGGGTTTCCCAAGAAGACGTATCTACACCCCAATATCAGAGGGTAGATTGGTTCCTCTATCACTGCTGCTCTGATTTCTCCTTCCACATAGCGAGTTTTCACCGTTATCCTTGCGATGGGAAGTGTCATGAGTGGTATGTCCTTAGTCGCCCCTTGTATTTCCACTGTTTCTGTGGTATACTGACTTGGGTCCACTAGGCTAGACTTCACAACTGAATCATAATCCAAACCTGTATCATAAAGGCACCTTATGGTGACCCCATTACAAATAACATCCTCACAAACTGGGGGGTGATAAGGTTCCTGTTGTCCCTTAGGATTAACCTTTAATCTTTGCGTCCCCGACTTCATTGCAGCAATGTTTGAAGGTTTCCTTCTACAAAATTCGGTGTTATGGTTATCCTTCTTGCACCATTTACACCATCTTTTTCCTTGGTTCAACGGTTTTCTTTCATTGAACTTTTGGTCATTGAACTGTGAGTTTCTGTCGCGATAGTCATTTCTTGGCCGCTCAAAATTTGTCCTACCTTTATTTCCCTGCTCTCTATTATCAAATTTATTAAATTGCTGTGGAGCTTTAAAATTGTCTATGTGCTTCTTCTTAGCACCACTTACCTCTGCCTGGGCTGCCTGATACCTCTCAGCAACATTTAAAATTTCCCCCAACTTCTCTGCACCTTGTTCCATGAGAAATTTTCTCATGTCTGGAGCCATGGACTCTCTCAATTGCTCAATCATGATCATTTCTTTAAGATCTTGGGTCTTCCCCAGAGCCGTCCATTTCTCCAAATAGGTTTCTAGTCTAGCAGAGAATTGGTGGTATGTCTCCCCAGACAACAGTTTGGCATTTCTAAATTTCTTACGATAAAATTCACCATTCTTCTCGTATCTTAATAACAAAGCCTGCTTTAACATGTCATAATTGTCTTGGTCTTCCCTGTTCATTTTAGCAAATACTTCATAAGAAGTACCTCTCAATCCTTGTGATAGCTTTAAGCTCCACCTCTCTCTCTCTAACCCATATGTAGTAGCTAATAACTCAAAACGTCCTAGGTACCCCTCTATGTCATCGTCTTTTTCAACAAAATGGTCTAAATGAAACCCCATAGCTGAGTTTGAGGCTCCCAGACTGGGCGTAGCATCTGAGGCAAAAGGGCTGGCACCATTTTCAGGAGCCGGGCCTTGTAATTCCAGCTCCCTTAGTCGTAATTCGTGCTCCCTTTGCAACCTTCTATCTTCTGCCTCCCTTTCGGCCTTTTTATCTTCTGCCTCCCTTTGCTGTCGTTTTTCTTTTGCCTCAATCTGCAGCCTCTTAATTTCTCTATCAGCCTCTAACCTCTTCTCTTCAACCAACCTGTCAGACTCCAATTTTCTTTCAGCCTCTTTTTCTAATCTCCTTTCTTCCCGTTCAATATATTTATCACATTCAGCCGTTACGTATTGAATTAAAATTTGACCATCCATTCCCATCTCCTTCGCGGTGAGCACAGCAGCTGATCTAAATTTTGCCAGCTCCGCCATACTTTTGAGACAATATAATAATATACAAGCTAAATCTCTAACCAGTAAATACACTAAGTACTTCTTATGACTATAGTCTAACTAATTCTAACTAACCAGTTAACTAATTAATTATTACTGGCTGTGAAGATTCACCAACTTTTATCTGCAGGGACACTTTTAATGTTAAAGGGAATTTTACAATTTATTTCCCTACTTTTATTTCTCCCACCAGGAGATCCTAATATTACTGTTGGGCTAATTATCCCTGGACAAGACCCCAATTTATGTAGTGGTGTTTGATGGTATTGTATGATGTTGATATTACTAAATGTAATTGTATGAGGCCAGCTGTGAAGGCTCCTGAGATAAAATGTAGTTGTGAATTGTCAGAAGGCCTTTCTTGCTACCACTACGACCTCACACTTAATTTTTTTTTTAATGAATGTGGCTACGTAAAGTGTCTAGGGTTATGATATGTAGTGTGGTGTACTAGGTTATAGATATACCCACAGATATTTAACAAGACTAATAATATTAATAAATGTTAAAATACACTGAACTAACTCACGTGTGTAAAATTTTGATAAAATTATATTACATTTATTTTGTTCTGTATCAATTTTTTAGGTTGACCAGAACTTAAAGGATTTAGAGATTATGAAAGAAATGCATGGAATATTATATCATAAATGCAATAGTGTACATATATATGTACTATACTAGTTAGTTTTATTAAAATGTTCTAGTAGTCATCTACTTGGGAGGATAGTTACTGTTTGTGCTGTTGGGGTGGCCTCATCACACCTGTCTATATTGACTACACAGTGTCCAGAAAATGGTGGGAATTTTTATGAGGGTATTAGTAACTAAACGGGGTTGGTGAATGTCCAGCAGACCAGAGGCTCACTCATCTTGTCGTTGCAGCTCTGGTGCTGAAAACTGATGATCCCACCTCTCCGTGCTGGCGGGCAATAATGGTGGTCTCTGTCACAAGTACTGCACAGATACACTCGAGTAAGTCACCAACTGAATAGACACTGCTTGGTTGACAACAGAAACTCGCAGCTCTGCAATCAAAGTATGGGCCATGTGTCAAAATCTATTCTCTACCCACGTCTGGACACAACACTGACACAACAACCACATCATACAGACAGGTCAGATCTCTCTGACCAAACAGCACATTTACCATGGTGGTTTTACATCAGATAGATCCTCCCAGACTATAGGTTCTGAAAAATATTTATTAGTTGTCTGCCCTAAAAGAGGATAGGTAATATGTTTCATTATTCTCAACACTTGATCTGTCTTGCCTAACTCTGGCTGGAGTTTATGTACATTGTTGGTCCCTAGACCCTGACTTGGGCGGGGGGTCTAGAGCAAATCCCTACTTGTTTGTAAGGCTAGATTTCGATATGGCAGTATCAAATCACTCGAACATGAAACAATATTCAAAATATATAAGGAAATAATTTCAATCTTACCAGATTATGAATAAATAACACAGAATTGCTAGCAAAACTCAGCTGAGCTGCTGGCTATAGTATGGCGTCCCTAAATTTATTACACTTTCTTTCATATGGAAATCACCACACTTTAAAATCTGTGTCTATCACTGAACAACTATTGAAGAATGGCCCCACTTTCGCGTCTGAGCGCTAATGATATGATTGTCTGTGGCCAATCACTGCCTAGGTTTATTTTAAATTTCAAATTTCCTCCCATAAAGTCATTTCAGTCATGCTTCAGTCAAGTATGGATGGTTATCTGTTAGTCTGTCCGTCTCTACTTGTGTTTCTACAAAATGTACTCGATTTTTGAACCAACCTTTCTCTCCCCCTCCAAAATTTTGTCGTTAAAAGTTATTTTTAGACACAGCCACCACAAATATCCCTTCTCTTCCATACTACGTAGATTTGAACACCTGCGTTTCGAGGTCGTGTTTTTTTGTGCAATTAGCGACACTTTTAGATTCAATACAGTCTTGTCGATGATGTGAACAACACTGTCTTTTGTCATTATCTTCAATATTATCTATCCGTTTGTAAAATTAAGAACATATTAGTTCACTGCTCAGAATAGGCCACCGGCCAGCTAATTTTTATATTCCTAACATTAATATTAAGAAAAAAGTACTTTTTAAATTTTGTAATATTCCTAACATCTGCGTTTAGCCGCTGAATTCAAATCAAGGGCTTGGTATCGCGCAAAAGCGTCCAATAAATGACTGTGGCGTAACATATTTATGGTCCCTTCTGTCGAGTTGCTTACTTTTTATGTCAACTTGGGAAACGTGACTTTTCTCCGTCCCCCCCCCCCCCCCCCCCCCACCCCCCCCCATTGCGTCTCCTTAGCCTTTCTAGTCTCACGCAATCTTTCCAGTCATATTTTTCCTTTTTGATCCTCCGTTCCCCTCCTGTCTAGCAAGTCAATTATTATGGAGGATGATGACCCGCGGTCTAGGCGATCATGTACTATTCGCAGCCTACGCATTATGTTTTTATCCTTAAATGTTATCTTTGGAGATATTTTACCGTTGTATCTCTGTCCATTTCACTACAGTAGAAGCAAAAACAGTGACTCTTGCACACGACATAGAAGTAAAGATAGAGCTAGCAAAAGTGACCAGTAGATGTGTGTTAAAAGGAATAAACACTACCCTTTCAAGCGAGGAAGTTATGAACATCCTCGCAAAACATAACCCAGACATAAAGCTGGTACACGTGGACAGAATAATGGTGAAAGGGAGTATCGTTACCCCAGTGGTAGTGATAACAACAGAAGGTAGGGAACCCCCCAAGACGGTACTATTTGGGAAAACACAAAAAAAAAACACAGAAGCCTTCATTCCCCCAGTGTTGCAGTGCTCCAACTGCATGAAGTTTGGTCATGGGCGCCACACTTGCAGGGGGAAGGCAGTATGTAGGTTTTGTGCGGGGGCACACCCTTTCACGCAATGCGAAAAGGCAAAGTCAGATACTGACTATAAAAAGGATAATGCAAACAGAAAATGCATTAATTGCAAAGGAAGCCATAGCGCCAGATTCCAGGGCTGCCCAGTTTATCAGCAGACCAAAAAAGCACTGAAGGAAGCTATAACAACCCAAACCCCTTTTAAAACTGTCATTAAAGAATTAAAGGAAAACGATACCTATACGAGCACTAAAGTTATAACAATAATTAAGAGTGTGCAAGAAGATGTCAAAATGCTTAAAACACAGAGGGTAAAAGAAAGTAAGAACAAGTTAGAAAATAATAAAATAGTACAAAAAAACCAGTCAGATGATTCAACTACATCCTCGAACGACACAAGTGCACTGAAAAGTGCAGAGGCAGTGCTTCAAGAAGTGAAAGCCATACAGCACCAAATTTCCCAGGATATAGCTAAACTGACTGTACTAAAAGAAGAAAATGAAATGATACTAGTCAAACTGTCTGAACAAAAAGAAGAAAGTGAAATAATACTAAAAAGAATGGAAAGTGAAAAACAGGAGATTAACATAGGAAGAGAAGGGAATGTAGCATTGGATGAAAATAGGAAAGTGGTCAAAAAGAACAAAAGCAACCTAGAAGAAACTATCATAGAAACTATCAAAAAACGATTTGAGGGACTTTTACCACACTTAGCGGAAGAAGTTAGGGAAATAATGACAAGTTTAAATAAGGATTTTCTTGAGAACTTGATGGATAGTGGGTCCACAAGTACATGAAATGCAGAATAAGAGCAAATTTGATAGCTAACCAAAATAAAAGGTAAACTAGATGATGTTAAAATTCAATTTAGAAAGATTTAGAATTATCCAGTGGAATTGTAGGGGTATTAAAAAAAATGTTGCACCCCTACTATCAGAGACTGGATTAACTACTGATATATATGCTCTTCAAGAGACCCATTTAAACCCAAATAATAGATATAGTTGTAAGGGCTTTAAGATACTTAGACACGATAGGAAAGAAGGTAGAGGAGGAGGTGTCGCAGTCTTAGTTAGCGAAAAATTTAAAATCATAGACTGGGAGTATTTAATACAACCAATATAGAAGGTATCCAGGCTACTATAGCAGCTGAACCAAACAATCTAACAATTCTAAATGTATATGCTAAAGATGGCACAATTAAAGATGAAGAAATACTAGCCATAAGTACCAGACTAGGCCCCAAAACAATCATAGTAGGCGATTTTAATTCCCATCATTATGCTTGGGGTGGACAACATGCAGATAATGCAGGAAAATGCCTACTTGACTTCATAGAAAACAATGAACTACTAATACTAAATGATGGATCTGCAACAAGAATTAATCCACAAGCTAATAGGGCAGACTCAGCAATAGACATAAGTATAGCAACTAACAACCTAGCGAATGTAAATTGGGAAGTGTTACAAGACACAAACTCAGATCATCTGCCCATTGTAATAACCATGCATGAAAATGTCATTCCAAACCCAGAACCAGAGAAACCTACCTTCAACTATAAAAAAGCAAACTGGGAAGCTTTCCAATCAGAGCTGGAGGTGATGGAATATACAGACATGGAATCAGATGATACTGACTTGTGGGCAGAAACACTGACCAATGAAATTCTGAAAATAGCAATAAAGTATATACCAAATAAAAATATGCCACAACACCTTAAATCAATAAATAACATTAATAAGAAAAGAGAAACTCAATGGAATAAAGAATCAGTTGCCTGGTGGAATAAAAGCTGTGCAGAAATTCATGAGAGAAGAAAAAGGGCCTTACAAAAATATAGAAATAACAGAACAGAAGAAAACTATGATAAGTATAAACTTATTAGGAATGAATCTAACAGAATAATATTCAAAGCCAAAGAAACTAACTGGAAGGAGTTTTGTCAGTCACTTAAACCTAGCACTCAAATTAGAGAAGTATGGAAAAAGCTTAAGGCAATCAAAGGGAACAATAAGAAAACAATAATGCCAACAATCAAACTACCAAAGAGAGCAGAAACAGATAAAGAAAAAGCTAATGCCCTTGCCGAGTATTTCTATAAAGTCAGTGCAAAAAGTAGCCTTGGACAGGAAGAAAATGAGAGAAGAGAAAGACTTAGGATACAGTTTTTAAAAGAAATACCAGACCAGATAGATGAAACAAACTATTTAGATGCTGATATAACAGAGGAAGAAGTAACTAATGCAATAAAAGATAAATCTAATACTGCCTCAGGGCAAGATATACTTAGTTATGAAATCCTTAAGAAAGTACCCAAAAGAACTATAAACATAATAACTTCACTTTATAACAAAATCTGGAACTTAGGAAAGATACCAAAAGCATGGAAAGTAGCTATGATAGTACCCATTCTAAAACCCAATAAGGAAGCCCATGATGTAAGTTCATATAGGCCTATCTCCTTAACATCACAACTAGGTAAAATACTGGAAACTGTTGTGAATAAAAGAGTTAAATTCTACCTAGAAAAAAACCAGTTATATAGCCCAAACCAGTCAGGGTTTAGAGCAGACAGAAGTACAGTAGACCAGCTTGTAAGATTAGAACATGATGTAAAGCTAGGGTTCAAGAGGAAAGAGAAAACAGTGGCAGTCTTTCTAGATGTAGCCAGGGCATATGATGAATGCTGGCGAGATGGAGCTCTTTACAAAATGAAAAAGATTGGCATTACTGGTAAAACCTATAGGTATCTAGAAAACTTTTTACAGGACAGGTACTTTGCTGTACAGGTGAATAATGATAGGTCAGAAATATATGAACAACAGAATGGGATTCCTCAAGGATCAGTGATTTCTACTTCAATTTTCACTATAGCTGTAAATGATTTAGCAGATGAATTTAATGACATAAAGAATGTAGTATCACAATTTGCAGATGACTGTGCCATTTGGCGATCTGGAAAAAACTTGGACCATGTTTACAAAAAACTTCAAAATCAAATAGACAAAGTTTCAGAGTGGATGAAAAGTTGGGGCTTCCAAATTAATGTAAACAAAACAGTAGGTATGATTTTCAGCAAAGGAAATTTAAAAAAAAATAACAAAATCAATATAACCATTAAAGGACAGAAAATATGTACCTCCTCAACAACAAGATTTCTGGGCATAACTTTAGATAAACAACTAAATTATAATAAACATATAGACAATTTGGTAGAAAGCTGTAGGGGACCCCTAAATATACTAAGGATTGTAAAAGGTAATGGATGGGGGGCCAGCAATAAAATAATGCTTATGTTCTACAAATCCTTCATCAGGGGGAAACTGGATTATGCCAGCATAGTCTATGACTCAGCGGCAGCTTCTAACAAAGCAAAACTGGACAGGATTCAAAATGCAGCCATGAGAACCATTACAGGTGCATTTATATCGACACCAGTAGAAGCTCTAGAAGTAGCTCTCGGCATACCTCCCCTTGGTCTAAGACGGAAAGAACTGAGATTAAATTATTGGAGTAAAGTAGCACAAGAAGTGACTGTAACTGTCTTTTTTTTTTCTTGTTGAGGTGATCACTGGCCCAAGACAGTTTACATGTTGTTAGATGTGTAGTGCGAGCGTATGATGAGTTGAGTGTGGGTGCGAATGAAGACGCGAATGTGTTTAGGCTCGTATAGATGTAGATCCTGCAACCCATACTCTCACATGCAGTAATCAAGGATGCTTTGACACTGCAGGCATGTTTCAAGACATTTATTGACGGGAACACACATAATATCAACAGGAACAGTCAGTGTAACAAGGTCATGCTGACCTGACAACGATAGGTATACATTTGGCATTCAAAAAGGTAAACATCAGAATAGACGTGCATGGTCAATAGCAAAGTTCTTCAATAATGACAGTTCGTAGCGTCGCCCTTGGCGTCTCTGACTAAACGCGTCAGATGCCTT